>CM043712.1:22838843-23156343 GCA_023969325.1 Oryzias curvinotus | reverse complement strand
AAAGGAGTGGCTTCATATATTAAAACAACCTCTCTGGCCTTCACACTAACACAACGATCGGTCCTCTTTGGCGGTGCCCTATCCTTGTCGAGCCATTGTCCCTTTGAATAATTGGAACTGGTAGATTTTGCCTGTTTTATATTTTTTTTTCCTTGGTCAGCAGCAACTAGTTTGTCCCCAAGATCAATTGCTGTGGTAACACAACCAGAGAAAGGGAGGAGAAGAGAGGGGGTGATGGGGGAAAAGGAGAAACACAGGAGGAGAGAGAGGGAGAGAGGGAGAGAGACAGAGATTTTTGCCCACAATGGCGACTGTAGGTATGCTAAATACCTCTGGTTCCTTATCCGGGAACTACCTCTTTCTCTGCTATTGGGCCATTGGGTCACGTGGTTAAAGTAACTTTACAGGGCTGCTCGCAAGTAGGAGGGCTTTATGAAGCAGAAAAACGACAAAGCTAGAAAAATTATTTTCCACTCCAGAAATTAATGATCATGAGCTCGTATTTGATGGAGTCTAACTACATTGATCCGAAATTTCCTCCATGCGAGGAATATTCGCAAAATAACTACATCCCCGATCATAGTCCAGAATATTACAGCCGCGCGAGGGACACTGGCTACCAGCATCACCACCAGGAGTTATATCCTCCGCGGGCGAGCTACCAGGAGCGCCAGTATAACTGTGCAAGCATCCCTGAGCCTGACACGCCAAGGGGACATGGAATACCCCATTCTGCGCACCTGCTGACAGGAAAAGGGCAACCTGCCTCATGTGAAACGCCACAGTTGTCCATGTCCCCTGCCACCCCACCGGCCGCTGCCTCCGCCTGCAACCAAGCTACCCCGGAGCATCCAAACAGCACAGCCTCCTCCAAGCAGCCGGTGGTGTACCCATGGATGAAGAAAATTCACGTCAGCACTGGTAGGCAACTTGTGTGTTTATGTTCCCTGCACTCCTCGTGCTCCTGTCTTCCTTTCCCTCCCTTTATCAGTCGCTCTGACTCCCATCTCGTTGCCAGCCCCTGCTCCGATAGCAGGGAAGCCTTTGAAATGGCACAATTGAGGCGGATTTACGACTCGGCATTGGTAATTACACCCACCATAAATTTTATAGCCGAGGTATACTCAGGGCAGCCGTATCACCATGTGGCTTCTGCTGTTATGTATTGCGCGGCAGTGAGAGGGGGAAACGAATAAAATAAAGGAGAATAATTGAGCTTTGTAATCTTGCATTAATAATTTAGATCATAGTTGGATGTTTAGTATCCTCTCGTTACGGACAAAAGTTCTTTCACTTCCCTTTTAAATTTCTCAAAAGAGCTAAACATTCATGTCCAATAAATCTTTCCAGCCATATCTCAGTTGAGGCCATTCTTGTTTACCCCTCCTTTCCTCCTTTCTCTGTCTCCCTTTCTCTCCACTTCTCCTTTCTCCAGTGAACTCCGGTTACAATGGGACGGAGCCAAAGCGGTCTAGGACAGCATATACCCGCCAGCAAGTCTTAGAATTGGAGAAGGAATTCCACTATAACCGATATTTAACACGGCGGAGGCGCATCGAGATTGCGCACACCCTGGTGCTCTCCGAGCGACAGATTAAAATCTGGTTTCAGAACCGCAGGATGAAATGGAAAAAGGACCACAGGCTCCCGAACACCAAAGTGAGGTCCTCATCCTCCGGGTCCAACACAAGCTCAGCAGCCGGCGGAGTGGCCGCGTCCTCGGCCACTAACAGTGGGCCCGACGAACTCAGTGGAGCACAGCATGGCGAGGATATTACCAGGTTATAAAAGCAAGATCGAGGGTAGACAAAGAACTGCTTATTTATAGGACAATTCTACATTTTGTTTTCGTAGCTTTCTTGTGCGGTTTCCTTTAAGTCCAAAGTTATATAAAATGCATGTTATATGGCATGGATTACTGCGAATACCGATGAATTATTTTTACGTGACACAGGGTTTAATTTATTTGAAGTTCAATTATGATGTTTTTTATTAAAAAATGTTTTGAATGAAGGTGGAAAAACAGTAAAAAAAAGACATTTTATCAAATTGTTATTGTGGGCCATTGTTTTGCCCTGCTGCCCAATGTAAAATGCACAATCTATTTATTTCACGCAACACTGGAAGGATACACTATAATGATAGTTATTTTTGGTATTAAAAAAAAAGCTGGAACACACCATTGATCTTGAACTTGTCTGTTTAGGATAAGGTAAAAATGTGTGAATTACCTCGTGTATTTCAGATACAGGTTTTGGTCTTCAGTTTAGCTTTTCGTGGTGTTGATGTTGTGATTAGACCGTCAAAAGCGGATTATTGTGAAATGCAATAAACGGACTTTAGTGTATTTGTGCTAATCATATTGGTCAATAAAACCGTGAGTGTCTACTAGTTTTAAACACGTTTTTGTCGGAGTTTATTTGAGGAAAGATAACTTGGAGGCTTTTTGTAAAACTGTACAGATGGGTATATTAAACGTTTTTAAGTGATATTTTCCGATTATCGCAATTATTAGTCCCATAATCTTTTCTTTTTTTTTCCCAACTCGTCCTTAAAATGGGAATTTGTCCTGACAACATGTGTTTAAAGGGGAATTTGTGTGTGAACGCCTCGCTCATAAAGCTCTGAAGTTATCCCTGATCTGAAGGAAAAGGTCGCCAGCACGGAGCATTAAAGCAACCTGAAGGGCATGAAACAGCATCGAGGCCCTCCACTTCCCCTTTTGCACTGCTTCGGATATTCCTTCAGCTCAATGATTCAAAGATGCACGAGATTAAATTAGAAAGTGTAATTTTTTTAGGTTTTATAGAAGGTTAAAAATGCTCATTTAATTGGTAATAGCAGTAGAGGTGCCCTGCTTTTTCTATTTTTCACACGCGCAACAAGATTGGATTTTTGCAAATGTGACCAAAAGAAAAAACAAACCAAAAAAAAAAAAAAACCAGAAAAAAAAGAAATGAATAATAAAGTCGATGTAATGCATCATGTGGTGTTTGTTAACTATCACAGTGAGGACAGTAATGTAGTTAAATTTGTTCACAGGCGTTGCAACAGCGTCATGGCCATGAGGAGGAGTATACTGGTGCTTTCATGTGTGCTCAGTCTCTGACTTGAGGTTGTATAAACACTTCGCCCGCATGCTTGCTGACTCCCAAGTGTGCAGTTTGCCTCCATGGTACGCAGCAGCTCAAGAGAATGCAGAAAGCTGGGGAAAAAAAACCTCTCCAGCAGCAATCTGTAGTGCGCCTTTCTTCGGGCAGGAGGACCAAAACACAACAGGACTGCTATCTTCTGTAACCCTGTTGGACTGAAGCAAAAAGACAAAGCTTGAACAGAAATGTCTTATTTTTTATCCCTGTCTTCACACCTTTTTTTTTTTGGACAGATGGAGTTGAAACATGACTTCAACTCAAAGACGCGCAAGAATTTGATAGATTATTGAAAGTGTGACATGAATAGGGTGAATAAAATGCCTCGCTTAGTGGGAGGCAAAGGAACACAAAGAGGAGAGGTATTTTCCATCATCAATCTTTCAGCACAGACCTTTGTATTAGATTCTGGAAGACGACCTGGATGACGGTCAGTTCTGATCTTATCAAATATTGTGCACCAAGCTAATTCCTTTCTCATTCTCTTTAAATGTCCGCTTGAAACTGTACTTTAGAGAACCGTTTTAGCTGGACGCTTCACTTTGAAACCTGCTCTTGGGACGCAGCTTTGGAAAGACACCATAATGGTGGTTAGACGGGGCTGAAAAATGAATCCAGAAGCCTTTATGTTGCTGGACAGATTGGAAAAATTAATGTGCTCACCACAGTCGCAGCATCCCTTTAGCCCCCTTTCTAGGCACTGTCGCCTCCATGTCGCGCAGCTGAAAAGGTACTTCATTGAAGTTTGGGGGCGAAATGGGAGAAGGCCGAGTTCACCTCGAGGACACATTTTCTGTCCCATTAGGTTCATTTCAGTCTGGATGGCCGACCTCTCCAACCCTGTGACCTGACTCACTCTCTATTCGTGTACCTTCTGTGTGCGCCCTCGCTGGTCCCCCTTGGCCTCTGCTTTCTTTGTGGATTTTTCTCCATTTCTCCAACAGTGGGGCCTGTGGTGGGGCATCACTCAATGTGTTGCTCCTTTTGTTTAACAGGGTGCCATCAGACAAGAGTTGAACTCTCAGACAGCCCTCCTCAGCAGGACTCTCAAACATTCACTGTCTTCAAGTTGACCTGATCTGCATCAGAGGGATTTCCAAACTTTTTGTTTTTTTCAGGACACTTGCGCCAACTTTTACTCTAGACAAGTTAGTCTAGATTTTCTTCTATTAATTATTTATTATTTTTGGTACAAAATTAGAAACAAAATAAAAGCTCTTCTTGTCTCAGTGATTGGTTGCAGTTCCTGAGGTCTACTAAAATGGCAGAGTAAAAATAGTTGCACTTTGTCAGATCACGTGACTCTATTTAGGAGACTAACTGGTCCCAGGTTACCTTCAGCTGCCAATTATAGCTGTTATTTGACAGAATTGGGGCACTTTGTTTTAGTGGTTTGCTGGACGAGAGCATAACCTTTTTTTTGCCCACTTTTCAATGACACATTTCATAAGACTTAAGCAAATGGTACATAGATACGTGGCCTGCGCGTATTTTGCAATTCAATTTTAATTTAATCCATTTCTGTTAATCCGCATGATATTGAAAACAGTTTTACTTTTTGTTGCAGCTTTAAGTTTGTTTCCTCACTTACATTCCTCGACATCCACATTTCTTCTTTTGGCGATGATGGACAAATATTCCACGCAAGCTTTCGAAGATAAGCAGCTGACAGTGAAAGCCAAACTCCTGTCACTGCTATGCTGAGTAAAGCTCAAGTTACAGAGCAGCAAAACTGTTGTTGCAGCTTTTGAAATGTGACGTTTGAGTACAGAAACAGTTTTTGGAGAGAAGTTTGACTCTTTTTTTTAACCTTTAGTTTAATAATTGTTGTTACTGCTTCTTTGGGTGATAGTAACAATGTGATATTTAACAGTGTGCCGTGCATAAAAGTGCTCCTTTTTCAGACACAAATCAGATTTTGTCAAAAGTCAGCAAAGTGTTTCCACCTTTTTCTATTTAACCACTAACTTTTTATACATTATGAGTATAATCTATCTAATTTAAGAATAAGATGTACTAATTTTTGTCCTTTAGGGTACACTTTTAGGCTTTACATGATGGAGGAGTCATGTAAAAAAAAATCAGATACATCCGTTTTATTTTGAAGGACAGATTGCAGGAGGGCGTTTTCTGTGTTCAAGTTATGCGTCTACATTCCTGCAATGGCTTTTTCTCTTGCTTTCAAACTCTTGAGTCAGAGTTCTGAGCCCACACTGCAGCTGCAGGCTCCACTGTGATTTATGGAGCACCTGAGGTGAAGCCCATCTCCCGGAAAATGTAAAAAAAGAAAAAGAATAAAAAGAAAAAGAAAAACCCGACTCAAATAACTTAAGAAATGTTTCAACAAGAACCAATTAGATTTCATCAGTTGTGAGTATCTTGTACCAGAATTACCAGTGTCTGCAAACCAGGTTGAGCAGCTACACGTTTGTCCACTCTGATGAAAGCGTTGGTTTTAGCGCGATGTTGTGCATAAAAGTGTGTTTCAGAATTGGTCATCGCACTTGCATAAGGGTTGGGAGTTGAAACAGGGGTCACGCTGCTATTTTCCAGGGATGGGGAGTTATGCCTCACGTGGACCTACGGTGTCATAAACCTGTAAATCTCCCTCCTGTCCGTCCACTCAAAGAAGAAAGCCCGACTCCAGCGTTTCGGCGTGTGCGCCACAGTTCCGGTCTTTTAAATATTTATTAAAGCTCACTACAAATTTTAGATGATGGAAAAATTAACTGTCTGCATCTTGAGAATCAACACTCAAACCAGAATTTGTTGGCCGAACTTTACTTATTATCAGAGAAGAGAAATATGTATTTGTACAATCGCAGAAACTGCAGACACTTTGCTTGGTGAGAGTGTCTGCAGAAGACAGGGCACTCATTAGAACCTGACTTATGGTTATGTTATTCACTTTTCATCAGCAGAGGTGTTCTCAATATGCAATCCCGAGACTATAGATCTCCGATTATGTATGGGCGAAACAATCTGATTTACAGTCGGAGGATGATTCCCTCGGTATGGAGACTTGTTGCGTATCTGCTGCATGCAGCAGTCTCAAAATTATTTTTAGACTTTTTGCACACAATTATGCACACAAAGAATGTGATTCATAGTTCAGGTCACTCCGTCCTCATCTCAGTCTTAATAAAATAGCGAAAAACATGCCGGATGGTTATCTTCTGAAATGAGAAACCACGATATGATTCTTGCACTTTTACTTTCCACGCATCACAAAGCATTGCTTAGGTGCACACATTCCAGGTCATTTTATGAAAAGAAGAAGTCTGTCTTGCAAAAATGGAACTTTATTCTACGTGTACAAACTTTCCAACAAAATATTGACGCTTTTTAAAAGCACTTGTGTTTTTGTTTAAAATAACTGTCCAAAATAATCCCATATTGCTCTTTATTGATGTATCATAAAATGGTGTGATTAGTCAAGTTCAGTTCATAAATATAACATAAGATTTTTCTTAAGCAAAGTGAAACACACGCCTCATACAAGAGAGTTTATTTTACAATTCAAGTAAAAACAATGTTTTATCATTACGCACTAAACGGCACTGTTCCACTACAGTTTGGTGCGTAAAACAAGTTTGGTGGGTTTTGTTATTACGCACGAAATAGCACAGTTACAATTCGATGCGTAGAATTAAGTTTGGTACGTTTTATTATTACGCACCAAACTTTAACTGTGCAGGCTAAATGTGGAACTCTCTGCAACATCACTGCTGTCACGTGGTAACGCATCATTATTAGTCGAGGGTTTTACACGGCAACATTTTGATACTGTCTTCACGGAATGCAACCAATTAGAGTGTTTCAAATTAGACCAATGCATCTGACAATTCGCCATAATTTACTATATCTCCAAAGCTTATTTATTTTCAAACAACGCGTCACCTTCAAAAGCCTCAGGATTAACGGTTGAACGTCCTCTTCAACAGACAGGCCAGAATTTAGGCGCGCTGCTGCATACAGGCCCAAATTGATACTGCGCATGGTTCCCCAAAAGTCGAAACCTGTTTGGAAAATTGAAAATGTGCGTCTTCTCTTTACTTATGAAGAGCAGTCTTCAAACTCTGGTGCTTTCATTTTACTCCGCATTGTTTACAGCAACATAGGGCATCGGGACTATAAATCTTCCTCTTGCTCCACCAAGACAGCGTCATTTGTATGCACCGTTTTAACCGACAGCATCCTCTGCCCATTAACATCTCCTCCACAGCTCCCAGCCTCCTCTGATTTGCGCATCTCTGTCCCCTGGACATGCATTAACTGATCCGTGCTATCTATCCCTGAGCTCTAAAAAACAATCATGTTTGAACGGCGTAATGTATACTTTATGGAAGAGGAAAATAAAACCAAAGCGTGTTGTTTTCACCATTTCCCCAGATACTTCCCCATTCCCTATAGCACCCTTCTCTCTTGATTATTTGCGTGAAAAATAAAGGTTTATCGACAATTTCCTCTGCTGTTTGTGTCAGCATACGAGAGAGCGCAGAAGGTAAGGAGGAATTGTAAAAGGGTTGACACCCAGAGCGACCGGCGCGCTTTTGTGTGAGAGAGAAAAATGATGTATTGCTACAGAGGCGGTTCAAACAGAGTTCACGGAGAATTGTGGTGGAGGCGCGTAGGAGCTAAATTATGGTCTTGCTGAGCTAGTATATCATATGTTCTATCTCCGATTCAGAGAGTGTGTTCAAGAGTGTGAGGGAAGCAAAACAAAAATGAATTTAATAACTTTCCCACAATTTCAGCCATTGCCCCCTCACAGCTTCCATTATTATTCCCAACGACAATGAAAATTAGACGGGGTGCTGTAACTTCACATTTTGCTGAACATATAGCAGAAACATGTAGTCGATCCGTTTAAAAAAATTAAAATAAAAACGTTTACACCACCAATTAAAGTCGTTAACCCGTATAATAAAAATCAATTTACTAACCACTTGAAAGAAGACGTGTGTTCCGTGAAACAAACTGTGAGGGTTTCAAATGGCTGCACAGATATAAAAGTAATGCATTTAAAGAAAACTACAATGACATGACGATGCACCCCCCCCCCCCCCAGGGTTCAGGCAAAACCTCGGAGATGGTTTGTAGAGGGGGGCTGAAACGGAAAAGGAACCCTGAGTGCATAATCCATCACCTGTGAGACATCTAAAGAGGGTTTCTAGACAGCTTTGTTGCAGCAAAACACCAAAAGAAACCGATATCTGAAGCGTATACTGCAACCAAGATTGATAGTAGCCCAGAAAATACAAAATTTATTTTGGAAAAAAGTGCACTTACAAAAATAAAAGTTGTGAGATTTATTGTTATGCTTATTTGCGCATTTTGCATAAATTTATGCTTTCTTGAAATTAAACAACTTTATGAGGTTTTTTTTTCACTTCCACAGTTTAACTCATTTAGGCCAGAGTTGATGGAGCCCTTTGTAAAATAATTTCTCCCCCCAAAATATTTATTATGGACTTCTTCAAAATTAAGTTGAAAATTCCATATTTTATTTAAATATATTGCTCTTCCAAAGCAAGGCTGTTTTTCCTCCTCCCAAGTCCCTGGTGGTGTGTTGTGCGCTCAGCATTGGAGCTGCAAACAAGCGCTCCTTTTGTCCATTCAGCCACGCTGCAAGTGAGGTTCGGCCACAAAGAAAATGTCCAAAAGCTGCCAACCGATTCTGTACTGTCTGACTAATGCAGGTCATCCTATAGAAAAAAAAAAATCTTTAATGATTGCCCTCCTTTGTCTTTGTGTAGCAATGACTGTCAAGCCTTTGTTTGACCACTCCCATTGAATCCTAAGCTCCACTTCCCCTACGACGATTCTAACCATATGGTTGGCACTTAAAGGAAAGCCCGCCGATTTATTATGATCAAATAAGTATGCTTTTGAAAATCTCGTTATCTTAAATAAACTCGCAGGTTCCGTTCGGAGAGCTAAAGTACACCTTTATTGGAGAGTGAGCATCCAGCAATATGAAAAACGCTACCCAATTTTTTCTCATCCGTGTCCACTAAAAACGGCGCAGGGCGAAATTTGTTTTTAATTACTTTAAAATGTGTTGCAAAAACACGATCCGTGCGCAGTCGGAGGACAGAGACGAATTTGACGCAGAAGGAACTCTTGGAGTTTTTTTCTTTTTTTGGATGAAGAACCTACCACCAAAGAGTTCAGGGCGCGCGGCTGCAGGCGGTGCGTCCTTCAGTTCTTGTCAAAAGATTAAACAGATTTAACAAGGAATCAGCTTAGATCAGGCTTTCCTCATCACACGTGTGATCTTTGTCTGTCTTGCACCCCTCCTCCCCGCACCCCCCTACACGCGCAAACACTGACTTCTGGTCCCTTCTCTGTGTCTCCCCCACTCTGGTCACACACTTCTCGGCATCTATTCACATTTCGTTTAATGGTTTCTCTTTAAATCCCCAGACAGAGAAAGGCAGCGTGCTCGTAGAAATGTCTGAAGAAATATGGCAGGAGCTTCTTCTGGGGTCCCAAGTTGCCAGCAACTGCGGAGCTCGGCCATTGGAGGAGGAGCACACGTGACTACGGCACCCTTCTGGTAAATATTATTCAATTGATCCACATGGTTTACTTCAAGTCATCTGTCTTACGTGTCTTTATTCGCTCAGGTTAATTGTGATCTCATATTAGACTGAGCAAAGTGACGTCTTTACTACTGTAGAGGGACTCCTTGTTTTATTTGAGACAGTTTGATTGCTGGGTTCATGGACCCCCGACAGCCTGCTGCCCTCCCGCTGCAGTTGCATGGCAACAGATTTGCGACGATCTCTGGACAACTGCCAAAACTAAGCGCGGGATCCAGGGAAAGAGGAGGAGGAGGAGGAAGAGGGCAACATTGGGAGCAACAAAAAATGACTTCCTCCGCACCTGTCAGTTCCAGGCTGAACCCACATGGACAGTCTGAGTGCCTGCTGGAGCCTGGGGTTCACTGCCATGCCAAGGGTAAACTGGACAGTAAGAGGGTCCTCGCCATTTGGCACTCAGGGGTCATTTTTCCCTGGATGACCCTCCGGACAACCTACTCCAAAGCATCTGGTAAACTTGAGCTTTATGTTTATTTAAAATAAAAATGGAGTGCATGAAATGGGCCTAACTTTGATGTCTCAACTTATTGTCTTGGACAAGAACAATGAATTATATGAAAATAAAGCTGGCTGCAGATGATACCTGTTTACTCACAGTCTGTGACCAAGTTTCATTTTTGCTGCACAGTTAAACAAATGTAGCGTCATGCACTGTTTGCGCTACATCTCCAGTAGGCAAAGCCATGTCAAAGCATGGACATTTGCAACACAAAAGCTGCAAATTTGCATCTGCAGACTTGGTTTGTTTTTGTGAAACATGTTTATTTTTCAAATAATCCCAATTCACAACAATATACACAGATATCAACTTCTAAGTATGACAGCTTCATTCTTACAATCACACAAGATTTAAGTCTTGTTGTTCTGACATTATTTTAGGGGACAAATATAGATGTTATTTTTAATTTACTTTTAACAACAATATCATTTTTATAAAATTTCCAATATCAAAAGATAGTTTTAAAAAAAAGACTCTGACTTATTAGGAAATCTGCTTTCTCTCTGAGGTACTCACTATAGACCTTATTAAACGTCAATTAACCCCTCTGTGTCATGTTTTTATCAACAGGGCCCTGATATTGCTCATATACATGTCAAATTGAATCCCTAATGGTGGTTATTTTCAGTGGTGCTCCCCAGGTACCTTTTAAGAAAGCGAGATGGGGATCTGACAGGTCTGCTTCTCTGTGTGGCTCTGATTAATGCGGCCTGTCAGGCAGCCGTAGTGGCGTCAGATGTTTCCCCCAGTCTGCTTCCTTGGGAGGGAACTTTCCCCGAACACATGACACACCAGACAGCCAGTCTTGTATACTGTCTCAGGCCTGACTGAATCAGTGGTGAGGGCTCCACTAAGTCTCAGGTTGATTAGCTGAGAATTAACACAAGCCTCTGTTGGCACCTGAAGGCTTCCTTGTGGAGGTTGTCTGTTGGGTTATTGGAAGTGTGGCACTTCTTTTTAACACTTTCCCTTTATGTGCTTTCCTCCATCATCAGTCAGTGTGGAGCCGAGCAGCTCGGGAGCGGCAGTGAAGAGGGAAAGAACGGCGTTCACCAACTCCCAGCTCCTGGAGTTGGAGAAGGAGTTCCACTTCAGCCCTTACCTTTGTCGACGGCGGAGGCTGGAGATGGCTGCTGGACTGCAGCTCACCGATCAACAGGTGAAGATTTGGTTTCAGAACCGCAGGATGAGACACAAGAACAAGAACAAGGAAAGAAAGAGTTTTTCACAAGGCACTTCCT
The DNA here is from genome assembly GCA_023969325.1 of Oryzias curvinotus. Lineage (NCBI taxonomy): Eukaryota > Metazoa > Chordata > Actinopteri > Beloniformes > Adrianichthyidae > Oryzias > Oryzias curvinotus. The sequence goes on along the minus strand of CM043712.1, from coordinate 23,144,846 downwards.
GTAACCTAAACTCTAACTCAGACCCTCATGCATTCGAGTTTACTGTCTCTCCTTTGTTTGGCGACAGCAGCGCGGCTGGTTGTATTCACCCTGCAGACATGTCCCATCGAAACTGCATGTTTCCATCTCTTGCAAATGGTTCTCAACTCTCCTCCATGAGTGTAGGTGGTCATCATTATCCCGGCGTTTCCAGCTGGTCCTGAGGCCCAGTAATGATCATCCATTTAAAATACTCATTAAAAGCTCAATCATACATTCACAAACACTTACTTTTTAGGCACCGAAAGATGTTTGATCAGCATTCGAAAGCTTGATTTATTCTTTCATCATCACCAAACAATGTGGCTAAATACAATTTTTCATCTTTATTACTTTAGACTAATATGTTTTCGTATCTCCAGAAGACTGTTGGTCTCTATACTTGCTGCTCTTATTTTTATAGCATGTGAGACATTTTCTTTAAATGCCTGTGCTGTATTTTTGGGACTTCAATAATATTACATTGCATGAATAAGGATATGAGTAACTTTTTGAGTTCTCTCTCGTTAGAAACTTAGTCTGTTTTTTGAATGGCAAATAACTGTTTTGTTTGTGTAGGTGCATTTGTGTAAAATATTTTTACTGTCCCAAGTTGAATTATGTTACAATTCTGTTCGACACTAAATCATCCAGCAAGTTTTTCATATCATTGTTGATTAATTGGGGTGTCATAAATTGTACATACTTAATAAATTCATTTGGGAAAAGAGTACCTCTGAATTGTTTACCCTCTTCCCTGCTGATAAGAACTGCATTTTTTCCTGTTGCGTTTATGATTAAAGGTTCCTGGATCTGATCCCAAAAGGAAAAAAAGAAGGATTCTTTGATCAAATTAAAGCATGTTTTAGATTCTCTGAAAACTTCTACACCGTTGTGTATTCAGGTTGCACAATCCTGCCTCTCCCTTTCCTCTGCCTCAGAGTTCCAGACCATTAATCACAGAGACAAGGCAGCCTTTCCAGCTCTCCAACCACAAGCTCTGAACCTACTGGGCACCATGACAAAATCTTTTGCCTCCTCCTTCACATGCCTTTTCAAAAACCAAGTTGTAGAGCTGCAAGTCAGGGCTGGCCTCCCACCCAGGGGCATGAGGAGGGGGTATGTTAGTCCTTGGAAGAAGCCCTTCCAATGTGCAACGAGATGGCAGCTTATTCACTGGTGACAGTAGTTAATCTCAAAGAAAGACGTGATGTTGTTTACAGTCATCTGCTGTGCCAGCATGGCGTAGAATTCTCCACCCAAAACAGGGTTTAGAAAATGCCATGCTTTTCAGAAAGTGTTAAAAACCACAGAGGAAAAGGGAAACATTTGACAGATTTGGGTCAACTATAGTGCTGGAATTTAATCATCTGAGAATAACGACTACATAAGATGAATGATTGAACCTTCTTTTAAGCTTGATAATTTGAGTCTTGGTATCAATATTCCAATCAACATTATATATATGTTTTGAGAACGCTGACAGGTTTTTATTGACCTTTCTGCAAATGAGCTGTACCGAAAAGCCACAAAACAATATATAGCAGCTATATGAGAGTCTTGCATATGCTTCCTGATTTATGATTCTGGAGATGCTGAGGGTTAGAAGGACCTTTACCTCTAATTCTTCAACAGGTTTTCCCTCCAGACACTAAGAGCCATGGGAGTCCACACACTGGAGTGCGGTAATTCTGTGGATGGGGTCAAGGGGGATCTCCAGAGGTCAAGGGAAGCCTCCTCTCAAGGGCCCCTCCGCAGTCTATGTCCATCCCAACATTAAGTTAGACAGCTGTTCTCACATTAGGCAGCTCCCAGCTATCAACTAAAGTCATTATGCCCACTTTAGTCACTTGACTCCCTGGACTTCTTGATTTGACAAATGTCAGACAAGACTAAAGATCTGCAATAGCAAAAAAAATGAACACAACAACATTGCGAGAAAATGTTTCATAAAATGCCTGCTTTGATCATGGATAACCAATGATTTAAGACCATACTAATCTTTTCTATTTGTTCCTCAATTTTTTTAACCCTTTTATATCTGAATGTATTTTCAGCTACGGTGAAAAATATCATTCACTTATGTTTGGGCATTTAGTTTTAATTCCCAAAAATACAAAAGAACACCTCAGTTGGCTAAAAATTGAAAATTAGTGTGATCACAACAGAGAAGGAAGTTCAGAAACAACCCGAAAAAATCTAACAAACTTAATGTGACTGAAACAACCAAAAGAACCAAGAAAACCACTGCTGGTTGGATAAAACCCCATGACACTTACACTTTTTTACTGAATTAGTTCACTGAAGAACAAAGGTTCTTGAAAAGAGCATCTTTTATTTATCAAGTCATCTCGTGGACAAAAGTGTCAAACAGATCAAGCAGTTGCTTTTGGTTTTTGTGACTTAAACCAACCTAAATCTACTTTCACATTGTCATTGAAAACACGTTGCTTCTGAAATAAAAACTTCCATTTATTTCATTTCACAGAGCTGCAGCCTCGACAAAAATCAGAGAACTGCAAGACTCCCTTTAATGCAAATTAAGACAGACAGATGTTCAGTTTTGAGGCAGTTGTGAAACAGATGTCTTGCTAAAAAAGAAAAATACACAAAGCGGCAAAACTGCTGCAAAGATGGCTGGAAACATCAGCTAAAGTTTGCTGCAAAATCTGTTCTGTACTGGCTTATCACATTACAAGGTTTAGTAGAGATCCACGTGGGGAAAATAAATATGCATCACACCAGGCAAATTGGCTGAAACAAAGCTTTTCTTATATAGGATGATGTCCAAAAACCCTTGTTCCTTTTCATTAGAGGCTTTAAACTTATTAACTAATCGACACCAAAGAACCACCCACAGTAAAGCTTAGCTGCAAAACACTGCTATCTTTGAAAGACTAGTCATATTGTGGCCCCTGTTTTCTACATATTTAACCTTTTTCATTAAGGTGTTGTTTTAAGTAAACAAGTCTGAATCGTAGGACATGAGGAGGTGTATCTTCCTCATTAATGAGTGATTAAGAATCCACCTACAGAGGAAATAACAACACAAGTTTTAGGTATGTATTCCCCAAAGTTTGTTTTGAAAGTTGTTGTTATTTTTAATTAAAGTTTAATATTTTACATAAGGATTTTATCCATGAAAATTGATGGAAAAAAAAACAGGCAGGTTAAGTTTGTGTGCGTTTATTTTAATGAACTCAAGTGTAAAACAGTGTGATGTACTGGTGATCTTTCCAGGGCGAACCCCGCCGTTGCTTGACAGTAGCTGAGGATCCCTGTGACCCCGAACAGGAAAAAGCGAGTTTAGTAAATGGACATATGGATGAATGAAGGTGTAAAACAGAGGACGAAAAAAAAAACATCTTACCACTCCTTAGTGGTTAGAATTTGTAACAAAATATGTTACAATGCAGTTTTAAGAGAATATTACAGAAACTATTTAAACTTTATTTCTAAAATAGCGCTTCTCATGCATTTGTGCAGCTCGAAGTGCTTTAACATTAAAAACAGAAAACAATTTATTATACAGTAAAAACCTTTCCCACTCCCCTCGTTAAAACATATGACCCATGACCCCCACGTACAATGAATAATGACTATGTAACTGTAAAATAAAATAATAATAAATAAATAAACAAACATTCCTGATGTTTTGTTTTTATGTGCTTGTACACTTTGTGTGTGTGTGTGTTTTTTAGCAGTTATTTTTATACTGTGACCTTGGGAGTCAAAATTATCTATATATTTATATATATGCTCTCATATACATTTAATATCTATAGTCATACAATTATTAAGAGCATGTTTTGTGTCAATGTCTATGATCCACAACAGGTTCATTGTGGGTTAACTGTGGAAACAAATGCTCATATAAAAACAAAATGGCAACTGACACAATATTAAAAGACACAGGCAAATTTTAACTCTACTTTTTAACAGATATGGGCAGTAATTTAAACGTGCTACACCTTTTTAAGTGACAGGTACATTTGAAAGTTTCGAGTATTTTGTATGTGGAACATTTAAAATGTGATAGTTGAGACATAAAATGTTCTTAATTCTAGAATGACCCTTCAATTCAGCTGAATATGACTATTATGTGTGGATCACAACATGCTATTTTGCCCCAGGTGCAAATAAATGACACTGCTCCTTACACGGTGCATTCACCACTAATTAAAATGATGAATTTTCATATTTCATCAATAAACTTACAAATTAGTGTAGGGTAAAGCGGGAAAATCAAAGATTTTTATGAAATAATATGTAAAATGTACTTATATTGCATGTGTGGTAAATGGTTTATACTTATACAGTACTTTTCTACCTTGCACTGATGGCAACCTCAACTACCAGGAACAATGTAAAAGTGCCTATGACGCTTTAACATATGGATGGACAAGGCAGGATCCAGGTCTACAATCCTCTGATCAGAGGTCATCTGCTCTACCTCTTCACCATGGCCGCCCCAGCTTGGTTACTTAAATTAATGTACATTTTTTCTAATCTAAATGAGAAAATGTAAAAACTGAAACACTGAGATTCAGTGATAAGTGTGTTCACACTTTTTCATTGTGTTGAGTTTCTGTAAATACGAGGACATGTTTGAAGTCGAGGTAACATTAAAAGAGAAGTGTGTCAAACAATCTGAGAAGAACTGCTGCAACTACTATACAATGAAGTGTAGGCTAATTTATAGCCCGAAATGAAAGAAACAATAATATTCTACCAAAAAAATCAATTGAAAAATGCTGTGATTAAAATATTCTTTTTCCTTTTAAAGCATTTAAATTATAGAAATGTTGACAGCTAAAGCGTCCCAGAAATGACTAAACTTTAGTAGCTATAAAGTAAAAGATGGAACTTTTATAACAGGCCTTCAGGAGGCTTTGTTCTTTCAATGACCCAACAACCTTCTCATCCTTTCCTCCCTCTGCAGTAACTGCTGCCCTGCAGTTTCTGCCGGTGCTTGTTGCTCAAGATGATTGTTAAGTATCAATTTCCTGTGTCACCTTTATGGGTTTTATTTATTTGTCTGGTCCTTCGTGCGGAACAGAGCTCGAGCATCACTCAGATAGATGGATTATAACTCAACTGCTACGACTCATCAGTCTTGAAAATTTGACTTCCTGAATCTCACACAACTGTTACTGTCATATTATGGCGCAGCATTATCAAGATCAATGACATTTTAAATGCTTCCCAGTTAAGAATGATCAGTGACAATAAAAAGGTAAGTTGGTGATGAAAATGTCTTAGCTGTGGTGAGCAGAGCCAAGCTCAGTGAAGGAGTTACCTGAAGCGGCAGGCTTCCCCCTCTGAAGAGCTCTGGTCAAATGAATGAACTTGTAAACACAACAGTCAGCCTGCGAAATGTCACATGTTGACTGGTATCGAACGCTCACGAGTTATACTCCCAATGACTTTATCACATGAGATACGATCAATATACACTTCCTCCTGAAAAAAGATAACGTATTAACAAAATGTAATACAAATGGCATTCACATGTAGTTTTTTTTCAAACATTCATTGAAGGGTTATTTATATCTCTGAGATTTTCAAACTAAAAGTTTCCACATAGATTGTTTGGAAACTCAGTGTTTTCTTTATAACACAAAAATAATTTCGTCCCTAACTGAAGGTTGAAGTTTTTTTTCCGTAGCTTCTTAAGTAGAAGATATTGCTTTATTACACCCTAATAAGGGTGAATATCCCCACTTTTTTTTCCAACAAAAGGTTTAGTTTGCACTGAGTTGTGAGTATATTAGGATTTAGATTGATCTGGCAATGAAAAAAGCTTGTGAAATTGTTTTGTTTTTCCTTAATGCTCCTAAAGTTAATTCGTCTTTTGTGCTTTATTAAGGACAATGCAATGAAAATTCAAATTATAGAACATCAAGCAAAGCTGTGAAAAAAATGAAAAAGTTTAGTTAAACATTACTCTGCAGCATTTTAAGCAAAGCAAGCCCTCATCAAGGTAGGATTAATGGTGCTTTTCTATTAGAGTACATTACTTTGGTCTTTTAAATCAAATAAACTGAGTAAATAAGATTACATAGCATATAAAACATGAAATGTTTACTCTTTTAGTTGCAATAATTTGGCTTTGTGTGGTCCTGTAATATTTTATCGCTTTCATCAACAATATCAACTTAGTTTGAAGCACTGGGTAGATTAATCAAGCAATTTCCACATGCTGAATTTAAATTTACATATATTTAGGGGTAAATAAAGTGATAAGATATATCAATTTTTAAGTTAAAAAATGGTTTTATGAACACAGAAAATCCCAAAGGCAGTTAGAAAAAGACAAAAACTGATGTTTTTTTTACTGTCTTTACTGAATGTCTGGGTTGAAACTAAAGATTTTAAAAGAGGAAATTAAAAAAAATGTCCCACCTTTTCCTCTTAAAAGTTTGACCACACAACACCTGAACTCTAATAAAGAAAACAGTCTTTTAAATAACCAAATTTAATTCTTTTGAATTTATTTCAAATGCCACTCAACATAAAATGTTAAAAAATGCGACGAACAACAAGTTTTAGTTTCAATTGTTTTTCTGTTTGTCTCACAGGAATAAGCTGACACAGACAAAGAATTAGTGTCAAAGAAAGACTTAAAGCAATTTCAACTGCTTTAAAATGACTCAATGGTATCCTTGGAAAAGTAAGAGGCTAAACCAATATCTTCATATTATGAATTCAATTATTTTTCCTAATTCCGGGTGGAATCCTTCTTAACCTTTAGCATAAGATTAATGGCCTATTAATAGGGTTTCATTTGTCTATCAAGCATTTATTATTAACAGTGATTAGTATGCACAGCAAACTGCTGATCTGCGTTGTGAACAAGCAGGGGATGTTTGAGCAAGAAAAAAAAATATATTATAAACCGCTTCTTCTCTTTCCCTGCAGCTAAAACAGAGCTGCATAAGGGAGAATATTACAGAGTGAGCTGCAGTTGTGATGAGCATTTCCTCCTGTTTCATGTTTAACCCCGCTCATTTCCCACAGTAAGAACTCCGGAAACACACAAGTGTGTGTAGCAGCTTGGGGGAAAGATGAACGATGGCTTGTCATGATGTTTGGGATTCTGCCGACTCGAAGCCTCTCGGCTCACTGGAGCTGTGAAGCTGCTCACATACTATAGGCTATTGTTGAAGAGTTCTGGTATTAGCGAGATATTGCTTCATTGTCACACTGTTGAGCCTGTGCAAAGTGCAGCTATCTGTATTGTCCTTGGACATTTGCACAGTTGTTGTATTGGATTAATGATGATGGTCTATGAACTGTGACAGGTTTAATATAATTCAGCAAGGGTGCAAAGGCAATTATTAGAACTCCATGTTGCAAATAGATATTTTTCTATTTAATTATTTTGCTTTGTTCTTTTTTTTACTTTTAAGTGTTGGTTTGGTATCCATTCTTCTGTTTGGTTGTGTTTGTTTTGGTGCTGCAGAGATACTCCCTAGACTGTGGGTGGGATGAGTGCACACAAAGGTAAACTTCACATCTGACATCACAATTTTTCAAAAATGTCAATATTTTGAAAAAAGGTAGACATGGCTCATTAATCACAAAGGTAGCTATCATTCAGCTGCTCATTGTGTTTTATTGGTCGCTACTTCCTCTCCGACTCTTTCTTCTCACTATTTTTCTTCACACTGTGTTTCTTTGTCCATCTGCCATATTACAGCTCCAGCACAATGTCTGATGAGGCTTCACACCATAAACCAGGCATCGATGGCCTTCATCTTGTTCTGGAACTGCATTATCTGCAGTGACCTGTCTGGCTGGTGAAAGTCGTCTGTCAGTGCTGGGTAGTTCCTAGTCTTGTGAGACTCAAGTTCTGATCCATAATGAGGCCTGACAGTGCTGCGGGGCTAGACAAGGGTCCAGTGTCAACAGAGGCAGTATCCTGTCAAATGGGGGCTCAGGGTCCTGAGTTCAGCCAAACTGATCACAGAGCCTTGATATTGACACACATGACAGCATCCAAAACAAATTAGTGCAGTCAATATCCTCCTGTTCTCATCTTCCTGCCTATGGCAGCAGAAGAACTGCCATGTTTTTCCACATCTGGGCATTAAGACGAAAAGGTGAGGACATGATATTCTCCAATACAATTTGCAGTTAAGGGATACAAGCTGTTGAGGGGATGTTTTCCCAGACTAAATATCTCTTTCCTGTTTGCATTAAATTTGTAACTGTGGCACTGGGCAGTGATGTGGAACAGCATCTCATATGCTAATCAAACATATGGTGCTTTCAGGAACCACAACACAACATGGATGACTGCTCTTCTTCTTTTAAATAAAGAGTTCAATTTTAACAATCTTATTTATTTATAAATTTGTGCATTTAAAATAAAAATAAAAATTCTAAGCAAAGACTGGGTGACATTGCTCACACCTGTTTTTATTTTCCCCTCTCTGCAGCCCCCTCACGCACCCTCCTCTCGGAGCTGAAAGCCATTACAGAAATACAATTTCTAATACCTCCGCACGGATCTTCGATCGACTGCAAACAAATTTATATTCAGGCGGTAAACAGAAAGCTGCAGAGATTTATTTATTGAGTGTGGAGGAGAGAAACAAGCTAGCGCGTGAACCCTGAGTAACCTCAGAGCTGACATGAAGATGGATCAGTGCACCATGCAAATGCATGGAGAGAAGGGATTTATTGCACTCAGTCATTCAGCACATTGCTGCCTTTAGAATCCCATTAACTCCCACAGCTGGGACCATACTTGTGCGTTGTAAGAATGAGGTTAGAAGTTGTTCATTACGCTGAATTATTTTGTAATTACAACAAACTTAAAAGACATATAAACAATATAAAAATATATTGACATATAAAGAATAGGAATAGTTTCATTTTTGTTTTTAAGGATTAATACAAACTGAACTTGGTGAGCTCTTAAAATTAATATTAGCATATTTGATAATTGTGTTAGTAAAATTATGGGGGTTTTTTGTCCAACAATTTGGGTTAACTTTATTTTTTTGCTATTAATAATTATGCCAATATAGAGAGTAAAGGGAAAAATAAATAAGTATAACGCAATATTAATTAAATTTTTAGTGCAATAAGAGAAAACATATTGAGAGAAAATCTACGAGGAAAACTGAGTGCAATATATTTTTTGATTGGTCATAAAATAAAAAAATTAAACGAGATTTAAAAATATTAAGACATTTTGTGTGAATTTCCAGTTTTCTGTCAGAACTACTGATATTATGGTCATCCTGCCTCCTGTTATTTTCAATTGGATTGTTGGAATACATTCATGTTTGTGTTTCTGGACTCCAAAATGTAAGTATCTCCTAATATTGCTGCAAATTAACCACAAATTCACTCTGCGTGTTTTTTTTTCAGCATTCTTGGGGACAAGGTTTGCAAAAAGAAAAAAGTCTATTCATTTTAGATTGCAAGTTTTTATATTGTACATAGTTTCTTCCTTCCTTTTATTTATTATTATTTCCAATATTATTATTATAATTTTAGTGGAGTTTATTTATTTGTTTCAACATAACACATCACAGCTTTAAAACGTATTTAACACGCATTTAACGTGAATAATAATAATAATATCTTTCTTTTTTTTTCTTTGAGAGAAAACGTTTTTAAATATCCCAAACCCCTTTGGAGACTAATTTTACTCTGCAAATGTGCGTGTTACTATCTTTACATTTATCTCATAGTTTCGGCTGTAACTATGTTGATGGTTCCATAAGGACTAGTGTTTTGTTTATTTATTTAATTTATTTTTGCCTTGGCCTCCTTGTTGTTCTTGGACGACATTAAACTATTGACCTAAAGTGAGTTTCACAACTTGCTCGCGCGGCTTAATCGGTCTTGTCCTCCCTGATGACAGAGAAGTCCAGTTATTGGTCGAGACCAAGAGGGCACGTCATCTCCATCAATCAGGGATCTCCTCTGAGGAATGCCCCATGCGCTCTGGTCCAGCCGCCTGACCACGCGTTGCTGGATGCATGAGAGGCCGGGCATGAAGAGCAATCCCGCCCAATGATTATGCAGGGGGAAAGGTGATAATGACATCCTATCGAGAGTTAACGGCCAAAAGCAAGTGCAGCCTGCCGTTAAAAGAGGTCATAAACCTGGACCCGGGCGGCAGGTCTCATCCTGAAGTCTGCAGTCTCCATGATAGTAGGAGGCAGGAGGTGGAAGCTGGATTTTATTCTCCGTATTTTAGTATGTGCACCCTTTCGGACAGTCCTCCTCCACGGCGGGAGTGTGAGGGCTTGCTGACATCGGCCTCCCTCCACTCATCCGGAGTCCCCTGGCGGCGCAGGGCGCAGACGCAGAGCTCTGCAGGACGCGGATATTCAAAGAGCAACGAGGCACGACACTGGTGTTTTGGCCCACATGCAGAGCCACTTGAAAAGCCACTGCGAGATCCCCACAGTGGGATTCTAGGCCAGAACGGACAACTTTGCTCTTTCAGAGAGGAAGAAAACTTTTGAGCAGATGGCAGAAACATGTGCATCAAGGAGTAAACAGCTGAGGGGTACGTTTATTTGTTTCTCCGTTACTGACCAGTTCAGAAATTAAACTAATAACTAAAGTGGCGCAACTTTTCTGTAAACGTTGGATAACTTACGAGAAAAAAAAGTTTGCGCAAACTTTTTTTGATTAAAAAAAAAAAGTAAACGAATGGGTGACGCGCTTTGTGCGTCACGCGGAGCACTTTTCGCTTTCACCACTGACACAAATGCCGGATCAGAATACATACAAATCCGATCAAAACGTTTGAATGGCAGCAGTAACTGTTTCCAACATGGCATATTTGGATATGCACATGAGGGGTCGGTTAGTATTTCCTTAACGGTTCCATGTTGTTCGGCAGTTTCGCTCCACCTCCCGCTGAACTGTACAGAGAGGGAGGGAGAAGTACAGCCAGATGCCTGTATCCAACCCAGAAGGCGATCAATTATTTACCCTTGCTCTTACTAACCAGTACATTTTGAATAATGCAACAGACCAGTGGCTGTCGACGCTCACAGGAAGTTGAGTAAAACTTACTCTTGTGAGCTGGAGTGCTCCCCGACTATTGATTAGTTGTCTGTTTGTAATGAAAGCCCCAAGTGCATTGATTTCAGTTTGCAGCACCTTTACATGTGTCCACCTTTTTAACATAATTGCTGTCACAGATCATCATTCCACTGACGGATGAGTTCTGGGAAGAGAGCCCACAGAAGAACACATATCCCAGCCTTAAAAATACCTATAGGATACTGGGAGAAATGCCTATCAATCCTTAATTTTGTGCGATTTCTGGGAGCTTTTATAGATCTTTCTTTTGATTAATGATGTCACTTCTTTTACTGGTCACTGTGCATAGATTGGTTTTCATGAATTTGAAGTATGATTTACAAATGGTGGTCTTGATGCTTTGAGAATAGAATGATCCAAAATATGCTTGATTTGACTTCTTTTCACTCTTCCCTGGGATGAAATACTCAAGAATACAAAATCTAAATCTTCAAATAAGTAATCAAAACTAAATGAAAATCTAATTGTTTGATGCATTTACTCACGACTTCATGACAAATGGAAAAAAAAAAAAAAACCTCGAAACACATTTGAGCTTTTGAAAGTTAAAATGTAACACATAATTGTATTTTGGGGATAATCCCTGACAGTTTTATGGTCAGAAAGTAGAAAATGGCAAACACAGTTGAGGCTGCATTCAGAATTTAACATGCAAGCTGCTCATTTGATCCACATCCATGCACTTGAAAAGGGCATTGACTCCCACCCAACCATGCCGAAAGCTACTTCTTCACAGTTTTGTTATGAGATCATCTGAAGAAGTAACTAATCTGTGCTAGCATGTAGCATTTAAAAGAATCATTAGTGAAAGTGTTCTTTCCTCCCCAGATTGGATTGTTTTTGGCACAGAAAAAGCTCTTGCACAGCCTATTCCTCCATGCTGAAAGACCTCCACAGACCTCCTGTAACGTGATCTCCTGGCTGAGTGTACACGCTCCCTGTGCGTCATTCTTCAATTATGCTTTGACAGCACCTGAATTACTGTGGGCTGGATGCCCAGATGACTGCAGCAATGTGTATTGATCTATCCCTTTTCTTCTTCGCTCTCCTTGGCTTGGAAGGCCTTTCCATTGCCTTTGCTGGCTGGCTATTTTTAAGCGTGCAAGTCATTCCTCAAATATTTAGTTTGATTCCTTTATGCCTGCTGGCCAGCATCAATTCTATTATCTTTGCACTCATTAATCAGAACGTGCATGTGATTTGCACTCCTGAAAGTCGGCCCTCTTAATTGCAATGTGTATTGCTCCCGCATATTTGCTGCTTTCTAATTCTCAGGCTTAGTTACCTTCTCATTCGTTTTCTTAAAACACAGATGTTGACATTTATCCTATAACTGACCTTTCCATCTGCCGTGCTTTCCCAACTGGCTGGAGGCCCGTTAACCTTCCTCTCAATGAATTGTGGTGGGAAGCAGTGCTCTACACCTGGCTCCATTACCCAGCAGCAGCAGCAGGAGCACATTTTCTCTGAGGCAAAGAAACACAGACGACAGCCCACAAAGTCAGAAATAAAAAAAATAAAGATATAGCTGCGATTCCTGTCATTCATTGCGCATAAGTAGCTTGGATGATACTTTAATGTGTAACCCAGAAACCTCAAAGGACAAAAATGGGGACGTTTGTCATTATGCAGTGTTTGAAAAAATTTGCAAACCGTTAAAGTGTCATTGAGACAGAGAGGCCCACAGGCAAATAATTAATGATTCTGATGAATACAGTTAATGGACTGTAAATGCTACAAAGTTGCCAAACATTCTGATGGCTACTTTCAATGTGCAGCACTGTTAGAGTTCCAAATAACAAAGTTAAGTTGAACATAAATGTATGATTGTAAGTTAGATGTATTTTAAGGTGTGACTAATTTCTTAAAGTTGTTTGTAATGCTTTAAACTTTTTTTTTTTAACTTAAATTAATTTTTTAAAACTATTTTAAATAATTCTTTAGCATGACAAGATGCTAAACTATTTTTAAAAGACTAAGTTAGAGTAAAAAAAACTGACTGGGCCACTTCCTCACAATATGTTTCTAATACAACACCTGTTTAAAAAAAATAATATTTTTTAAAAAGGAAGTTCGTTATTCAATGTCATTTCTAGTACATAGAAATTGTCAGAAAAGTAACAAAAGCTCAATATGTTTAGTTTTTTTTCCTTTTTAAATTTCACTTTTTTTTGTTTTTATTTTTTTAAATTAAAGTTTTATCTGAGCAATAAATGAACGTCCTTTCCAGCGAGTCATTTAAAGCTCTTGCGCCTCCTTTGTTAACCGCTTCACTAATCTTTATGTCCTCGTTTCTGTTCCCAGCTAAGACACACGCGGCCGTGGGTTCAGTGGTTCCGGTCAGTGCAGACGAATGGTTGCATCTCTGCGCAGACGGTTATTGCAACGTGAACGTGGCCCCAATATCCTGCAAGCAGCTGACCGCGCGAGAAAAGAAGTCCAACAAGTACTTGAAGCGGGCCAGGCGCATGGAGACCAGCGCCCTCCGACCCACCCAGACGCAGGTGAAAGTTTGGTTTCAGAACAAATGCATGAAACTGAAGAAGCTGCAGTGGGACGGCTGCGCTTTGGCCGACGGGCCGTGGCTGCGCGCACATTGGGATCCACTGGACAGCTGCCCCTCTGCCGGAGCGACCTCGCCAGTGCACCTGCCCTCCAGCTCCTGCACGTTAGACAGCAAGGGCGCCAGACTGCAGATGTTTTGATTCGCCTTTGCATCACTCTCACTCAGGCTTTACTTTATTTGTTTACCACCATGGACGCTGCTCGCGAGAAGCGCAATGGCAGTTTTCTCCATGCAAGAACGGGCGATATCCATTTGTCATCGTCCCCAGCTTCAGGCTGGCGCTCTGATTTGAATATTGAAATCCAAGTCATTCCATTGCGCTCTTATCTACACAATGTAAACGAAGATACAAACTAATTTAATTGACCGTATAAGCTGAAGAAAGCTATCTGTTTATTTTACATGTTTTTCTTTGCTTTTTTTATTTACTAACTGCCTTTGCTTGAATATTTCTTCGAAGAAGCACCTGCACTTGCTTAAAAAAATCTAAAAGTTATTTTTAATTTAGATTTATTTATTATTGTACCACAAACTTATTTGACTATTTTTTAATTATCCTTAATAAGCAGATGCAAATTGCTGCAAGTTCTGATTTTAAGTTTAATTACCCCTCCATCAGCTTAAAAGAAAAAGATTAAAATATTGTAATTGACTGATGGATTTATTGAAAACGTATTGGGAGCAGGATTGATCCGTTGTGGTCCATCTATTTGAGGCACAATCCTGGGAGCTTTTGTCATAATATGTAAGTGCGCGTTAATGGCACGCAAAAACGTCACGATCGGGAATTGCTGCGTCCTTTATTACACGTGCAAGAAAATGATTATTTGGCTTGAACACCCATGCGGGAGAAAAGAAAATGAAAGGATGTCTGAGCTGTTTTGCAGATCAACCAATAAAGAATATGGCCCCAGCAGCTCCAGCAGCTAAACACTGCTCCCCGGTTCACATTTCACATAAAGTAAATGATTGTAAACACGCTCCTTAAACACTTTTCTGTTCCCGGTGTAACTGTGTGTTTCTATCATGTTAATGTCTATTACAACGCCAGGCATATGGCCCATCAGCCACATTAATTCTCTGCAAGGGAACATTTGTGTTTGGCTTTCAATTAGCATATTTTCCATGCATATGATTGTTTCTTTAAAATCATAAAAAGAGAAATGAATAAAGCTGGAAAAAAAGAGTTTGTTTATTGCTATATATGAACTTAAGGCAAAAATCAGAAATGTTTCTGATGTATCTGCACATGACAAAAGAGTGGGCTGGAGGGCTGCAAGGCCAAACTAATATATGCAGTTACACCAGAGTTCAACTCTCACCTCCTGACCCTTGTCTTGCCTCGGGACAGCAATGACCCGGTCAGTGGCTCACATAGAGTAAGATATACCATTAATTTAGGTGACCTCCAAGTCTGAACTTTTTCTTTCATTCCTTTTTTTTTCTGTCCAAGAAGGCGCTCCCATGGCTTTTGTGTGAATCTATGTGTCTAAACAACAATATTTCACCAAGCTGAATAGTAAAGCAACAGGCAATATAAGGCAATGCAATCTTTCATATTATAATTTCCATCCATAATGCTCTTCGTTTAAAAAATGTTTTCTAAACTTGTAGCTCTCTTCTGTGCTCCTATTTTAATAAGGCAAAATATTCCACTTTATAAGCTGGATGAAAAAAATCTTCTCACCAAATGTGTTTTTTAATATGAACAAGGACATTTTTAATCATAACGTTAAAAAAAAATTAAAATAGCTTGAGCATTAAATGTGATAGCTGTAACAATATTTGCCGCAGCGATTCATTAGTCTGCCCTCAAATTTCACACAGAAACATGCATTAATTCTGTTCAAGAAAAATTCATGGTGTTTTTTTTCTCATTAATATTTTTAAAAGTCCGAGGCATGAATGTTCAGAAGTGAAAGAGAGCAGCCGGCAGATTACGATTTTGAATGCTTTTTTAAATAAGCAGTTAGAGAGATTTTACACGAAAGCACGATTGGAGAAGTGCCACACTCAATTTATTTTTTTCATTTACATTTAAGCAAAACACACAGTCAGGGCTTCATTTCTCTAAGCAAAATAGCACAAAGTGAAATGTTTAACAAAACAGACAAATGTGTGTCTCTTTAATGCAAAGTGTCAACGAACAGGGAGGAGAACGCAGAAGGCGATGATTTTGAAACACAATGATTGTAAAACCTTCGATTTTAGAAACAGTGTCCAATATGCACCGTTCCTACTGAGAAGTGTGTTAGGTTGACCTTATTAGAAACTCTTTTATCATCTTAAATATGTTCCCTTTGCCACAGGGCTTCAGGTTATAATTCATTTCAGGCTGCCGGCAGTGTTGAAGTATTTACAGTACGCGCTGGCTTCTTTATTCTCTCACCTACATCATCATACAGTTAATACCTTAACTTAAAGAGCAAACATATAATAAGAGGATAAGTTACTGTATAGCATAAAGCTGGGTTTAAGGAGGGAAAAACAGCTTGATTCATTTAGGCTGAGCTGTCACTCTAATTTCATACTGTGACAGCTTCAGCATTTCCTTCTCAATTGATGAAAGCAAAACCGCATTGTTTGTTCAGACCTGACATTTACTTTGAAAGCATTTAAGTGTGAACCCTTGTCTGACACATTCCAGCTCTTCTCTATTTCCTCCCAGTGACATACAGTTTGTAAATGAGACTGAAAGCTGTACGTACACTTCCTCATATAACGTTCTGGAAAAACTTGGTGGAAGCTAAGTAAAAAGCAAAATAACTCATGTAAGAATACAAAGCCACCACAGAAAAAAGGCGGTGTTGACAGTGACCGAGTAACCATTTCCGCTATTTTATTTAACTCCTCCCTTTCTTTAAAAAAACGATTTCTCATGATAAAATCCTGGAAATCTATTCATTCGACTAATCCATTTTCATCAGCAAGAAACACTTGAATAATTAAATGGTAATCACTGTTTATAGACAGAAGCTTCCTGTTACACTTTGTTTTGATAGAATACCCCTGAACCCACAACTGAGACATCAAACTATATCCAGTGATGCATTGGTGCATGATGAATGAACCTATTGACAGTCTCTATTCTCTTCTGTAATTTTTTTTTTTGCAAGTTAACTAATGTGGGTAGCTGTTGTAATTCTTCAGAAGAGTACCAGAGGCAGGGAAAATAAGGGAACATATGTAAGATACACAATACCTCAGCTTAGATGAAGAAATATAATTTTGTTAGTATATTCTGATTCATTGCTAAATTGTTGTTTGTGAAATACTCCAACCAGAGAACACAGATCATGTGATTGCAACTACATTTTCTACCGGTCTAGCCTTGGCTTTTATTGCAATCAGGTTATTTGACTGCTCTTCTCCTCTGAACTTTTTCACTCATCTGATTTTACTGTCTTTCTTCATTTGCAAAGACTTTCATGCACGATTTGTCTTTTTGATCGCTCTCCTTCACATATTTGACTACCAAACAATTTCTCCATCAAGAAAGATGAAATGAAGTGCACCTGTCTGTGACTTTGTGCTCAAATGCCCTGTGTACAATTACACAAATATGTGTTTTGTTTCCTAGGTGCTACTAATAAAGAAAACACAAGGATACAAAGCCCTTATTTGAATAATTGTCCCTTTGCACGTGCGTGCACTCCCATACAAATCCGTGTATGAAGCATTCTGACGGAGCCCCGCTCGACAACATGCACGCACGTCCAGCCCTTGCCTCTCCTCTCGTGCTCCACTCCAGGGAGCAGATGTTTGGGGACAGCTTACAGCCTCAGCGAATTTCTTTGTACACAGCAAACAGCAGCACTCAGCACTTCTGGCTGCAGTGGGAAATTTGCTCTCGGCGGTGATGGGGTTGAGGCGGGGGGATTTGAGTTAGTGGAAGGTATCAGGAAGAGTGAAAAGGAGGGTGCACACAGAGGTGAAACACTCACAAGGTTGTGTGCTGCACTGGAGAAAAACCTCCAGAGAATGTGTGTTGGAATGCTGCAGGAGAGATGTTCAGGTACAGAATGTCTCTGCCACATCATACAGCTTGAGAAAAATCAAGGTGGCTCTGCAGGATATTTGTGTCATCTATGACCTCTCTTAAGTGGCTTTGCCTTCTGAATGCTTTAGAATGCCCTTTCAAAAGTTGCAGACAAGCACAAATTAAAAGAAAAAAAATGCAGACAAACAAATTAAATAAGCCCTCAGAGAAATTGCTGATATAGCATCTGAGACACCAGCTGTAATAAGGTCCATTGCTAATGATTGTATCGTGTAAATAATAGTGGAATGAAGTGAAATGTTGCCTCCTTTTACTTTAACTAGCATACAAGGTTTAACAAATTAGGTGTCGAAAAAAATGGCATTTTGTTTTTCTGTAATGTTTACCATGCATCTTTAGCATAAATATTTGGCCAAACATTGCAAAAACTTCTTACACAAATAGGCTCAATATTGTATAGGAAGGAGGAGTCATGCCCACCCATCGTCAGCGTATTAAAATCCCCAAACAAACCATCATAAATGAGCCCTGCAATGTCTATTTGTCTGAACGAAAGCAACACCCTACTTCTCTGCCCCCAGGGTGGGGTTGCCATAGTGACAATTTTGTAGACATATGGAGAGAGAGGAGAAGAAGAGTCAGGTTAAAAGAGTGGAGGGAGTACAGAGGAAAGGGGAAAGGCGTTCTGCTATAAGGCACACAATCTTTATTTTTTGTGTTTCACAGATTTCTTTTTCACCTGTCAGTCAGCCATGTGTGTCACTCCATCATCACTGAGGGACGGTCAATGCACTTTATTCAGTTAGGCATTTATATAGCACATTCATGGCTCAAGAGAAAGAGGCCACACCTTTTTGTCTTTATTGTAAAGCCAAAAAGAACATAGATTGTTTCATATATTCACATTTTTTTAGTTTCTGCATTCTTGAGCTGTTTTTTACACTAATATGCCATGATACTCATGAGAACAATTGCATGGTTGTTTTTGTTCCTTGCTACAGGTTCAAATAATGTGACCAACTTTGTAGCAAACCTGAAGTCAGCTTGGCACAGGACAAGGAGGAAAAAGGAGAGATGAAGAGTTTAAAAAAAGTTAAGGTTTAAATATTCAAACAAATTCTGGTACTTAAGAAAATTTCTTCCCCAAGCCATTTAAATAAAAAGCAAAGATTGGTTGCTTCACATAACCTCGTGGCTACTGTTGTATGAAATCTTTTCTGTGCTTCTCTGCACGACGGGTCTGTCTGCCTTCCCTCCACCTTTGCACCATCCTTTTCTTCTGCTCCACTCTCTGTGGGTCATTCGTCTTCTCTGCCTCTGCTTCCTGCTCTCCAACTGATATGAGAGGGTGACCCCTTGGGCCCTCAGAGGTCAAGTGATACAAGGTCATTGGCAGGTCATCTCTGCTTACTGGCTGACCTCTAAAAGGATGTCTGGAAGTGGCCAATCAGATCCTATGCCCTCCCCCTTAAGGCGGATCCTCCTCCCCAACTCATCAGCAGCCTGTGCCACATGACCAGGGTGAGGCGTCAGAGAGAGGATGATTAATGATGCTTTTAGTACCTGTTTAGAATGAAGCTGTCCACACCACACTGTAATTACCCACTCCCAGGCGGCAGCTGCCCAACGTAATTGCTTTTTGTTTGTTGACCTGGTTTATTGAGGAAAGAAATGGCTTTGGCTGACTAAGATGGTGCTTCATACAGTATACAGAGGTGAAGATATATGTGTGTCAAAAATTTCGGTGGCAGGGCATGGGGGAGATTTATGGAAGCAGCAAAAGAGATTTACACCTCAGCTATGTATGCACACGGAGGAGATATAAATGACAGAGAACACAACTGTGCTTTAAGCTTTACGTTACAAAGTAAAATCAAAGTAGGCTTATGGCCGTGTGCACAAAATGTCAGCACAACGCTCCAGAAAAGGTCAAAGACAGCTGCAGACCTCTCATGCAAGGCTATTGCATAATCCCAAACACACAACATGCACAGGCTGTCAGGAGTAATTTATGACAACGTCAGGAAAACACAAGCTCTGTGTTATCATGAAAATTTAAAAAGAAGTTCAGAGGGCTACTGCACCCAGAGATTCCACCTCCCCTTTCTAGTTTGACTGCACGCCCAAGGCAAACATGAAATTTTCAGTACCTGCAGCACAGCGCCACGAGAGCAATGACAATGAAACTCAGATAAACAGTCCCTCATTTGACCTGTGAAGAACATAAATTTGCCGCTCATAAATTCCTGAGCATTTGGCACATTTGCAGTGCCTTATACCCAGACAGAGAGAAGCAAGTGTCGGATATCAATGCTTCTGTATGAGCAGCTTTCATCTTGCTGCTGGTTCTCACATAACTCAGTGTTGCAACCTTTATCACCAGCTCATAAATAACTACGCTATCGCCTGATAATGTCCACTTAATGCTTAGTCAATAAAGCACACAGTAAGAGGGCCCTTTTTAGCCCCTCTCCTGTACATAAATATAAACAGTGCAGTAGATTGATGTGATGGGCAGGCTCCATCCTCCCTGGAATAAAAGGAAGCAACGTGTGGGCTCAGGATCTGAAGGTGGGCTGTGGGTTGCAGGTGTTTAGAGGAGATAGTGGGCTGTAATGAGGGGGCTGTGAAAGAAAGGCTGAGTGGATAGCCTTGACTGATCACCTGTGAAAGGCACATGCACACATATACACTCAAATGACAGCACGCAGACACAAAGGCACACAGGCACATTTGCACGCAGGTGCCGTCATTCACACACCAACACACACACTAATGCCATCATTAGTTAACTCATTGGTGGAGATGCCTGATGCACAAAAGCTCATCCTCCCCATTTGAAGGGCATAAAGCCACTTGATAAAGAGAGGATGAACTACTTTTGGATCTTGTTAGCATCTTTTCTTTATCTTGTCACGTGCCATTACAACAAAATTACATACGGAGTTGTAAGTTTTTACTGACTTGTTCACATTGCTTAGACAGCTATTGGCCATTTGTGCTGGCCATCAGATTGTCTCATTTCAGTGAGGCGCCAGGGGCAGCTGTAGCCTGTGTGATGACTGGAATGGGATCAGCTTAAGCCTGGGAAGAGAGGAGAGAATGATAAGGATGTTCCTGTGTGGAACGAGGGGGTTGATTGTGATCCATGAGTTTGTCGCTGTAGCAGCACCTGGACTTGAAGGTGCAGCTGGGGGAGATGGGCAGGAACACCAAGGGTGCTGAAACGAAGAGGGATAATATAATCTGGTCTAGCTGACACACTTTTTGTGCTACTGTTGATGGTTTGGTTGAAATCTAAGTTAAATCTTTTCAGTCTGAAAGAGAATCTTTGGAGATGCAACAAGCTGTAAATTTGCTTTCTACTTTCACAATTTTTGTAAACTAGTTTTCTCCGATGTTTTAAAAGTTCTTTGTTTCCAAAAACAAAATAAAACTCTTGCATACGTGGTAGATAAAGTAGAATAACTCTCATTGATGTAGCAAGAGCCGTAGAATCACCTTAGAAAATATTCAGTCTCCAATCATGATCACTATACTGGTAACTCAAGATGACAGAAGTAATGTCAGCATCAACTGACGTGGGAAATTATTTTATTTAAAATATTGAACACACTATATGTCTATTTTACTACTGTTGTTGCCGTTGTTCTGTGCTCATGTAAAAGGAACTGGTCGTCTAAGAATCATGTTTCTGCTCTCTGCTCCACTCCATTCTGATGTATAAACTTGCAGATAAATAGATGCATGTACTTCTTCATTTTCCTCTTCCGAGTTGGCATCTGGCTCAAAACTGTAGCTCCCATATTGCTTGCCATTTTTGTCATAATTAGGTTGGAGATGTGGGGGGTTGTAAGCTAGTGGGAGAGAGAACTTCTAAAGCTCTCCAGAAACTATGTCCCATTGAATGACACAGGTTTTTTTTTATTTTTCCTAAAAACGGCATAATCATAATTAAAGCAGCACCAAGCCAGAAGTTTTCTTTTTGCTGCAGTTTTTTTTTTTTCCAGGGTTCTTCTGGGGGACCTGGGTGGGTGGAGGGAGGAATCTGGTGAGGAAGGGGTCCCATCTGTGTTTGTCTGTCCTGTGTTTTCTGTTTTAAATAATTTTCCTATTTTATGACTATTTTATCTGCTTTTATGTTAAGCGCTTTGTGTTTTTAACCAAAATGAAAGGCGCTATACAAATCAATAAAGTTTGAAGTTTGAAAAGACCACTAGGAATGCTTTTACAATAGATACAAAGATGATCGGAGTGGGATTTTAATGAGTGGACAGTATTTGTATTGTCTTTTTTTTATATAATTGTACATGAATTGTAAATGGTTTAATTAAATGCAGAAAATGTCATATCCTTGTTTCTGACTGAGTATTGAATGGTGGGGTGGGGTTGGTTGCAGTTTAAAAAGGACACCTCAAAATGCAAGTACGCTGCTAAAGCACGTTTGTGGTTAGCCCACCATTCTGTTGATATTAACGCAGAACTTCTGAAGAACCAAATGTAATGTTTATTAACCACTCCATTATTTGGAGTTAAGAGAGGCAAGGATGATTAAATAACAGTTATTACTTTTCAATCTATTAACTCTGAATATAGTTTGTTTTTGTATAATCAGCTGTTTTGGTTTACTTGCACCTCTTCCCCACAATTGTATTTACGACACAGCCCCATATACAAACACACAGGTATATTTCTGTGTGCGAACATGACAATATTTAAACTTTTATTTGTATTTTCCACATCTTCATTTATGATTATTAAAAAAAAACAAAATTGAGTTTGTTAAAAAATGTTGTCTTCACAAAATATGCAAATTTTGTGAACCTGTTTCAGCTTTGACATTTATAATAGTCAGTCTTCAGCAGTTTACTAAAGGACAAGATGTTGTGACACGTCAAGTGGACCGCATTCCAGTTTTACTGGTTCTTTTTGTAAAAACTTTATATACCGTACACACAAAAACCTGCCAGGGGAAATTATATCATAAAAATAAAACCTATTTGAAACAGCGCCCCTTAAAGTGCATAGACTGATTAGTGACATTCAAAAACAAATGTTAAACACATTCACTTTTTAATGCTTGTAAAGGTTGGTTTGTTGACTGTTTTATATATTTTTTTAACGTAAGACACTAACTTGACATTTCACCTCATTAAAAACTTACAAGGTATAGTAAAAGGGTATTTTAGATGAGTGACTTGATGATAGAAAATGTGATGATAGAAAAATGCTCCACATTACCACGCAGATTCAGTTCCTATTGTAGAAGACCCTATGAAGATATATGCATGAGAAAACAAAGGGAAAAAATAAATGCTCACTTCATATTTTTTAATGTTATTTAGAAAAAGGCGAAAATTTTAAGCAACTGATGTTGTCATTAATAAGTAAAATATATAACGTATTAAAACAAACTAAAATCCAAGTAAATTATTAAACAACATGCCAAAAATAGCACTTAAACAATCTTTTATTTTATCTACAATGTCCAAGGTCGTGCAAATGAAATTATGACAGACTATCCAACCTTGATGTCGCGGGAAAGATAATTTCCTCAGTATGGAGATGCTGGATGCTCTTAGTGTAGCTCCCCTCTTAATATGCTCTGCAGTTATCGCCAGTGCAGCAGCTATTTTTCAACAGAATGCAAGAAGAAGGGATTATTATAGATGAGTTTCCCTGACTCCGGGTAAGTAATACAATAAACTTATTTGATAAAATGTTGGCTGTACTTAAATGCATTACACTTAGTGTGTCTGCAAAAGCATCACTGTCATCTTCTTCTCATACTGGGCCTCATTTATCAATATTTGCTGTGCTGCACAGTGCTGAAAATTCTAGTAAATAGCAGCGTAAAACAATGAATGTGATGTATACCATTTTTGGCTTTTAAAAAGTCAATTTTGGGGGGGGGGTTTCAGGACAAAATATATGAAAAATTTTAGAAAAAAATCTTTAAGGTGGTAGGTGTTGAAGCAGAAATCTAATTACCTATTTAAGTAACTACTCTTAGTCTTCTAAACTTTTTAATTTGTGGTGTGGTGTCCTGAGGAAAGCCCCAAAACTGGTCAACGTATTGCACCAAACACTGCCGTAAATGGTTCTCTCGGGTAATGCAGACAGACCTATTGCAAAATCAGGAGAGACATTAACTGGGGTATCAATAAATAAACTTCTAATTAGGAAAAAAGATCTGGAGCGGAGCAGCAGCAGGAGCACAGGGGGAGCATATCAATGGCATGCTCACATCTGTATGCAGTCACAGCTCTCTGCTGAGGGACTGTGCCTCAAAGGGTCTTTAACGATGGCACTGGCTCACCCACCCATCCCTGACTCACCCTGGTGGAGAGTGTGCCCGCTCCTTGACTGTGCAGTGAACCCATCCCACCCTCCCCTCCCTTCAAGCCTACGTCTAAACAGCTCTAGGTTTTCCACCTTCTCTTTTCTATCCAGCTTATCCTCGCAGTGCCCTGAGTGTTCCTCTGTGCACTGTGACTTCACCATGATTGATTGCAGTGGGGGTCCTGCACTCCCTCGGTGAGACAGAAAATGGAGTGGGGAAAACAAGGGAGGGTAAGGGAATAATAGGCAATGCAGAGAAGCTTGTAATTCTGTGATTGGTAAAACCTAACATGTCTTGCATGTGGATTCACTCTTCCTTCATTTAAGATTTGCTCCACGTTCATGAAATGTGCTCATGTGAAAGACAATGAAGATTTTTTACATCAAGGTAAGTAGGTAAGTAAGCAGGTAAGTAAGCAGGCGTGTTGGATAAAAGCTAATTTGGCTGGCAGAAAGCTTTGACTTAGGTGCTGCAGGCAGCTGAGGGCTGAGGGTTGCATGGCACTGACCGCTCCCTGTCTCTCCCCCTCTGTTCCCTGGAGGGTAATAAAGACTGATGACACTGATGCTGTGCCATCCGGCTCCACAGTCTCCACTGCACAACCATTTGCGCCATCATTTATTCCCCCCACTCCCTCTTCTCGCTCTAATTCTGCTTTAATAACCACCAGCTCCATTCATCAGTGTATTGACGGGCATGACAGGCGGTGCGGCACACACTAACTCCCTGCCCTTTACTCGCTCACGGCTGGGGTCAGCATGAGGTCACACAGTCAATAATCACAACACTGCTCACTGTCACCTTGGAGCGACTGCATGCCCTGCATATCTATCGTCACACACGCAGAACCTCCTCATTTGCAGCTTTGTGAACGTTTGCTGTTGTATTAGATGGGCAGTATCAGGGTGCCAAACATTCATGGCCCAAGGATTGTTGCTTCACATGTGTTCTGAGCATGTGACTGGTGTACAATCAAGAAGATTTACCAGATTATCCACAAGTAATGAACAAAAGTCTAAAATCTTAGAACATCCCAGTTTACTTCTGCATTTCAGAGGATGGGCTTGTTTGGGAGGATGTTTGAGTGGGCAGGCATTTTTGTCCAGGTGCAGAGCTTTCTCCTCCTAGCAATCACTTCTTCATATTCAAAACATGTCCTGTCCTCCTCCAACTCTAGCACAGTTTGCTGCTGTGGCACATTTTTTCTTCATTTCAGCTTGACAGTGACATTTATGTTCATTTGCTCCGTGCAATTGTGAAGCATCTGGAGAGGCCGTTTGCCTTCTCCTTCCTCACCTCTTTCCCTTTTTTCCTCATTCTGTAATGACAAAAAATATCAATTCACATTTGCATGCCACAGTGACTAAGCTTTTCACAAAGAAAGGAATTTTTAAAAACACAAATGGGAAAAAAACACCCCTGCAATTAAACAGAAGTGGAAGATGTGTGAAATTAGATCTACTGATTACAGCACACATGCTAACGAAGGACAGGTGGAAAATCATAGGCAGATTCACTGGAAATGATATTTAGAAACAGTCTGTAATTCTTGTGACTCTTGTAAATGTGCTTTATGGGATGGACTTACACAAAAAACTCAATGCGGGTATTCTAAGCAGTTTGTGTGGTACCATGATTTATACCAGTGCTTTGGCACAATATATAGTCTTATTCAATGGCCCTTTTTACTCACACATACCATCAAAGACAAACACTATAGAAGAAACAAAAGAAACCCGATGAGGCACACTCACAAAGATAAAAAGAATAACCTACATCAGAAAATAGTTATATTCAACGTGCAACACATACATATCTCCACTTGTGGCCCTTTGGATGGGCTGAGGCGGCAAGTCAGGGGTGTGGGTGCTCTGTGCTCTAATCTGCAGTGCAGGTCCCATTGGCAAGGATCATTGAGCTAATTAATAATGTGGCACAGAGAGAAATGGCAGTCATTATGGAGCCACGGTTGTGTGTTCTAAGATGCTGTGGGTTTTTGTGTGGCTGTGTGTGAGATTGTGCATGGACTTGTGTGTTAGGACGGCATACACAGTAACAGAATCTGCCACCCAATCATTTAATTCCTAACTTGTTTCACTGAGAGGGCAAGCAAACATGAAAACATATCAGAGGCACACACTCAAATGCATAGGTGCATGAACACAGAGAACACACACACAGGATTTTCTGAAGCGATCCTTCAGGTAGACAGGAATTTCTCTCTGTGTCAGCCAAGGTGCAGCAGGATTTCCTTTTCCCCCCACAGCCAAGCCAACTCGAGCAAATAACTATGTGACTTGTAACACTATAACAACACTAAAGTAGACACAACCGAAGCAGAACATTGCACTGTGGGGCTCTGTATAAAACAGTACTGCACCAGCAGAGCCTATCATTTCCAGTCTGCTGCCATATGTTAGGAGGCACTGTACACATTGCCAATATTTACTATAAGCAAGGGGACCAGAAGGCTAAGAGCACTTAGTTGAGTGAGGCAACCCAATAGCTCAGCCTGGGCTAATGAAAGGAAACAACAGGAGCAATTAGCAATGTAAACAAACAGCTTGCTGAGGCCCCGGTCTCTGGCTTCCCCCCTGACAGCAAAGGGACTGGCAGCCTGGAGTAAGAGATAATTGGGGGAGCTAGGAGCCAAGACAAAATCAATGGCAACGCATGCACGAACCAATGTGATTACTCACCACCGTACATCTAAACTCGTGGGACACTATCATGACATATCACAGCAGGTCCGATCCTGAAAAGTTCTTTAAGAGACTAGAACTTCTGCTTGACCAGCCAGTTGAACTTACAAGTGCAATGGTTAAAACAGACAGACCCAAAGAAACACATAGGCACATGCTGACAGCTGATATAAGACAGCATATGAGCATTGCACTTTGACCACCAGCCATCCAAGGGCCTAACGACCTTTCTCTCAGTCTAATTGATTTCATCTTGGTGCCATTTATGTGTCTGCCTGTACACTAATGTCTCCTGCCCACTCACTCATTGGGAAGCATCAGCGTCTACAGTGCGACCGTGTGGCTGCAGCCA
Organism: Oryzias curvinotus; assembly: GCA_023969325.1. Classification (NCBI taxonomy): domain Eukaryota; kingdom Metazoa; phylum Chordata; class Actinopteri; order Beloniformes; family Adrianichthyidae; genus Oryzias; species Oryzias curvinotus. The sequence goes on along the minus strand of CM043712.1, from coordinate 23,117,783 downwards.
GCAGACACTCGCACAAAAGCAGCAGGCTTGTATGTCTCCTCCTTTTTCCTGAGTGGAGCCACTGGGCATAGGAGCATCACTAATGCAGTTGGCTGACTGCGACTTGTACTCTGCAGGGCAAATTCTGTTGCAGGCATGAGGCTTCTGGTGTCTGAGTGCTGGCCAAGACCTCAATCAGCACGGTAGACTTTCCTGCAGAGTGTTACAAAAGTCTGCCACACGTCCATGACAGGATAAAAATACAAGTTTTGTCATATGCTTGCACTTTTGTAAAGTTTGTAAATACACTAGCAAAAACAGTAATGTGAGCAGGATGTATAATTAGTTTGCAGACTTCTCTGAATACACCACTAAGAAAACAAACTATATCTGTCAATTTAGCTTTTAGTTTGCATTGTTATGACTGTGGAAATTGTAGGTTATTTACAGTAACAAGACACAATTATCAATCCATTCAGTGGTTTATAAAAAGGTATGTTTCTCTATTAAGTGATTTTTGGCCTGTAAGCACACTAATGCATCTTTAACTTTATGAAAAAATTCAGTAAACAATGGTAATGTCCAGAAAACAAATTGAAACGTTAAAAAATGAAACACAATGGCTATGTCCGAATTCCCACCTTAAGCTCTAACTACTAAAAAATGATATAGTGCGGGACTATCCAGTGCCCTGGATTTAAAAAGCAATTCTGACACCATGCTCACTTCTGGTACTTTTTTTTTATGACGTCATCAATTTCACAAAGTAAAAATCTAATTGATATGAGTGTTTTGCGATGACCATTATTAAGATAAATGTCTTCTGAAGATAAAAACATTGATGATTTATTTAAAAAAATACATTTAAAAAATTGTTCAGACGCAACGCATTGTGGTCTATGTTTGCCAATCTAGTAAGCATCGATGCACACTGGTGTTTTGCAGAGAATTCTGGATATTTCTAGTGCAATCGATTTTGGAATTGTAGATTGGGACAGCACTACAAAATGGCGAACACTCTATATACTGCTCTATGTAGTGAGTAGTTAAGGAATTCGGACATAGAGAAATGAGAAACCGGAAAAAGGTAGGTATTATGAGACACTGTTGATTGAATGATGAGATCTGGTATGGCTACATGCCAAATAACTTTCAGTTGAAATGTTGGACAAACGTCATCATTCAAAAAACTTGTATTTGGGAAGGAAAGCAAGAGAAAACCCATGCAGACAAAGGTACAGCAAACTCTAAACAGAAAGAACACAGCTAGGATGTGAACCACTGCCTTAAAGCTGTAAGCTGAGAATGATAGCCACTACTCCACCATGAAGACCGATTTCCATTTTGGTCCAAATTTATTCAAATGAGACCACTCTGTCATATGTTTTATTAATGATGTAACAAATTAAATCCACTAAGTGTTTGTAGAATCCACAGAACGGATTGTGCCTTTGAACAACTATGAAGAGAGAACCTCCTTCACCTTTAGTACAAGACTTAGTATAGGGGTGTAACGATTAATTTTAACAATGATTCCATTTATATAATAAATTCTGGTCACTGATACGATTCATAGTTGATATTAGTTCATTTCGAACGATACGATTCACTCATCTAAAATCAATCCTGGACAAATTTAGCCTAGAATTCAATCAGAGATACCCGAGCACTGAACAGTGCAGGGGAAATTTTCCAGATTCCTTGTTTTTCTCACAAAATAATCAAGTGTTAATTAAACATGTGTACAAACAAACAAGTAAACAAGAATTAATGCAAAATCCATTCACATTTTAGATTCCTAACGTTCAGCCCACTGGTGTTTTTCCACATTGAAATAACCCAAAGGGAACATTGTTAGAATATTCTACTACACTGTATGGTCACATGTCTTTGTAAAATTCAGTGTTTCCACACATTGGATTGTAATGATGGACTGATCATTTTTTGCTGCCATCACATGTGTGTTGTCCGCTGTGATGGCTCTTTGTCATTTCTATGTTACAGTAAAATTAATCTACCACGGCTTAGTCTAAATTGTATTTTCCAGAATTGATATAATCAATTTATTTCATTTTGAAACGATTTTATAATGGTATGGGGCAATTCGATTCAATTAAAAACTTGCCTCAGACAGACTGATACTCAGACTCCCACTCAGTAAGGATGTCACTGGGTCAATTCTAGAGAGAGAAAGTTAGGAGCTGGAGTAATTATACAAAAGTAAAATTAGATTCCATAAAATGTAATAATGTAAACGGTAAAGAAGGATATGCCTTGTAGAACAGCAGTTTGACTGAACTTGTGCTGTGGACAATCTTGATCAGCCTTAACTATGTTTGATTAACAGGGTATCAGGGTTGTGCTTTTACATGCATTGCAATTAAAGCCACAAGCACAATGCAACTAACTTAAATAATCTTATCTCTATCTGTGCACTATAAATGTTTTATTCAATTAGTTTAGTAAATTTCTAGTTGCAGTAGAGTAAAGTTTATTAAAAACAACATCGGGGCCAGTGGATTGTTTTTCCTAATATCTCCAAACCTCCTCTATGTCACAATATGAACATGTATTTCATCTTATAATTAAAATCTAAAAACCTCCTATATTAGCAAAACTCATACACTAAAGACAGTAACTCAAAAAAAGATTTTACATTGTCATGATTGTTGAGCTCATACTAAAGCTTAATCTGGATCCAAGAGACTTATTTAATCTTTTATGACTCTGAAAATTGGAGGGAAACATTACATCCATCACTTTCATCAGCTGCATTTTTGATTTAGTGGTCAAATGGATTGATATTGGCTCTATTAGTCCTCATTATTTCTGTAAATTCGGCAGTACCGCCAAGTTGGCTTGGTAGGGATTATGGACCATTATTATTTGAGTGGAGGCAGGAAAGAGGAATGTGTTCAGACTCCAGATAATGTTAATACAGGAGACAGAGCCATGACTGGTGTGCAAAACACTCCCATTCAGTTATACTTAACAACATCCTGTATAAGAGCATCCGTTTGATTGGACAGCCAAATGTCTGGATGCAAGATGATACACACACACAAAAGCAAAACGCATCCCTCCTAAATACCAGTGCATTACTGCCATGGCGCTCATTGACAGAGCTGCCACTCACCACAAAGATAGATGCTCCTTCTGGGACCATTCCAAACCTTGTTCATTATCCCATTTGTATTGCTGATCTAACTACCTTTGAAATCAACTCTGAGGTACTCTCTAAAAAAGGCAACCATGAGAAACATATTCATATTTTTCCTTTAGCTTATGACCACAAGTTTTCCTCATATTCACAGTGGCCAAAACACCATCACTAACCCTGAATCGAAACAACTCAGATTGTTTCTTTTCCTACCATGTATCTGCATTATATTTAATCCCCCTGCCCCCATTCTTGACATGCCACAAAGATAATTCTTGTTGGTCATTTATGCATATTTCCTTGATTAAAAACATGTAAATGACTGCTTTTAGAACCCACTTTCTCCCAGCTTCATATTTATCTAAAATAGAATTTCCAATTTGCATTTTCATTTGATTTAAAAAAAATCTACAATTTTTCAGCACCCAGACTGTGTGCAACTTTGCATGGCTGTAAAAACCCCTCATTGGACTTTGTTTCCACCACAGACAACACGCACTTCACATACTCGGCTGCATTCATCACACACTCGCAGCCATGTCGATAGTCGCCTGGCTGAGCAGGCTCATAATGAATTTGAACAGTTGCGCGCCTATAGCAAGATCATTTACTTTATCGGCCCAATAAAAGGAAGTGATAAGATAGTGGATTGCCACTGTAAGAGTATCATCCTGTTATTTATCTCAGCCAGATCTGCAAATGGCAAAGTTCATTCCTCAGCCACAACAGCTTTTATCTAATATCAAAAACAAACATGGCTATTATCTCATAGGTTTGTGACTCTATGAGGGCCACCGTATTTATATCATGATCATCAACCTGTGCATCTGACTTTTGTGCTAAAAGGTTGACCTGGCCTCTCTGCATGTTTTCTGCTTCAGGTTCAGGAACGGCTCGGAGAATACAGGTGCTAATATAATTTAGGCCTGTTCCTCTTATGAAGTTGACCCCTTGTAATTGACACAGACACACTGGCAATTTGATTAGCTCTTCCTATTGCTTGAGGGTATTTGACCATGGCGTCTTCATTGTCTGATTCATGCATGTAGCTCCACCTATTGGTGATGTCAGGGAACGACGTATACTACCACCTTTTTCCATCTTCTACTTTGTGATTTTTAATACTAGAAAAAAATCAAACAGGCAACATAGCAGACACCCACCTCAGAATGTTTGTAGCATAAAATCTTCTATATTGTCGGACACTTTCCTAACATATATATGAAGTCATAAATATAGTTACATTTTTGTTTAATCATCAAGACTTTATTTTAAAGTCTGTCTATGACTATGTGCTGATAATTTTCAAAGCATATCCACATTTGCAAGCAAGCAACCTCCAGTGAGAATGTGTGTGTTTGTGTCTGCAACTATCGTCTGTGTTAGCAAGGTCACGTGGCAGTGAGAGGAGATCTCCTAATTATTACAAAGAAAACTGATAAGAACCTCTTGAAGCACTTGAAAAAGTTTGCTGGCTTCAAGTACACTGACATTGGCATCAAAAAGGCAGAGATAAGAAATGCAAGCCAAGACGAATGAGAAAACCACACACATATTCACTTGCTGGCAGTTCAATGGAACATTCATTCACAACACTGAGTACGTACAAGCTCAATAGTAAAACAGAGTGTCACATGAAGTGAAAATTACTGTAGATCAATTCATCAAGAGGCGCCATTAAAGCTGCCAAACATCAAAAGCTCTCTGATCACAGCTCATTCTTGAGAGCGACACCAATAGCCTCGTTTATCATATTTGTTTGAGCAAGGAGAGGTGGAGTAAAGGAGAGAGAAAGAGACCAGAGAAAGCACAGAGAGTCAAAGAACGGAAAGTTAACATGAGGGAAACTGAAAAGAGTGTATGCAGGAAAACCTAATGCAAAAAGTTTGTGAATATATGAAAATTGTTTGGAAAAAAGAAGCAACAGAGATTCTAACACCTCTGTTTTGTGATGGGACACCACCTGGACTGATTCCTGGCCCCCAAGGGCCTGCAAACTAAGCATGCTGGCTCAGAGCTTCACACACCTGCACACCAAAAAATGTGCAGAAAGTGCAGTCTTCTCCCTCCATCAAACTTTTTTTCATTACTCCATATCTTACCCTCACCTTTACATGACCTCAGGAGACTTCATTCAGTTCAGTGCAGATTTATTATCGTTTATCATTTTATTAACATGGGAAACATTTTGGGGGTAGATTTGATTGCTAATTTCTATCCAAATACTCCTTGTAAGAAGACATCTTTAAAGTTTATGCAGCTCGTGATCAAATGGTTTTTATATATCCCCAGGCTCTTGTATTCTCCAAATTGCTTCAATAAATAACTTGTAAGTCTAATTATGCAGCAATTAATTGCAACCAACACGTAATGGCCATCAATCTTGGATCGTGAAAAAGTATTTTCCAGCACAAGCTGGCAGCCCAAATAAGAAATTTGATTAAATTTTGCAAGCACGTATGGAATTGAGTATGTGCGCCAGTTTGTCATAACTTGTGCATGCCAGTGTGACTGTGGACATGTGCAAGTGTGCATTTGCCAGTGGAGGTTACAGCCAGATCACAGAAGAGACAGCTCCATCCCAACGGCTCGGCTCAGTCTGCTCTCTCTGTCGTCTTGTCCAGTTGCTATGATAGCAGCAGTGAAGGCTGTATCCATGGCCAAAGGAGGAAGCTGGCATCTCCCAATAACAGACCTCCTGTCCCCTCTCCCCCCGCCAGGCTCATGACCTGCTGGTGAACCTGCCTGGAGGTCGGAGGTCAATGGCTTAGAGCTGCAGAGTGACAGTGAGGGATGATGAGGGAAAAAATGAGAAAGAAACGAGTTACACCACACAGATGGAGAGGAGAGATGAGAAAATGAAAAGATGAGACCAAATTTGATTATTATCAAGAGGTGGGGGTGTGGGTGATTTTGCATTTCAGAAAATGGCTGCTGTTTTGCTCAGTGCATGTAAAATGGAGATGGATTTTCCGGCGTCTCTTCCTCCGTGTGTGTTTTCTGTTGACTATGCGGGTGTGGGCTGAGGTGAAGGGTGCAAGGGTCTAAGACAAGACGACAGCAAGAAACATGAAGGGGTGAAGGGGCAAGGTAAGATAAACTCACCCACTCTCACTTTTTGTTTATTCTTTCAGTGAATGTGTTTATCTCTGTGTAACACCTGTCCTAGCAAAGTGAAGGTAAAGAGTCTTCAATGTAGACTTAAAGAAGCTAATATAAATTGGTAAGAGGGCAAGTGGGTTGACCCTTTCCTTCTTCACCTATAGGAGGTCAGACAGTAACAGGTTTGCACGAAGGACAACTTCCTCACCTTTGTGATGTATGCACTCTCTCAATTCTTACATAGTTCCTTCTTTTCTAGCTGTTAAGATCTGATGAAGATATGTGTCCAGTCATAAGCATGTTTTATCTATTTCAGGATAACTTACACACGTATTAAAAAATTAATTTTTGTGGGGTCTCTTAATGGAATGATTAATACCATTATTAATAAACATTTTAAGCTCATTAAAAAAGTAACAAAAATTAACAAAAAAGGCAGCAAGACATTTTATTCAAAGATTCCATTATTCTGTATAATAAATCAGATATTTCTTGAAACATTGTTTTTGCTTCAACATTGGTGATTTCCCTGTTCACGTTATGTTCAGAGTTTTCATCCAGTGCTCTACCTTTTCTTAATTTTTGTGTTTTATGTTTTAATTTTGAAACACTTTCTAATATTATTAATAAAAACTACTGAAAAGATCTTACAGAGACAACATGTGAATTGCTGGGTCTTTAGACATTTCCTTATTTTTCAGTATTTTTATTCAAATATTTTTTTTAAATGTTTTATAATTTTCTTTACCTAAATGTGTCTTTTTTGGTTTTTTATTTTTTTGTTAGTCTTTTTCAATGTTTACATTTGCTTCTGCATTTATATTGTACTCTGCTGCTTTTTTTAAATGTTGCATTTTTATCATATAGTTAGATTTTTTATGTGCCTTTTCCGATTAGTATTTATTTTCTTTTGTGTCATTTTATTTTTTGTTAATTTTTGTTTCACTATTTTATTTTTCACCCTGTGTGTTGTGTGTGCGTCCCACTAAAAAAATGATTTATTTATTCATTTATTTTCTTCAAACAAGCACCAGCAAGATTCACCCAGTGCTGTGGCTGTGGAGCATTATCATCAACCCTGCAGCCATATGGAGCTGGAAGTCACCACTACTGTCTGACATTGAGGTAAGCCCTGCAGTTTCATTCACTAACACAGTGGCTCCTTTTAATTCTGTGAGAGTAACATTACCCCCCAGTGGCTGATACTAGGTACTGCTCAGAAGCTGGGATGCATTACATCAGCCAGGTGCTTAATCAATCTCCATTTTCAAAACTTTGCGGCAAAAAAAAAGGTATCAATAATTCCGGTAATTACTTTTGAAGCACAAAAATGTCAATTCAATCACACACAAGTGTGTAATTTTCATAAGCAAATATGGGGTTCAAGACCCAGTGGGTTTTGACTTTCTGCCAAGAACCTGCACAGTAGCCGAGGGCAGGGCAAAGGGTGCATGTTTGCTTTCCGCACACTCACTTTAGGCTCTGTGCAGATATTTTACGTAGTCCAGCTCTCTGCTGCATTCTTTTTCTCATGCGTGTACTCCAGATGTTGTGTCCTCTTCGTCACCCCGTTCCTTTGCTTCGCTCTGCTCGGTTCTCCGCCTGGAGACTTGTCATAGTCCCTAACCGCATCAGTAGCACTGCTAGATTGGATATACATGATCTGTTCATCCATCAATGGGGAGAAGGAGGGAAAGAGTAAAAGCAGTCTATTTGTGAAGAGTGAGATAGAGACAGAAGGAATGGTAAGCAAAGAGGCCAAAAAAAAAGAAAGACAAACTCAAATGATGAAAACAGTCTAACTTGTTTTATGGCAGTATCTTTGATGTGGAATAAAACCCCAACGTCGTGTTTGCTCTCTGTATTGTCATATTGTCATGACTGGTCACTGTTTTAGTCTGTGCAGAACTGGATAGCACACCCGGCACATCTGTGTTGAAAAATGGGCAAAAGACCTCCTGAAGACCTTGCATTTCTTAAAAAATTGGATGATGATGCTGAATCACCCTTCCCTGCACCAATTTTTTTGTTTTTGTGCAAAGTATCTATGAATATAACCTCAGGGAGTTTAGCAAACATCTGTGTCTGCACATTTGTATCTGCAGGTGTTTTAGCATGATTCCAAGTTTATGATCTTGTTCATCATAGAACGATAAGGCGGTTTGTGAAATATGTTGTCATGGTATCCAGAACTCTTTACACCAAATGCTGTGATTTCCTTAGAAATTTTTGATCATGTATGAGCTGAATGAGGTATTGTTATTTAAAAGTGTAGTCTAAGAGTAAAGATTTTTTCTATAATTATTTTGAAACAAATGATTAAAGACAAAACAAAATTAAATCAGAGGAGCTCCTGTCACTTCCAGTTGGGATGTTTCCTCCGCTGCTTCAGAAAAAGTATTGCCATGATTTGCTTGATAATAAATATCGTGCATAAGGAGGGTTCAGTCTGAGGTTGCCTCTCCATCCCTCTGTAATATTCGCTCTATACCTCTGCAGCTCGGTTCTAAATTTCCAGATCTCCCTCTTTACCTTTCTACCTGTATCCCTTTCTCTCCTTACTCATTCCCACTCCTTCTGTGTTTTTCCCAACACCTTTACCTCTGTCTTTTCTTATCTTTCTTTCCATTTTCATCACCCCCTCCACACAGACAAGCACACATACACACATAATCCTGCATCCTTCCATACCTTTCTCTCTGTCCCCACTCCTTTCTTTCTCTCCCTGTGTTCTGATGAATTACCTTCCCCTCCCGGTGAACTCAACCGATAATCCTGGGGAAGCAGTAAAAGACCATCGATCAGCCCTGCAGACAGGCCCACAAGCCACAGCACAGGAACAACACGCTAACAACAAGCCTCTGCACTTGGCTTCCAGTTCACATGTGCTTGTATGTTAAAGCATGGTTTTGCATGAATTCAAGACTCTTCATACATATATGAAAATTCCTTCTATAGAATAACCATCCTGTATTTATTATAATCACAGAGGAATCTGTCATAATATTATCCTTGTCTCTTCCCACATGCCACTCATTTGTGGCAAAGAGCTAAAGAAAAATCTCTATCATTGCTGATTGTGTTTGGTGTGCTACGTTTGGCCCTATGTGTCATCACTATAATCAGCACACAACGGAAGACTTCCTTGTGTGCATCCTCACGTGATTCATTCTTCATGGAGTGTGTGCGGGTGCGCTGCATGCAAGCTTGTGTGTATGTGTGTGTGTGGCTCCATCAATTTCTGTGTGTTTGCCCTCCAAGCGCTCATGTTTGTCAGCATGTGTGTATAGTGTTTATATATGTATGCAGCATACACAGAGGCCATAAATCATTTGGTATTCTCCAGGCTCATCTTGAAGGGGAAGGCAGAGAATGCACATGATCCTGAGCAAAGCCTGATAGCTTTGAAATTGACCAATTGACTGACTGAAACAATTAATTTTGCAGCATGCATTTATGGCTCGGAAGTCAAGCAATCATTTGTATGCACCAAGCAAGTGAAGACAGCTGGATTGTTTTATAATTTCCACTAATACATATGAAGCAAAGAGCCAGCTCCTGCTCCAGATTTAGGATAATGCCAAGCTATTGCCCTAACTTAAGATGATATAAAACTCTGGACTGCACAAAGTCATGTATGAAGTTCATTCATCTCCATCCTCCATTTTGCACAGAAAAATAAGCCAACCTGAGTGATTCAGGCCCAATGAAGTCAATGGTCATTATTCTATCTGCTTAAACATGAAAAATGGAGGACTGCTTCAAGTGAATCCCATTCTTTACATGCCATATTACAACACTCTCCTGTTTGCCAGTATGGAGGAACTTGATCATAAAAAGGCAGTTGCTTGGGAAATAAATCTCCCACTTTGACACCACCCGAACTGCTTTTTACTGAGAAGATCTGCCATTCATATTTTATCTCCCCTTTTATTTTGGAACTGTTTGCGAACTCTCCTTCACTGCGTTTCTCTTTGCTGCTTTTGTTCCTAATGTACTGGCAAGGCTGACTTCATTAAGCCCTGTATGCGGCAAACACATTTATGTACTATATATTCATTTTTTCCTATTTCGTTTTGCTGTGATACACCACAGCACTGCCACCACAGCGGAAAATAGAGCCCCTGCCAAGCTGAAGCCTTGAGCTCTTTATGGATAAAGTGACACCTTGTGGTAAGAGCTCAGAGCTGCAGCAGCAAAGGAAAAGAACACAAATGCAAAACAAAGGCAGCTGACACCCAGTGCAAGCAGCTGGTTCCCGCCAAAGAACTAGCCTGCAGTTATCAGCAGTTCTGAACTAACAAAATGAGCTCCATGCAGATGAAAAACAGGGCACGCACAGACACCTACAGCAGTTATCTGAAGCATTTCACAAGCACCAGAAGGCGGTTCTTCCCCTGATTCTCATGATACTTTTGAAATGACTTAATGTGAGGGTGTGTGTGAAAGAGCGGGTGTCCTTGCGTGTTTTCCTCAGAGAAACGCCACCACAGACGTTGACAGATCACAGGGGAATGTTCAATTGCAGGTTGTTTCGTCCTGCTGTCATTGGGCTCATCTGTCACAGGGCAGACCTCGCTGGGAGGCAGGGGGAGGCAGGAGTGAGGGGCGTCACTCTACCCAGAGATGATGATCACACCAGAGCGCCTGCCAAGCAGGCTTCTGGCCCTGTCTTGCTCCTGTGGTCCCTTGGAATTTTTTCCCTCACAGTTGGTTGCAGAGCAATAATATAACAGCTCTGACTGAAAACAGTGTGGACAGCAGGACTGGCGCTAAGAGGGATTTTCTCACTTGAATGCAGTACATTTCTATGACTCTATTTGTCTAACTTTGCCCATAGTGAAGTGTTGACTGCTCCCAAACTTTGTTGAGATACATTTGGCAACTTGGAGCGTTGTTTTGGCTCAAAGTTGGGAACTCTCCAGCTACAAATGCCATACAGAGATGCTGTGCTTCTGAGTCAGCACAGGGCCCTGCAGCAACATAACTGATCAGACTTGCAGCGGAAAGTACGAGGCAGAACACACTCCAGTAACCTCTGGTGTGTCTCTCCTCTATAAACATTATTGTCCCATTCCTCACTTCTTTCTTGTGTTGAAAAAATGAAAAAGAACATGCTTAAGTCATTCTCACAGAGGGGTTTGTTCACACGTGCACCCTCTACAGTCAATGCCAGAAAGTGACTTTGTTGTTACATGAGAAAAGATACAAACAGGATGGCCAATTACAGCCTAACAGTCATCTATCTGTCAAGCATTTGACAGGAACATAGCAAAGCCAAATATATGACTCCCTCATAAATCAAAGCATCTCACTCTAACTAGCCTGTCTTGTGTGAGTAATTAGCAGTATCATGAAGAAGCATTTTGGCATCCCAAAATCCCATTAGACCATTTTACTTTTGATTTTCCATCACTTTTCTACAAAATCCACACACTCAAATAGCCAAATGTTCCTGAATATTTTAAGCATAAAACTGATTTAGGAGGCACTCAGAGAATCGATCATGCAACAGAATCGTTTAATGTTCAAGCAAGGGCCGTGTGATTTGTGGATGTTGAAACAGAGTTCATATTCTACATTTAGAGATTAAAAAGAAGGTCCTGTATTTTCATAGTGAGCCCTAACAACCGTGTTCCCCTTGCAGCAGTCCCTTGCAGAGAACTCCATTGCTATTGCAGATGCTTTATGACGGGCAATTTAGCTTCAGCTGCTATCTGAGCCATCTCAGGAACAGCTCAGAATCAAGTGTAATAAAGCAGAGAGGAGAAGGGAGAAAAGAAACTGGGGGTGGGAAGAGAGACACAAAACAATCTTGTCTGCACATCCCCTCTGGTCAAAAGGTTTGGAGGCAGGGTTGTCTTTGGTCACACACAAACACCAGTTCCCCTGCTACTTGGCTTGTGGAGGAGGTGTCAATTCCACTATGTTTTCACAGGAGTTCCCAAACAAAGCATAGCGTGGATGAGAATGCTAATTCAACATTCTTCAAATGATCCTGGGTTTCTGTATCTGAAGAACAATTTGAGATTCCAACCTCAACTGAGTTTTTTGCAAGATAGGCTGCTTTGAGAGTTCAGGTTGAGCATTAGAGCTCAGATTAGGATTGCAGAGCAAGAACATTGTGATAAACACACATTGCGTGTGTGCGTGCGCGCAACATTTGGTCCGCCATGTTGGCCTGCCTTTGTTGAGTTTGCTGAGCCCCAGGAAATCTCCTGAGACGGGGAGACAGATTTACACCCTTTTCCCCAAGAGGGCTTTAAAGTCTGGGACATCGGACCAATGGAAGGGCCAAGAGCACCAAGAGAAGAACAGCTTGATGAGACAGACAGGGAGAGGAGAGGAAAGAAGGGAAGGATGAAACGAAAGAGGACAGATGAAATATGGCAGAGACCGGGGTTGTGATATCGATGGAATGCAACATGGCTGCTATTTTCCTTGCTGCCCTTCACCTTTACTCGCATACCCTCTCTGTCTTGTACCTTATGTCTCTTCCTCTCAACTCGTCCCGGCTGCATAGAGGCACACATTTAAGCAGAGACCATAAATCTGCCAAAGACTGCTGCTGGGATAGAGACACCTAAGACAGGGCCTATGCTGTGTTTGGAGAGAACGCAGATGTACCTGCCTCCAGCGCATCATCTTCGTCCCTCGCCTTAATTTTCTTCCACTCTGTCATTTTATCCTCTCAATCTCTCTTCAGAGTTTTCTGTCTCGTGCTCTTAACCCCTTTCAACCTTCACTCAGGTCATATCTGATCCACTTTGTTTCTAGCCACCCTTTTCTTTGCTCTCCCTATAAGAATTGGTGCTCTCTAACTTAGGAGGAACAATTCAAATTCCAAGGCTTTGTGAAGCGAGTCAAAGGACTGGCAATACTGCAAAAAATGAAGGGGAACACAGCTTTCTCTGTAAAAAGTGCCTTGTGGGGAATGGAATGGAAACATATACAGGGTCTGTGCAACCTGTTAGCAGCAGTTCCTCTGTCTGAAAGCCACCATCCATCATCCTGTGACAGGTCTAACTATGTGCAGAATGACAGTGATAGCTATATTCACAGTCATTCACCTATACGTTATACGTCTGGCATAAAGACAAACAGGGACATCAGAAAAGAAACAGGAAAAGCTTTGAATACTTTTCATGGTGGCTCATAATGTAAAATGGTGACAGCAGGTGGACGTATTGAGGGGATCCATAAAAGGCATGTTTGTTAGTCCGACAGCATAATGCTTGTGTTTAATTCCGTCTGTACCAGACATGACAGCCTCCAAACAAACTGCGCCTGCAAACACATGCAGCACAAAGCATTAACACTTTTTCCATGACATTATCACAACCAAGACTCTCACAGTCTCTGAGCAAAAAATAACAGGCCATGAACAGGCACACATGCATAAACAGACACTGTCCAAACAGATGTGGCCAGTATGACCTGATTTACAACGAAGTAAACAGTTTTAGTCTCCCATCTCACTCCAACACCTAAACACCTGACAGGGCTCTCATAAATAAGGCTGGCCAGAGACTCCCTGATAATTTACACCGTTTTTATCTGCTAAGCTAACATGTAACAGGTCTCAACTCTATATTTCATCACCTACAGCTTTGCACTAAAAGGAAAAGCTAGACGTGCAAAAGTCTGTCTGTGGGAAGGGGTGAGGGAACTTCAAAAGCTTAAGAGAAAGAATTCGATTTTGAGATGTGGTGTGGATCTGGAGTAATGGGTGCGCATATTGGGTGTGTTTACATGAATGACCCTGGCCCAGGGCAAATCCTAGACTAGCTTAACCACGGCCCAGCTTAGATAAAGTCTCATAGACAGGAGTTTGACTTTGGCGTCCATCATCAATCGTCCTTCTGTTGTCTGTTCTCTCTTTCTCTGGCTGAAACTTATCCTTTTCCATTAAGACTGATGGATCAGCAGCTCTCAGATCTCTAGAGCCTCTGAGGTTATAGGTCCTTGCAAACCTTGTACTTTTCTGAAGATGGGAACAAATAGAGAATTTTACACTCATATCTTACCAAGATTTTCCCTAAGCAGGTTGGTCAGGATTGTGGAAATACGTGTATTTGTAATAGATCAGAGTGGAGAAACATTTAAAGTTCAGTTGTTTTGTCAAGATAACAGTTTAATATTTAAAAAAGAATTTTTTTTTACCTGCATTTCAGTTTCTTCTTACTTTCTATATAACAGATTGTGTGCTCCCTCTGGTGGATTATTTCTGCAATGACCACTTAATATATATGTATTTACCATGTAGAAACTTAACCGTTTTGGGAATTTTATATAAATTGTATATAAATATTTATATTAAGAATGCCACAATTCTGAACCAAATCCTAGGGACAGTCAATCGTTGCATTCCCACTGCACACCAGTGTACCGTTAAAGTTTCAAACCTGTATTTTGCTAAATTCAGGAAGTATTTATTGTTTTACATGGCACCAGGCTTTGTATAAAGCAACTGAAAGGTTTTCTTAATTGTTACTTGCTTATTAGAAAATTATACATTTATATATATTTCTTCATTTTTTTTTTAACCAATTAAACCAAAACAAGATCATGACCCAGGTTTGAACCGATTCCTGGGTAAAGTTAACCGTTGCATTCCAAATTCTCCTTTAAATATATTTATAAATCTAAAAAAAGACAAAGGTTTATAGGAGGTTATGTTGGGTTGTTTTTTACCCAGCTCTGAGGTTAAAAAGGGACTAATTTTTCTCTGATTTTATTTTGGAAAAAAGAAACATTTTATAGAATTATACCATTGTAACCCATACAATTGATATTGCCCAAAAAAGTAACCCAAGAATGTGTTTATATTTTCTTTAAAGCACAAGGTAGATGGTTTTGCATGAGATCTTCCAAACATGTTACAACAGCAACATGCCTTCATCAGCTGTATGTGCAGAGGTTCTATGGGCGGGTCCAAAGCTTTTAACAGCTGTGTTGCAATAACGCCCAGAAATTTGTTTTACTGTGGTTTTGCATTTTGTTTTGTAGCAAAAGTTCCTGAGAGGACTAAAGGTTTTGATACAAAAATAAAATGTAAAAATGTCAGAGTCAATTATTTAAATTACCTATCTGCTTTTAAAGTATAAAAGTAAACATTTTTTTATAATTAAAATAGCCGAAATCAATTTTAAATATATTAATATTGGCAACGTACAGCACAAACGAAAAAAATAGTATCACAAAATCCCGAAATATTGAATACATTTCCTCTCTATGATACAGCAGCTGTGAAACAGGTGAGTGATGTTGCCCCCTGGTGGGGAAAGTGGGACACAGCGGCAGAAACACCACATTTAAAAATCTCTTCTGAGTCTTTGACTTGGTTTCTTGTTGAGCACAGTATTTGTACTCGAAAATGTCGCTTTTTATTTCACTAATTTTGTGCGTAAAATCTGTGTGTCAAGTCTGTGTATAGCGCATGTGTTGTTTTTGAAGGAAAGGTGGCTTTTTACTTTGGAATGTCAGTCTAATGCGCCTGCGCGTGCCTTTACCGGACAGCGGAGTCACATAAAGCCTGGTAAATTGCACTAGGGCTGTAAAACGGCAATAAAATGACAACAACAGTGCATTAATCCATCACCAGGGAGCGCTGGAGGTACTGTAAAGCGCTCTGGTTGGACTCAGAAATGATTTCTTGGTTTATCAGATCAGGAGTGTAGTCCTGTTCAGTTTGCCAGGGGGCAGTGAGGAGCAGCAAAGCTGCTTCCCTGTGGATTAGCCTCATATTAATAACTGGTAAGTAGAAAAAAAGCAATAAAATGATGCAGCAATTTTATATTGAATGGTTCCTTTCTTTTAATTAAAATTCTGAAATAATGAAGTTGTGCTTTGAGCCATCAGGGGGCAGATAGACACTCCCATCTCTCTGCCCATCTTAAGCCGTTCTCAGCAGCATTTTTCTGTCATGGGCCCTCACACAGAAGGCAGGCTGCTGGGTTTTGGTGCAACTCTTTCAGCATACAGCCTCCCCTTTGATTCCCTGTGGTTTGTGCGGAAAAAAAAGCTTTATTTAGGAGCACCTGATTTATGTGGGGGAACCAGAAACAGCAGGTGATGAAAATTGCTGGCGCAGTAGGTTGGCTGTGGCCAGGGGGTTCTGGCATGGTTGTAAGTGGGCCCAGTGGGTCACACAGTCATTTCCTGTTTCTTTCCCTCTTAGCTGTCTTTTACCATCTTTCTATCCCAGCCTGCCTTCATCTGCTGCTGCCTTCCTGCCAGCATCACTTCCTCCAATAGGAAACAGATGAGGAGATCAGAGTCGGAGGTGGCCGTGATTTGCCCTTACCATTATCAAGGCAACACATCTGACATACATTTTCACATAGTCTGGGATAAAGTATGCCTTTAAAATGTCATTTTAGACCAGAGCAGTCCTTGTAAAAAAAAATAAAAAAAAAAGACAGGTACTTATTTGTCCAGGAAATATTCATTCAGACTTCCCTGTTATGCAGCCAGTGTGCAGGTAATGTTCTGGAGTCTCACGCACGGGTTACTTGTCTGTTATTTTATACACCAGCATTACTTTTGTATTTTATTACTGACATGACAATGCATTTAAATTGTAGATATCCGTTTTTTTTTACATGTGTAAAGAAATTCCTTAAACTTCCACTTTCCAGATAAAACCGCAAGCCAGCAGCTTTTCCACAAACAACATTCTAAACTAAACCAGGTGTGTGCATACCAGAGGAGAAAGGTCAAAAGTGGAAACACATGACTGGCTCTTTCATTTTCCTCCAGCTCTTCTTCCTTAGTTAACCTATGCTTGTTAAAATAATGAATATTATTGTTAAAAAATTCTTTACAAAGTAGTAAAACGAATGTGGCCGATGCCTGGTGAACACATTTCTGCCCAGGCTGCATTTGTGTAGTGTGATCCCAGCGTAAGGGTGGGATAGAAGGGTGGAGTGCACGAGTGATGGAAAGAAAGAGAAACTTGGGGAGTTGGTGGCGGACAGGCTGAAGAGGGCAGAGGGGGTTACACTTAGGAGGTGTCTGTGTTGCTGAAAGACGTCTGTTTGGTCTGCTCTGCTTCCCACATCCCACCACCCCCACCTCCACCCGCTGAATCACACCGCCTTGCCTGGATTTATTTCTGACCTGCAGTTGAAATGAAGGACTCGGTGTTTAGATGTGAACTGTTTTGACGAATGGGGCTGCACATGTCCTGTAAGTAAAGGCTTGTGTCACTGCTCCTTCAGAAGGCAGACATCTAAGAGCCTTTGTACTTCATCAAGATCCAGTTATGAATCAGCGTGCTGACTATCTGCCTCTATTTCACTAAGTTTTATGACAAAAGTGTTTACTGCTAATCAGTGTAATGGACTGGACTAATAGCACTTGAATGTGTGTTTAACTTATATATTTCGTGAACCTTTGGAGATGACAGGGCCCTTGCAAGCATGGTGGTTGTAATATTGAATTATTAAACCCATTCAAGAACCTGTCAGGAGCTCCTTTATCCTGGTTGGAGTAGCAAATGCGCTTTCCTTTATGTGTTGGATTTGTTATGCAGTGTGGCTTTATTAAGTATTTATCAAGGCTTTATAAGATACTAAAATCCTAATCAGTTCACGCCACCTTCAGTCACTCAGCAGCCCACACTGTAAGCCTGTTTTATTCTGAAGTCTGAGTCCTAGACTATTGTAGATCCCGGCAAAATGATTCCTCATGGATTTGTTTATGCTGATCTTCCCATCTGCTTTCGAAAGACATTCCATTAGAGAAGATCTGAGGGATTTTCTTGGCCTCTATGAACCCTAATCCTTGGAAAAAACACAGAAGACCTAATCTCCTTTTGCATTCTAAAATGTACATTTTCACAAGCGTGGAGTTTTGCAGATGTGTATTTTTCCTCTCCTCGGTAGAAAATGAGTCGGTCACAGCTGGACCATTACTCCTTACTTGGATTTAAACCCTGTATAGTGTACCTCAAGCGTCTAAAACTGCATTAATATACAGGGTAACATTAGATAGTTTATGTCTCTGCATTATGTCAAGGCTGGCTGTGGCTGGGAGCACAGGCAGGAGAATGTCGTGGTCAGTGGTGGGTCAAAAAGACCATCAGAGCTCAGTCTGGCAGGAAGCCAGCCTCTGTACGTGTCTGCTTTGAATGTAAATGGATTAACTCTCAATGCACATACAGCCAGACTCGGGAAACTCAAGACGACTTTTAACGTGAAAGGCCGCCAATAAGTCGCCATCGTAAATTCAGGGACCCATGCTGTCTGTACTTGCAAGACTCAGTGGCAAGTCTCCCCTGTGAGGGTGGTGCTAAGCGACTGTGATGGGGGAGCAGGTGGGCTCTGCATTGGCTGACCTCGTCTCTCAAACCCCACAAGATGTTAACGGAGAAGGCTGGAAACTGTGACCTTGCTAATCAACACCTGAGGTATCGTGTAGTGCAGGTAAATTAATGCAGTTTTTCACCCCAAAGCACACTTTGTGGTCTCCCTAAATATGTCTATTTGCTGTTTTTAAAGTCTCACTCTGATCCATCAAAAAAATAATTTCCAGTGATCTTTTAATTATGTTTTGCCTCCCCTGACTTCGCATCCTCCCTTTATTTGCATTCTCTCCCACCATCTTACAGCCCCACACAACCCCAGGTTACATTATCAGTGCAACAAAAATGGCGAGCAACATTGGAGCTATTCAGCTGTACAGTTTTGAGCCAGATTCCAGCTCAGATGAGGAAAACAAAGACGTACATGGATTTATTTGTCTGCAAGTGGATGTATCTGAATAGAATGGAGCAGATTATTAACACCTATGAAACAGCTACAGTACACACTTTGTCAAACAGTATTTTTTAATCTACTTCTGATTTACCACGATTGAAACAAAGAAATACTTAGAAATGTTATCTTAATTTTTCTTTATAATTTTCTTTATATATGTCCTCCATCATGGGGAAAATGCCACAAGACCATGTTAAAAACACTGAAAACACCATTTTCATTGGAGTAGATTTTTAAACGCAGAACGGGTTGATTTAGAACTTTCCGTCACAAGGGAGGCCCATGTGGTAACATCCATTTTCTGTAAATTGCTTTTAAGTGAGCAACTTAGGCTTGTCTAATGCAAATTTTCTTGTGGCAAAGAGCTGTAGAGTGGTGCTCAAACAGCGTGCATCGAAAGTCTCAATCACAAAGCGTAATTTAACAGCAGGGGACAACAAACTAATCTTGCAGGAGATCTTATACTACCAATTTAAAATCAATAAAGACACATTACGTTTTTTAGAACCAATACTAGAGCTTTGCTGTAAATAAGGGCTCGGTTTTGAAGCACACACAGTTGTCGCCTGCCTGCCCCTATGGGGCATCATTTCAAAACCACTGATGGATTCGGAGCCAATTCCATTGCTACATTTCACCAAACGTTTTGACACTAATATACACAATTTTTTCAAATTATTTTGTTGTTGGGCTGCAAGCAGTTAGGTATAATTATGCCAATGGGTAATTTCTAGTCATGTATTGATGAAGCGACATAAAAAATCATTAGCTGCATGGTTTTAAATAGTTCAAAGGAAGTTAAGTGGCATCTTTTTAAGAAAAAAGGTCATTTGTAATACTGTTATCCTCTCCTCCTAAATGAAATGCTGTGTTGTGGTATTCTATGATTTTCTGTCTCTGATCATTGCAGACTTAGTTAATGCCTTCGGTTGTATTTTTTTAAACTCTCCCTCGCTCTGCAAATTAATTTATGGTCTAATTACAAGACAAGCCTCCACATATGAAAGAACACAAATCATTGATCCTTACTAAATGGCAGAAACATGGTGCAGGATAATTGAAAATGTAGAGGTGGATCAATATTTAGATGCCCAAGGTTACGTGAAGTGTGACACCAAAATTAACATGGAAATATGATGCATTACATCTGTGGGCAAATTGGTTTATGTGAGGGTGAATGAGTAGGGACTTTGAAAACGAGCAGCTCTGATTTCTGGCCACACCCACGCAGTCCAAATGTTGCAGACGTGTACTGCTGCAGTTGCACGTGCTCTCTCTCGTGCACTCTGTTTCACTGTTAATGGAATGTTGTGTCGGTCCTGAAGTCTCTTTTTATGACACGGTGTACCAGGAAAACTCAAATCCCGACTGTGTCCTGGTGCATCAGTAGCCCAACCCCACACCTTTCTAGCATTTACCTCTGGCCCGTTAAAAAATGAAATCAGCTTGTGGAGGGCGAGCATTTGCATTTGCATTTTATTGGAAGAACAGAGATTTAGAGCAGAGGATATATCAGCTCTGAGCAGACAGAATTAGTTAACAATGCATTACCTGCCTTTTATGGCAGCTATAACTCTTCCCCCCCTGGTGGGGAGAGGAGATGAAGGAAGGAGTGTGGAGGTGGTGGGGGGTATCGAAGGGGAAACACAGCCAGCAGAAGGTTGGTGGTGGGAGCTGCAGCACATAAGTAAGGGGTGGGGGGGGTGGGGGGTGTTGGAACCCAGAAGGTTTGTCTGTGGAGCTTTACTGCTCATTTAGTGTGATAGCTGCACAAATTAGAGCTTCACGCTGCAATCACCTTCACACAGATCAGTGCTCTGTGCTGGGAGATGACAGGCCGAACGTCACTGCGGACATTTTTATCTGATTGCAACAAGAAAGAGAGATGCAGCTGTCGGGCAGCTGTGCTCACATGATCACAGCACAGAATGCAACACTAGATTCCACCTCACTATGATACTCAAGACTTCCAAAAAGTCTCTAAACAACATTAACGGGTGCAAGAGTTTGCATAACCCAATGCACATATTTTTTGTTTTTGTGGTATCCTTGAGCAAGGTATATTTTTTAGTAGACCCTCTGCGGCAGTCCCTTTCTCACCCAAGCTGCACAGTGGCTCCCCCAACGCTCATTAGGTGTAATGTGCAGTATAAAGACCCACCTCTGTTGTGGGTAATACCCCAAGGAACTAATTTGTACAAGAAGGTACAGGTAAGGGGAATTTCCTTTACCAAGTTTTGATTGTTGCAAATAACGAAATGCATTTACAGCAACACATAATCAGCACCGAGACAACAATTTCCAACACAAGTGTCTAAGAAAATACCCAGTGAAACTGCAATGCAATGAATCAACTGTGTTTTGAAAAGCCAACACCTCCCAGGTAAACATGCTACCAACTGCTCCCAGTTGATTCTTCCCAGGTAAAGCACATTCCTCTCTGCCTGCACAAACCACATTTTCTTCAGAGCTTTAACCCCAGTGATGCTTCGCTCTGTATTCCCACAGATAACATACCAGGACTGAGTCTACATCTGTGCTTGCCACACATGGCTTTGGCAGAGCTCCCATGAGCACCGCAATGGTTTCCCATCCAAACCCACTGGCCTGCGTTTGTCAGTGGAGAGCTCCAGGCTGGATACAACAGCTCGCTGCTCCCCTCCTCTCACCCAGCTTAATGGTCCCAGGGGCTGGATATTTACTACTGACCTTTGCATTCCATTTGGAGAGTAAAAGCTCTTTTGTGAGGAAAATTCCATCATTTTCAACGTAACCCAGCAGCACTTTGCAGATGTGTGTGTGTGTGTGTGTGTGTCAAGCAGAGGCTCTAAAAGGCACCACAGAGCGAAAAAAAATCAAAGATGACTGGAATTCACTTTGCGGAGAAGACAGTCATTTGGTATGCCATTTTCCGATTTAAAAAAATTAAAGTGGATTTTGTACTATTTCTATAATATGCATTAAATCTATGATCAAACTTTAGCTGTCCAATTTGACATGTTTCCTCACTGATTCCTTAGAAGAGAGGCTGCCTTTCAGTGTTATTAAGTGGTACATGTTTTACAAGGTGTGCACCATGTTTACATGCAATATATGACTGTCAGAACACAATATGTGGCCATAAAAAGTTTCACAGAAAAATAATACACATTTTGCACACAATGATTCTAATGGAACCTGTAGAAAAAAAAAAACCTTTTTGCGTTGGAATTGGTTAATACTGCCCTCTGCTGACAAACAGCAGTAAATAGCTTTCTACAATTTTATTAAATCTATAAAAAATATAATTTTTTGTGTCAGTTATGAAAAATGTAATTTATACTATAAAATGAAGTGAACACATTGAAACCGTGAAACACTGAAAATGTTTATTAAAGGATGCTACTATACATGTATACTTGGAACATTTCTCTCACACAATAAACTACCGACTTTAAAAAACGTATATTGTCAAAAGGTAAATAAAACCCATATTTACATTAAAAAATGTGCTGGCAGAGAAATGTATGGGTAGTATCAAAAAGAAGATGACAGCATTTCTTGTCAGTTAAAAACAAGCAGTCTGTGAATCTGCAGACATTTGGTCCAATGCTTCTCTGCAGGCTGCAAAACCAGTTTCAATCTTCAACAACAAAGCATCAGGTTTAGTCACCTTAAAATTCAAACTGATGAACAGGTCATAATAAAAGGAGCTATTCAAACAACATTTTTGTAATTCATTAAAACTACTTAAGCTTTTAGCAGGGGGAGCATGGAAAAAGAAATGCAAATAAATAAATCTAGTCTTTATTGTTGACCACAGTATCAATTTCACTGTTATCACAAAGTGGCAGATAAGTTCCTCCTTTGCACGCTAGCTGAATTTTATTTTGAAAGGGCGCAAGATCACACAGTTCATGCAAATTAAAAATAAAAATCATTCAAACAATGATTGGGATATGATGAAAAGTACAGAATGGAGAAAAAACTTCTTTATTGTATTTTTTCTTCTTCTGGCAACACTGTCAAAAGAAAAAAAAAAAGAAAAAGAAAAACAATCATTTAACAAAACAGCACAAATTAAAACCAATATACATCACTACACAGACGTGCACCTACATGACTAAACAGGTGCACCAGTCTTCTCGACTGCAGTCCAATCCAGCTGCCATGTCGTAAATTCAGCTTTCACAATTATCATAGTTTATACATTTAAATTTCATGAAGGTGATCATGTCCCTTTTGAAGGATGTTATGGTGATGGAAGTCAAAACATGAAACAGATGAACGCTTCAGGAAGATGAATGATCAATGGAATCCTGAACATCAGATCAACATCTACTCATTGGGACAAATGTTACGGATTTTTTTTTTTCTTACCATAATCTGAAACAAAAATATTAAACTACAACAAAGAGAATTGTACTGATGGCAGAGTAGATGTACGTCACAGCAAAGATCGCACATGTTTGAGCGTTTGGTGAGCGTGGCCCTGTTAAAAGCTAACCGTTGCAAATACAAAAAAAATAGAAGCAGTGGGGGAAACAATTATTAAACACTTTTAAAAACCAATCAGTTGTGATATCTGCTTCCTAAAGGGGTAAAAAAAAGAAAGATAGATAAGTGAATAGTTTTAACATTGTCTTGTTAAAGAAAAGATGTGCACTGTTTACAACACAATGATGGGGATCGGGAATTCCCCCTAAACCGTCAAATCTGGTACTTAGGTCTGGATTTGCAACTTTAACAGATGGCCACCAGTAATAGTTTCTCCAGATTTCTTCCTAGTAACATTTTTATGCAAGCACTTTAAAAAACAGGGAAAAAATAAAGACAAAAATGTTAAGATATTACAAAAAAATCAATCAATACAAAAACAGTAGAAACATTGCCCAGTAGCATATCACCCAGGTTCACTAACAAACAGCTTTCTATTTGATGGATCCTTTACAGAGTCTGGGCCCTTGTGCTCAATGAGGCATGAGTGGAGAAAAACAACAAAAGGGATGCACTGTTTTTGTTTCACTGTTGGACAAAGTGAGGGATGGAAGTTTCAGAGAAGGAAAAACAAAAAGTCCAACAGAATGTTTTCCCTGCAGTGGAGCTTTCCTCCAGAGGTGTCGCACTCAAGCACTGACGGCGTCCTTCTCCTTCTTGTCACCGTCTTCGTGCCAAGTGAGGCGCTCCTCGTAGAAGGCTATGACGATTTGTGGACACTTATGATTGGCCTCCTTGGCAAGAACAAGATCCGCCTCGTCTGAATCTTTCCTAAAAGAGGGTAAAGTTTGAAATATTTTGCACCACACTTCACAAACTTAAGTCCAAATAAGGCATAGTGGGATTTAATAAACAAGCTGTAGGCGGTTGCACTCTATCCTAGTCTCTGTGTTACACAAGAATTCCCTTTGATATGGCATTTCACTGTTATATACTGCAACAGAACCATGTATTGAGACAGCATCAAGTGTTCTACCATAAAACCAAATAAAATGGGTAAGCTGGCAGGACAAACTTTTCATTTGGTGCAACAAAGTTATAGTCAGACAGGTGTTTTTATTTTTTCTTTCGCTCTAGGATTCAAACTGATCAGACAGTTTTCTATAAATCATAGCAAATGAGAACAATTCTAAATTCATGATTATTTTTTATGGATATGTATATTTATTAAAGGGAAAGTATCATGTCTGCCACTGAAATATGAGTCCAGAACCAGGCATGAGTGATGGTGCACTGCGTATATCCATCTAGATAATAAGGGATTACATTAATTTTATGGTTTGGCTTCCTGTTCATCTATGAACAGACAGCCTGGTTACTGAAGTTTCTAATGGGTGATTTGCCCAGTTAACCGACACAGTCAAAAGACATTTTTATTTTTTAAGAGTCATTCCCTTCCATGTTGCAGTTAGCAGTAAAACAGTCTGTGGTGATTGCACCTAGCGGAGCAGCAATTTCACACCAGATCATCATAATCATCATCATCATCCCAACAACAAAACTTACCATTTCATGAGGAACATCAAGTCTCCGCATGAATCAGTTGCTCCAATGATTTTCTCTGGCTCAAGTCCTCTTTCAAAGCCACGTGCTACTAGAATTTCCTCCTGTAAGAAATAAAAAAATAAGTTCAAACCTGAGGAAATGTTTAAAACGTTTATGACACGTTTAAAATGTTTTAGTCTTTTGATTCTGTCCTTTAAAGGTCCCTCATATGCACAAAAAGCTAATTTTTTTAGTAGATCTGACACTTTACTGCTGTACTGGACAAATGCTGTCAGATATTTTATTGAAATTCATTCTGTGTATGCACAGAATAATACTTTGCTTGTTTTTGCGGTAATCCTTTTCAATATGTCTTATTGGTTTATGCATCATAAAAAATTTTTTTTATCCATATCTAACTGATTTTGGCTTTTTTTTAGCCCCCCAAATATTACTTTTATTGTATTGTATGAAGCATTGTGCTACAAAGGCTGTATGGCTGATTATTTGTACAAGGTGCAAAGTGACAGAAGTAAAGCCCTGAACACAAACAACCTATTAAAACATTTCCAAAGGGAAGTAGGAGAAAAATATAACAAAGGTGACCCCTGACAGATTGAGCATGTTGACATGCACATGAAATAGTTGATCGCCTGATTTCTTGACCTTTTGTAATTTTCAGGATGCCACATGAACAGGATGTGAGATTAATACATGTAGATTTCTCACTGCAATGGTGAAGTGTACTGGCACATATCAACAGTTGTATCTTCTAAAAATAAATAAATATATGTCTAAAACGTGCGTTTCAAACTTAAAGCCCCCTAGCATGCAATTATATCCGTGTAGCAGGATTGTTTAACATTATTGATAATTATGCCCTGGCGATATGAATCACTGGTAAAAATCAACTACAGATCCCACAATGCAGCGCTTCAGCTGCCTTGCCGACCATTTCCCACGTCATTTGAGTCTAGTTTATGATGCTGCAAGTTCTAGTGAAGCTAGCCCTCACTCAGTGCCAAAGGGAAAAGTTGATCCTGGAAACGGGCATCACAAACTGATGGGAGGCAGAAAAATCTATGCGTCTCATTTGTGGAGCTAATGTCTAATTTAATCTTAAAACAGCACTATGAGGCAAAACATCAAATACATACTTTGCTGAAAACTGAGCGCATCAAGTTCAACCGGCCCTTTGGTGATTTTGAATAACAAAAATGGATTTTTGAGTTGCTTCACAACCCATTTGCCGTCTATGTAGAAACTGCCCCAGTACAGATTCAGATGGAGCTGATTGAGCTGCAGAGTAATAGCACACTGAAGGCAAAGTACGACACTGCAGGACCTACAGTTTATTCACTGCATTCTCTGCATCCTTGTGCATGTTTGGTAGCACCTTTCTGTGTGAGAAGCTCTTCTCAGTGATGAAGACTAAGAAAACAGCACACAGATGACGTCTCAAAGATGGGTAAAATGTACGTTTTTTTTTTAATTAAATCATTTTATAGTAGTAAAATTGAATGTTTTTTATATTTTAACATTTACTTTATTTACAATGTTGACATTCTTGACTCTTGAATATAGCGAATATAATTTTGACAGAATATATTTTCATGGGAGAGGAAAATTGTGCAAATATTATTAAAAAGATATTTAGGTTTAGGTTTTGATTTATTCTAGAAAAATATCCTTGTCTGTTTTAATGTCATATTTATGTTGAAAAGAAGTTTTAAAAGTTTATAAAGTATAGTGTTAGTTAGGCCTGCACAATATACTGCAAATTTATCGTTATCGCAATATCAAGCTGTGCAATATCCATATAGCAAAAGTCAACAAAAATCTCAATAAATGGCTACCTTAAATGTGCTAAAACAATCTTATGGCAGCTTGAAGCATTTAACAAATACAATAAATCCATTTATGCATTTGACCAATTGGATGGACCCTTTCACGTTGTTGACCAATCAGATGAGCCCTTTTATTTTAGATGTATGCCTCCTACGTCGACAAGGGTCATTTGGAGTATGATTTTTAAACTGTTGCAGTGAAATGGTAATGAGGTTTTTGGTTGTTTTGCTATTTGTTTATATACCGCAAATTATATCGTTATCGCAACATTGATCACTCATATCGCAAGTTTTGCTCATATCGTGCAGCCCTAGTGTTAGTGTATTCGACAAATGCTTATCCTGTTCGGCCAGCGACATAAAGTGTGTTTTGGATTTTTGCCCGTCCCGTGCCATCAAGTTTGAAATCCCTGGTCTAAAAGAAACTAGGGAAACGAAAGATAAAGAATTTACATGTACTGTTGTAAACATTTCTCCCTTACTTATTAACCGATCATTTATTTAAATGTAGATCTGGAAAAAATAAAAATAAATAAATTCTAAGAACATTGCATAAACTACAGTAACATCCTGATTAACAAACTTTAAACCTTAAACTTCAGGGGAAAAAAGAACAACTAATTTTTCATTATTTATCTTGTCTGCCTAGAAAACACAGTAAATCCAAACAGTGCATATACATCGATCTTACCTCTTTCTTCTTTTTAGGTTTACTTCCACCCTCTTCCTCTTCCTCCTCCTCCTCATCTGAACCTTTTTTCTTTAAGCTCCCGGATTCTTTGGAGCGACCCGATGATCCTGTGTTGACTTTGCTGGAACCAGTGCTAGGTGTGGCACTCCCACTGCCGGGTTTTTTGTAGGTTCTCATGAATTCTGCAATAAGCTCAGGACAATCCAAGTTCTTCTCTGGCTCCCAGGTGTTGTGCTTCCTGTAAAGGGAAACCATCCAAGTAACTCAAGACAGTTGCATGATCACAATAGTAACAAAGAGAAAACACAACCAAAAATAAATACAATAAAACCGCGGTGCACACAGCTACATCACCTTTAACATTACATTGCATGTCTTTATTCTGTTTAAGTAATATTGTATTATTAAGGCACAATTGCTAACAGATTGGCGTTTATTTTTTAATTTTTTTTAACTTACTCTGAGTATCCTTTCCACTTTAGGAAGAATTCAACTCTGCCTTTCACGACTCTCCTGTCCAGCACCTTTTCCACGACATATTCTTCTTCGTCAGAAGATGAGGATTTCTCTTCGCGAGACTTCTTGCCCATTGCAAAGTTTGGTATTTAGAGCACGCTCTCAGTCTCACACAGGCCGTTAGCACTTCCTTGATCCAAAAGAAGAGAAGCCAAAGTTTAAACAACAACAACCGATCTTGGCACAGTATTTCCAGATGCGTTAATGCGCACAGATCAGACGTAAATAAATACATAAAAAAGGATATACTTTGAATCAGAAAAGAAGATACGCGTTAGCATTTGAAGATCGACGCTAACACTAACAGAAATGGTCGTGTATTACACACTCGAGCATAACAGCAACTAAAATTTTATCCGGATAAAAATCGCATCTGCAAGTATTTAACATAAACTTTTTCTTTTAACGAAGATAGCCTGAGATCAAACAGGTAAGAAAACAAAACAAGCATAGGGCACGACGAACTGAGCTCTGCTAACGGTACTAGCTAGACAAGATAGCATGTAAGCGAACCCCACGCTAACTTGCTACTTTTACAGTTCAAATCACGAATCGTTATTTAAAGGAAAAAAATGATATCGATAAACTAACAGTGCAATTACTTTGGGATGATCTGGCCGTCAGTTTTAGAGCGTTATTTGCAGCGTTAAGTTGCGTCTTTTGTGCAGCAGCTATCAGTGAGTCTACCAGTCCACCGGAGCTACGTTAGCATGTAGCTTAAATCACATAAAGGTGCTGAGCGGAAAAAGCGCGCGTTAAAAGCACACAATGAATGAACCCGCCTCCCGGTCAGCTGATAACCAAGGAACCAGGTTAGCTGCAAGGGTTCAAATGCATGGTATTTATTACTGTAATAGTACTGTGTAGAATATGTTTTGTTTTTAGACTTTTATGTACGCTGACAAATAAACATAGTGCCTTACATACAACCAAAGCTCCAAAATATAAATTAACTAGCTAAAAATGTGATAACAAAAGTGTGTGTATTGTGTCTTGTAGAATTTGTGTAATTCTTTCTTTATACTTTTTTTTTGGATAAAAAGTAGCTGTACGACCATTCAAAATTAATCTAGTTTAATGTTATAGTGGTTATCCAAATTGATGTGGTTTATTGGCCCCAATCTATCTTTTCATTTTTATTTAGATCAAATATTACTGTCTGCGAATGCATCCTGTTTTCTTCCATTCCTCCTCCTTTTTTACACATTACATTATCCCGCATGGGGATTGGATCAAATGAATGATTGATAGGACGTAAGCCAATCAAAACTCAAATTTCTCTGAGGAAACACTACAGCGGGAACAACTGACCAATGAGGGTGTAAAAAGGGGGCGTTCCTTTCCCCATTTTATCCTAGGGTTTGACTGCTGCCTGATCTTGTCTGGCGCAGATCGCTGCGTGGTTGTTGTGTCACTAGGAGTTTCCGACAAACATACAGCAAGATGTCGAAAGATGTAAGTCTTTGTATTCTCAACGATTCAAATTATTTAGCTGGTCCCGTTTCGTGAAATGCCTTCAATGGTTTAGATTTGGGCACGTTGTCTCGGTCGAAACTGCCCGTCTTCGCTGCAGAAGCTTTCTTTTTCTTAAGCCGCCATTTTGTAACAACTGGGCCTCGTGGCCTATTGTTGGTTACATATAAACGAAATGGGTCGTATTCTATTAACATGAGCCACTAGCTATCGTTACTTCGATTAATCACAATATTAACTACCGTTTATGGCGAATATAGCGTTTTGCAAAAGTTATGCATCATCTGTCTGAACAATCCGCAATCGCTAATGGCGGCGATGTCTGCACCACCACCCTCCTGTTGTTTTTGACGCTGGATGTTCTGGAAATAGAGACGAAAGTCAACGAGTGGACTTCGTTTTCCAATATGTGTTTTTAACTCAAAGTGTTTGCATTTGCGGCAACCTCTTTGATGTCTTCGTCTTTTGTTTAGGTCCCACGTGAGCCAGAGCAGCTTCGCAAGCTCTTCATTGGAGGCCTGAGCTTTGAGACAACAGACGAGAGCCTCAGAGCTCACTTTGAGCAATGGGGTACCCTGACAGACTGTGTTGTGAGTTATTTTTATAAGATGTCGAGACCTGCTATGATGATCCCAATTGAATTGGCTCTAAAGCATTTCATTTTTAGGTGATGAGGGATCCAAACAGCAAGAGATCCCGGGGTTTTGGCTTTGTGACCTACTCCTCTGTCCAAGAAGTTGATGCTGCCATGTCTGCCCGTCCACATAAGGTTGATGGACGGGTGGTGGAACCCAAACGAGCAGTTTCTAGAGAGGTATATTATATGACGGGATGTAAATCTGATTTATTTGTACAAGGTATAACAAATGTTTTGGTTTGCAGGATTCAAATCGCCCAGGCGCTCACATTACAGTGAAAAAGATCTTTGTTGGAGGAATCAAAGAAGACACAGAAGAGTCCCACCTGAGGGATTACTTCCAACAGTTTGGCAAAATTGAAGTCATCGATATCATGACTGATCGGAACACCGGAAAGAAGAGGGGCTTTGCCTTTGTCACCTTCGACGATCACGATTCTGTTGACAGGATTGTCAGTGAGTACTTGTGGTACCTGATCCAGAATGTCAAAGTCTTATAAGATTTTCAGAAAAATTGAAACATACCTATTTATTCATAGTCCAGAAATACCACACAATCAATTCCCACAACTGTGAGGTGAGGAAAGCCCTGACCAAACAGGAAATGCAGAGTGCTGGAATGGGAATGAGAGGTGGCCGCAGCAGTGGGAGTGGAAGACCCTATGACTACGACAGAGGATTTAACCAAGGTAATGTGGGGTTGTAGTAATTCTTCAATCGTTGGTTCTGTAAGGGCAGCCATAAAACGTTTCTGGTTTTCTTCTTCTTTTAAGGTGGACGGGGCAGATATGGAGATGGTCCTTACAACGGCAATGGAGGCGATGGCGGTAAGTGCAGCAAACTAGATTAATTCTTGTTTTAAACATCTGAAGTCTTATGGTTGTTGTGATGCAGGTTATGGAGGTGGCCCCGGTGGTCCTGGGGGTTATAACAGTGGCAACCGTGGATACAACCAGGGCTACAACCAAGGTGGTGGAGGATATGGCGGAAATGGTTATGATAGCAATGGTTATGGTGAGCAACAAGTCCCTCCACCCCCTTTTTAAGGTTGAGGTTGTCACTGATCATTTTTATCTACCATTTTCAAGGAAACTGTGGCAGTGGCAATAACTACAACAACATGGGTCACTATGACCCGCAGGCTTCCAACTTTGGTCCAATGAAGAACAACTTTGGTGGTGGTGGCGGCGGAGGAGGCAGAAACTTCGGTATGTAATTGGATTTGGCGAAAACACAAACACACACCCAGAAGTATTTTAACCCTCACCTTGTGTGTTAATTCTTTTTCTGCCTTCCAGGTGGATATGGCGGTGGCTCAAACAATGGCGGTGGCTATGGCCGTCCTGGACGATTTTGAGTTTCTAAGGGGTAAGCTTCTGTAGACATAAACTTGCTCTTACATGAAGTAAAACCAGAGTTTATCATTTTAGGGAATGATTAAGTGTAGCTAACTTTAAACGAATTCACTCTGGATGTCAGGACTTATGAAGTCAGTGCACAGTTAACAATGTTGTTCCATATTGTTCAACAGGACTGAGTACTTAGGAGAGGAGAGCAAGGAGAGGAGAGCAAGCGAAGTGACAGGGCAGCTGCAGGTTTACCTCCTAAATCTGCTCAGCCAAACAGTTGTGGCAGGTTACAGCTGCTACAAGAAGAGATGTACAGTAGATAAATCATGGAGGGCCTTCATTTAAAATTTGTCTTCTGTTTTTGTTTCATCATATGTGTTTTTTGGAAAGCAAGCATTCCAATGAGGGTTTTATGTTTATCTTTAAGTCTGGTTTTTATTTGTAACTGCATCAACTCAATCTGAAATAAACCACCTTTCAGTTTTTTATAAAGTCTCGTTAGCCTCTTTAGTGGTCTGGGTTGAAGGGAGGGTTGACACTTTAACGGGGAAAAGATTTCAAGATTGAAGCTCTGGAAAAGGCAATTTCCCAGTGGTGCGCAAATGTTATCTTCAAAAAGGCCGTGACTTGGCTCAGACAACTTCGAATTCTGCAAAGATCATCTCGAGGAGGCTAGCTTACATGCAAAGTCTATGAGGCTAGCCATGGAAGCAAGCTAAGGGAGAGAAGTAGCAAAACCATCGCCAGGATCATTGAAGCAGGGGAGAGTGAGAGCAGAAGCCTGAGGCTAGCAGGCAGCAGCTACCAAAAGGCTTAAATGCTGTCTGTAGGTAAGACCAGACTTTCAACTACTGATGGTGTTTTCTCTTTTTGCCTTTTAAGCTGGTAGTGAGTTTTGTAGCCCAGTAATGACATGGTTAAAAAAAATACCACTTGATCAAAAATTGATCTCTTGCAGTGCATAGAGGTCCAACATAATTTGCATGCAGTCAATACAGGTTACCTTTGAGCAACGCATTTTACTTTTATTTTGTTTTGCATTTCAGGTGATTTCCAGCGGTGTCCAGTACAACAAAAACATCATTTCTGTGAGAATGGCCCAGGTACAAGAAACTCAATCTGCTGGTCGGTTTGTGGCAATATTTATTGAACAAAGATTATTTTCTTCCACAGGTTAGCTGAACAGTCGTGCTAACGCTGAAGTATTCTTTATTTTTTTTTACTGTGCTTAAAACTGCTGTGCAGTTTGAATTTTTACTTTTTTATTTTTTTAAATAAAATATTTTTTTAATACTTTGTGTGTTTTGTCTTTGTTTTTTAATTATTATAAACATTGGTCTTGTGTGTCACCGTAAACTTAGTTTAACCACAAACTGAGATTGGCACGATAAGTAAAAGCACAGACAAGTCCTTATATTTCAGCACTGATCTCTTCCTTCCATCGTATGAGGTACCAAATAAATTTTCCCATCGGGTGTTTGCTGGAGAGAATACTCATCTATTGAGTAAGGTTGTCCGTCTTCGTCTCGCAAGTGAGAAAACACTTCTGCATAAAGGTCTCTCAAACGGCACTTGACAAAGCCCAGGCTGCGCTGGAACTCTAGCCTTTCCTGTGTGAGGCGTTCTCTTTGCACCTGCAGCTGGTTCAGTTCTCTTTCCAGATGAATGATGCTCTCCAGCTTCCTCTTCCTGCAGTTCTGAGCTGCCACCTTGTTCTTTCCCCTCCGTCTGATATCTCTGACCAGTGCAAGTTGAGTGTCGTTCAGAGTATATTGTGTCAGCAGCTCGTTGAAGTCATCCACTGGTAGATTGATAATTTTATCCAAGGGGAAGGGGATTTTCAAAGCCATGGCTCTCCGCTCATCCCTGCTAAGTGGAGCAGAGCTGGAAAGGCCTGTGTGTGGCTTTGAGTACTTATGCTGAGGGCTCCCCCTGCTGGTTAATTCTTCATTATACCGTTCACATGAAGCCACTGTATTGTGCTGCTGTCTCGCTGAATGAGTTGTGGCACATGGCTGGGAGTGAGATGAATTTTGAGAAGAAAAATACGGATTGGCACCTGAGTCAAAATATGAGTGATTTGGACCTTGGTAGTCCATTGAATAACTAATATGTGCTCTCCTGGAATGCTCATTGATGTTGCCTGAGTTAACATCACTGTAAGGCACATTTATTTCTACGTTCTGGTAACCTTGCGCAGCACCCACTGGATTTACGGGAGAGGTCAAGGGTGGACTTGATCCCAAAGAAAGACCGGCCTCTGACCCCAGACCGTCAGCCATGCGGCCATGCATATTTTGGCCATGTACTGTCCAAAGCGTGTGTCGACTTGAACCCGGAGAAAGACGGGCGTTAGTTCTCCTTTGTCCGTGACTTGTCCCCAACATGTTTCCAGGAGGCGGCAGAGTGTGAGTGGGCATGGAGATCATTCGCTGACTAGTCTGAGAGTTTTCATATGTTGCCCTGACGCTGCAGCCCAGAGGATGGCAGTGAGACACTTCTTCAGAGTAACATCCAGCATACGTGCTGGCAGTGCTCAGCTCACAAGTTGCAGGAGGAGGGTCAGAGTGAGACTGAGCCACGCCATATTCTCCTGTGGGGTCAGTAGTCTGGTACTGAGTTGCTTCATAAGAGGCTTCAGTTGGTACTTCGAATTCCTGCAACAAACACATCCAGGTAAGACTACTGGAGAAAATCATATTTTGTACCACAGTGCAGACAATTAAAATAGCTATTATAGCTATTGATTATTATATGTTAAAAGCAAAAGATATTATACTCTCTCCCCACACATCATTTGGTTTATCACTAAGCAGAATTTGCCCTTCTTGTAGTCTGCCACCCACAGCTTACAGAGGTTTTCCAAAGATGTGATCTGGTTTCACTTTTAAACAGATGGCTATTGTGCAGCGCAGGGGGCCAGAAGCAACTTCCAGTATGTCCCTTCTCACATTTTCTTCATCCTGCCATCACTCAAATACACTATTGTGACTTGCTTTACTCTAGTGTAGCTTAGAAGAAGCCATTAAAATAGACAGAGTACAACAACGTAAAAACAAGGCAGTTTTATTTGCTACTATAAATATTTGAGTGTCAATTTATCTTTCAACCTACGCGTCTTTTCATTTTTTGCCTCAGCTCTGCGGTTTGTGCTCATTGGCACATGTTTTGCCTCATATTAACAAGGGAACATCCAATTTTGGGCTAAATCAGCAGTTTGTAACCATCTCTAAAGATGAATACAACTTAATTACTCAAAAGATTCCATAACCAATTTACTGTTCAAAGCTCTCTCTTGTTTTATGATCACTTCAGAAGTTTTTTATGTCATCAATTTTATCGTAAACAGAAAAAAGGATTGAAACAAAAAGTACAGCCTTGCCTTTACAGCTCCAAATATGTGACACGTTACTAGTAGGAACAGAATTATGCATCTTTTCGATAGGATTTAACTTGTGACTTTTTTGTTGTTGCATGTTATCTGAACAGCATACAAATGCCTTTAAAAATCTTGTGCAGTCCAATGTTTTATGATGAAAAATTAAATAGTTTTACACTTATCAAAAAAGAAGTGTCCCAGTCTATCGGTCATTGTTACCTGCAGCTCTGTTATTGCCATCAACTCCTGCCACGCAACATCCATCTCGGGGTCCTGCGGCTGTCCATTAGGCCTACCTCCAGGGAAATTAGCTGACATGGACAACCCCCCACATAGCCTGCCGGAAGTAGCCCCTACCTGTGAGAATGTAAAAATAGAAAACAACTGTTATTATATTTTTTGACTGGATTCTGTTGAGCATCTTTTTTTTGCCAGTTTCAAAGAAGACTCACGTCACAGCTTCTCCTCAGAGGGAGAATATAATTGACCGTTGAACACATTCAGAGCAGTCTGCAGCAAACAATCAACCTGGAGGAACAGAACAACTTGTAACTATAACTCACTATTCTGCATAAAGTACAAAAATCTAACAAACAATTTCAATGTCTGTCAATCTGTAACTCACAGCTTTCCTCCACATACACAAATCTCTTTCATAGCTCTTGATTTTCCGGTGCTACATTAGTGACTTTTTGGGTGTTTGGAAGTTCTTTTGGAACTCATAAAAGGTTCAGTTCAGTTAAGATGACTCCTCCCATCAGCTGTTCTAGGCTGCAGTTATGCCAAGCCCTGATAAGACAATCTGGGGGAAAACAGAGTCCTCTGAAAGGGACAGAGTGGGAACTGATGGCTGCTTTGGGAAATTTTGGTTCATTAGTTGTCCGTAAGTTTTAGGTTCTTTGGAAAAAGTCAGACACAAAACTTTAAAGTGTGCGCTTCTTGTTGAGTTTTTATTTTATTTTTGAGTCTCAACCCATTTATCGGCAATAAGTAATTATGTGTGAGCATGCACTCACACTAGAATACTGACTATCATGCATGCTGTCTGCTGATGATTTATAACCGCAGCAATATAAAAGAATCTTGTTTCAAAACTAAATAAAAGTGCCATGCAAGGTTGCAGTTGTGCACCAGAACACGCATCCACCTGCTTCACTGACCCTGAATAAAAGTTTTTTTTATAGTTGTAGACAAGTCGTTATTTTTTCAAGAAACCTTAAGTTTCGTATGTGCTATAATTGCTTCAGGCTACTTTTAAAACTTTCTGTTAAACTTTTGTTTTAAAAAGAATTGTTTAATCAGCACAATTTGCAATACAACTGTTGAAATTAATTGTTAAAACCATTAAAAAAGATGTTTTGTATAGGTAAAATGAACTACACACTTTTGCAAAATACCTGAAATGTACTTTAAAGAGTATGCCTTTTAAACTGGGTGAGTGTGTTGTTATAAGTCAGAATTATTTCATGTCAAATGTATTCAAAACCATGTTGTGTATGTATTTATCCATGTATTATTAGGGTTTAATTCTAGCTTAACATTTCTGAAACTCAGTGTGTTTTTTGTGCTGAAATTTATTTAAAGCATCATCAGTCACCAGTCATCCTAAGAAGTGTGCAATGTCAACACAAAAGTACTAATCGAGAAGAACATACCTGAGTAAGAATCTCCGCATCTTGAACAGTTGATAGGTAAAAATTAAAAATAAAATCAGTTGTTCAGCAGGATCCTTTTGGTGTGAAAAAATACAAGGTAAAAATGTTAGAGCCGTTCAAACATAGTACAGGAGGATACAAGGCACTGGGCCTTTTTGCTCTGAGTCCTATTCAACTCTGTCTCTCCCCGTTAGGCTTCTCTGCAGCCACCAGCATAAATGGGATGGCTCTGTGCAGACAAACGCAACCTTCCTGTAAAGCACCCACACCATTTTTTTTCTTTTTTTTTTTTACACTATTGTATCCTTAATGGCACGCTTGCACTCCAACCTCCAAATTTCCCCTTTGCCCACATTACAAACCACAAACCAACAGTCTGGCTCACACCACAAAAAATGTCTTTCCTCTGAGAAAAAGGTAGCTGCTGACAAACCCCCCCAAAACACTGTAAATTATTTGGATTCCAGTTTTCTAAAAAAAAAACAGGTAAAAAGAGATTTAACGCTGAAACGCGAAGAAAAGCGAACCATATGGTTGTCTTAGAACTGGCCAGAACAATGTCCTTCCAAAAAGCTGCTAAAGTAGTAAACATTTGAGGAGTGTGATGTGGAGCACCTGGAGTCAGAGCAAGCATGGCAGTGAGGGCCCTGCTCAAGCAGGAGTGGCTTTGAGGCAGGATTGAGTCTTGGTTTAGCAGGGATGGAATGTACACCCTCCGACAGGTAAGAAAGACCACATTGTTCTTCGATTTGGCAGAGCAACTGCAAGGGAAGAGAAGGAAGGGGGAGAATGAAGGGGAGCGTGTCTTACATAGCAAGTGATCATTAAGATCCATCACCAGGAAAAAAAAAAAATCTGAATTGTCCAGGTCTGAAACTCCAAACAGGGAATCTGTATGTGTTCAAATGTTTTAGTAAATGTATTTAATAAAATATTTATTAATTATTTTCAGCACTATGGCATCACAAAAACAGTTGCAACTTTCAACAGGGATAAATTAAGACCAGAATAGATTAAATGAGATTTCCTACAATCTGTCCTGCTAGTCAACCAGTTGGTACCTGATTTTAAATGGGTTAATAATAATGTAAAGTCAATTTTTTGTAATAAATTAATTTTAAGTTTTTATTCTTTTTAACCATCTGTTTATTGAATATTTCTTAAAAAAATAAATGTTAATTTAAAGTGTATTGTGCTAAAAGAGTTTTAAATGTACTCAAATTACCGAAATTTTCACAACCTCTTCTTCCTCTTTTTTATTTACATGTCAAATGTTTGATTTTGACTTGAATGCTAACAAATGTCTTTTTTTAAGTAATACTGTTTAACTCAATGTTTTGTATATCCTTATATCATCATATTTTTACACAGGTGCAAATGCCTGTTCTTTTTTTTAATTTGGTAAAGTAATAACTATTTCCGGAAACGTGACAACGTGATAACATAATGTCTTATTTATTTATCCAAATGTTTTCTCTGCCATTTTCTTCACATGGAAAAGTAGCTGACAAAGTCAAGAAAGGTGAACGTCTACCAGGAATAAGAAGAAGGGACTTCCCAAACCAAGTTCCTAGCACCCAGCCCCTGACTCAACCCCTGCCACAGCGAGCCAAAGACACCCTGTTATTACTGCAACCACAGTGGCTTTAACTCTGGACACAGTTCCCAGATCTACGCCCACATTCCCACCGTGTGTTCGCTTGCTTCAATTAGTCTTTGACATCTCTGCTTTACGGCTTCACTGAATCTCCCCAGTTTGTCATAGTTCAATTCTTAAGCACCTCAGCCACTTAACCAACTTTACTTTAGAAGCAGAGGTTAGTCACTGGCTTGAACAGCCGACAGCTGAGTCCTTTAAGCTTAATGACCCCAGCTTCACATAAGACCATGTCATAATACAAGCTGACCTACCGTGTTGAAAACGTGGTTACTTTTTCTTGATTTTTGCCACACATATAAGCGATGACATATGTCCCCAGCTGCTGATGTGTCTACTCAGGAGTTTTGGCCTGTTTGTTTTTTCTTCAGAAAGCTTTTTTTCTCAATATAGGAGGAAATACCCACTCCCTACCACACTAAACCAGTGTTTTCAGTGAGCTGTGGTATTAGAAAGGGAATGTCTTGAAGTCTGCTTCTGGGAAGTGAAAAAATACTGGATTCTAAATGCTGGTTAACTGACCTTTCGTCATATAGTGAGTTTTAGAGTGGAGATATTAACCTGGAAGATATCTCATTTGTTATTTTAACCATTCTGGAGTGCTAATTTTTACCTACACAACAAATGTTATGAGGGTAAAAGAAATTTCTGAAATATTGTTACAAAAATTATTCCTCTGGAACACGGACCTCGCCAAAAGATCCGATCCAGAAGCAGACAGAATTGGGGCCTTTAGTCTGTCTTAGACTGTTTTTCATGATGGTAACTCATTAAAATGCAACCACAACCTGGAGACAAAATGAGGAACCTGAAGATGCAGCATCATTCTTCGGAGTGTCCCAATAAGGCCGGCTCTTATCTTGAGATGTTCAGATTATGAAGATGTCTTGCAACACTAGTGTTACATGTCTGGGTTACTTTCAGATAACTTAAGCTGTGGTCTACTTTTTTTTTTTCACATTGACATCAACCTTCACTTAGTATTCCTACCAATGGTGTAGCAGGAAAAACGGTTTAAAAAATTGTAATAGCAATATGAAATGTTTGGAGTCTATCCACACTGAAATGTGTTAAGTGTGTGACAGTAATTATGGGTGTGAAGAATGTTCATTGCACTAAAAGTGAAGGTGGCTTAGTGGTATAGACAGAAAAGGAAGGCATGGAAAGGAGGATGTTTGGTTGGCGGAAGCTCTGCTGAATGCTGATAAAAGCAGTACTTGATTCTAAGGAAGGGAACTGCTAACTGCTGTGGTTGCTGGCATAAGCTGGGAAGAGGGTAGCAGCCCATACTTTCAAAATACCGAACTTACATATTAAAATCATATTTTTATGTTTTTATGACATGTCCTATTGTAGAGAGGATTTCTCATCCTTTTTACTCCCTTATCGACTTCAAATTCACTCACTGAGTCTTAAATCAACTCAACTGCAAATATTTTGCAGGAGTTATAAGGGATAGGTTATTATTATTATTATTATTATTATTATTATTATTTTGGAAAAACTTAAATATATTCAGCCACAGAACAAAGTTTTTAGAGTTTTGTATTTTGCATTATTTTAATTTGTTAGCAAATCTGTTATCAACATTGTCACTCTACTCTCTTTCAAAAACATGCTGAAGAAAATCAGAAAGCCATGTACAATTTTGTGTGATTCCTAGCATCAAATGTCTTGATAATGATGCCGAAAGGTGTTTTAATATTTAGACATGAGTGAGTTCACAGCAGCATATAGTTTCCTCTGAGCTTAAAACAATTTCAAAATCTTGGTGGCTGAATTGTGCAAACATAGTGTGCTATTGCAACATTTCATGGCTTCCCACAGTTCTAGAACGGGTGTGCTTCAAACAAATGTGTGTTTCTATACACAACGTTTGCTGCAGAAGGCAAATAACAAACTCTGCAAACCCTTTTTCCCAGCTTTACTTGAAACTCAAAACTAAAAATATAAAACACTTACGCCAAGTGATGTCATTTATGGAATACGATAGAGGGAAATCCCCATCAGCCATGGATTTTCAAACGCTTCCCAGAAGTATGAACTAAGATAATTAGAGTTGGTTAAATGTAGGAGGATCCTGGAAGAAACAGAAAAAAGAATAGATGCTGATGGTGTTGACTGTAAACTAATTTAAACTACAACAAAAATAGAACTCTAATCTTGGCACAGTGTTCTATGGAGAGGTGGTAACATTTACTCAGATACAATTTTTGAATACTTTTTAAAAAATAAAATTGCACATCTTAAAATTATTTAACTGGATTGTGGGTTTTACTTTTACTTGAGTAAATGTCCATCCATCAGTCCACTTTACAAACTGGCTAAATTCATTTCAGGGTTTAAGAGCTGCTGTCTATATATGTGTATATATATACAGTGGTGGATAAAATTGTTGGTACCCCTCAGTTAAAGAAAGATAGTCCTTAATGCTCACTAAAATGACTTGAAATGTTCAAAATTAACGACAAATTAAAATGTATTGAAAATTACATAATCAAAATCAGCCATTACTTTTGAGTTGTTGATTAACAGAATTATTTAAAAAACAAACTAATGAAATAAGGCTGGACAAAAATGATGGTACCTCCATAAAAGACTGAGAACTAATTGCCCAGGGGGTCATGATGAACTCAGATATGTCCTTTATTTGACATCACAGCTGTTTTCAAACCCATAATCAGTCAGTCTGCCTATTTAAAGGGACGCTGCTGTTTGGTGAAAAGGTGTGAACCACACTGAACATGGACAACAGAAAGCGAAGGAGGGAATTGTCCCAGGACATTAGAAACAAAATAATAGACAAACATCGTAAAGGTAAAGGCTATAAAACCATCTCTTAACAGCTTGAAGCTCCTGTGACAACAGTGGCACATATTATTCAGAAGTTTAGCCAACCTCCCTGGATGTGGCCAGAAGAGGAACATTGATGAAAAATTGAGGAGACGGGTAGTTGGAACTGTATCCAAAGGGCCCAGAACAACGTCCAAAGACATTAAAGGTGAACTCCTAGATCAAGGTGCATCAGTGTCAGATCGCACCATTCGTCGTTGTTTGAGCCAGAGTGGACTTCATGGGAGACGACCAAGGAGGACACCACTGTTGAAAGGAAATCATAAAGAAGCGAGACTGGAATTTGCAATAATGCATGTTGACAAGCCACAAAGCTTCTGGGAAAATGTCCTTTGGACAGATGACAAAACTGGAGCGTTTTGGTAAGGCACATCAGCGCTATGTTGGTAGACTCAAAAATGAAGCATACAATGAAAAGAACACTGTCCCTACTCTGAAACATGGAGGAGGCTCTGTTCTGTTTTGGGGCTGCTTTGCTGCATCTGGCACAGGGTGTCCTGAAGTTGTGCAAAGTAAAATGAAATCTCCAAATTATCAAGGCATTCTGGATAGAAATGTGCTGCATGGTGTAGGAAAGCTTGGTCTCAGTCGCAGGTCATGGGTCTTCCAACAGGACAACGATCCAAAACACACAGCCAAACACACCCAAGAATGGCTAAGAGAAAAGCGTTGGACTATTCTGAAGTGGCCTTCTATGAGCCCAGATCTGAATCCCATTGAACATCTGTGGAAGGAGCTGAAACATGCCATTTGGAGAAGACACCATCAAACCTGAGACAACTGGAGCAGTTTGCTCCTGAGGAGTGGGCCAAAATACCTGTCGACAGGTGCAGAAGGCTCATTGACAAATACAGAAACCATTTAATTGCAGTGATTGCCTCAACAGGTTGTGCAACAAAATACTAAGTTATGGGTACCATCATCTTTGTCCAACCCTATTTCAATAGTTTTTCTTTTTTAAATAATTCTGCTAATCAACAACTCAAAAGTAATGGCTGATTTTGATTATTTAATATATATACTGCTATGTATATATAAGAGCAGTGCTATATATATATATATATATATATATATATATATATATATATATATATATATATATATATATATATATATATATATATATATATATATATATATATATATGTAGCACTGCTCTTATATATCATATATATATCTTATATTATCAGTAGTGGTGCATAGGGGTGAAGATAAACAACATTTATTAGAGAACAAACTATTTTATACTCTAAAATGCAAGAAAACTAGTATAATATCTTTGTAATGGCAAAGTAAATTTTTAATATCAGCTATCATAATAGCCCGACCCAATAGGAAAATAACAGCATACACATAACCGATGCTTTTTTTTTTTTTAATTCTAGCCACTATTTGAGGTCTTGTATTGCTAGAAAAATAAATCCAACAAGGTAAATAGTTTGATTTAATTTTTTTTAAGTAAAATGTATCAAGATCTTAAAATACCAGAATTTGTATATTAGTTTTTATATTTTGCCCCCCCCCTTCAAAAAAATTCCTAAAAGTGAATATGAATGAATGAATGCTATTACTACTTTAGTACAGTGGTTGTAGGCTTTTTGTCTAGAGTTCAATGTACTTTTGAACATTTCAATGTTCAATGTCACTTTTATAAAGTGACAACCACCTATAGCTTTCGAGTCCCATAAAAGTGTGTTAAACACTAAATGAGAGCAAAAAGGAGAGGAAAAAAAACGGAATGCAAAAAACAAAACAAAAAAAACCACAATCATAAAATGCATTATGAATGTATAAAAAAATACAAAGTTCAAAATGTGTTTATATTTCCGTGCAGGTACAATAATTTTTTTTCTTACATAAAATTAAATGAGTTTCAGGATGTAATGTAAAAGATTGTGAATTCATTAGTAGCTCATGTTTTTATTTGTCATTTGAGAGAGGCTATTTTCTTTGCTACTATTGATTTAAATTTAAGGTTTGCTGCTAGATAATGGTAAGCATAACACTTGGATAAAAAAACTACACACATTGTGGTTCAGATGTGATCGAACCTGTGCTATTAAATTTATTTACTTAAAATAACAAATCATAAATGATCAATTGCTGGCTTTAGGAAAATGCAAAATCAATGTTGTAAATAATTTCTGTAAAGACCCCGAGTGGAATTGACCTTTGCGTTTGCGCGTGACGTAAATATTCCTCGACTTTACGTCTTACGTAAGTTAGTGCTGTGCTAACCTGCTGTTAGCTGGTGAAGATGGATTCTCCCATACTGGTACGGCTGTGTTTCAGTTTTCTCTTCAAATATAAAAATTAAAAGGCTTTTATTTATAGAGAACTATTTATTGAAACGCGGGTAAGGGTGTGGTTTACTGTACAGCGTTATCCTGTCGTCTAACTACCGTAAGAGTCGGCTAACGAGCTAGCTAGACCCTGCAAAGTTAGCCTAGTTCAATGTGCCACTTTCTTTTCTGATGATGTGGAAGTGTCCCGTCTTCCTGGTCATACTGTTTAAAAATGAAGCACTAGTTTGAATTTTGTTTTCCACTACTTTATGATCTTTAGTTAGTCCCATTTGTCACAATGTTTAAGACTGTTCGGCCATGTTAGACATTTTTCGTTCGTGTCAAGCATATGTTTATTAACTTGAATGAACACGCAGGTGATTGTTATTGTCATTCCAGGAACCATCCTTGTATACAGTCAAAGCGGTTCTCATTCTGGATAATGACGGAGACAGACTTTATGCCAAGGTGTGTGTTTATTTATTTATCATTTTAATAAAAGATTATGTCATATAAAACATGACATAACCAACATAGTTTGTGTAAAAGTTTGAGTTTCTAGGTTATTTATCCAGATGGTAGATCAAAAGATGAAGTGTGGGTATTTAGAAACATGATGCTGGAAACACTGAATAAAAAACCTTAGAGCACCTGAAGAGGCATCTTAGTCACAATTCACACAAATGTCCTTATGTGAGGTATTTATAAATGTTGTTTTCCTTGAAAAAATATGTTCCATTGTCAACTTTAATAAACCGTGTAATTGTCAATGAGTAACATTCAAAGTGCATTTCCTAAAAAAGTTGTCTTTAAATAATCAGGAAAACCTTTGCCTTCCTAAAAACTAAAAATATTTAAGCTGTACTATAAGTTGTTTTATGCATTTGCAAGTAAAAGTTAATCCAAATAAATAAATTAGTAGCTTAGTTTAGTGGGGAAACAACATTTTCTGCATCAGGTTTTACAATTTTGAATGTTTTACTTAAATGTGTAGAAATTTATTCATTACTATTTAGTCATTAATATGGTTTGATTGGATATAATAAATGGTGTGTTTATTAAAAACCTACATTTTGTTTACAGATGTAGAGGTAGTTTTTTTTTAGAGTCACCTTTTGTAATGCGATTGTTTTTTCAGTATTACGATGACACGTATCCAACGGTGAAGGAACAGAAAGCGTTTGAGAAAAACATATTCAACAAGACGCACAGGACGGACAGTACGTGATGTTTTACAATCAGTAAAACAAGACTTAGCATGATGCTGTTTGAACACAAAAATAAGTTTATTTTGTTATTTCTTTTCTGTCCACTTAGGTGAAATAGCTTTGCTGGAGGGCCTGACTGTTGTGTACAAGAGCAATATAGACCTCTTCTTTTATGTGATCGGGAGTTCACATGAAAATGAGGTAATTATTTTAATTGACATTAAAACATGAAATTGACATGTTTAATGATTTTTAGATATTATAATCATGAA
This sequence comes from Oryzias curvinotus, assembly GCA_023969325.1. Taxonomy (NCBI): domain Eukaryota; kingdom Metazoa; phylum Chordata; class Actinopteri; order Beloniformes; family Adrianichthyidae; genus Oryzias; species Oryzias curvinotus. Next base: position 23,072,998 of record CM043712.1, on the reverse strand, counting down.
GATTCCTATTTAAATACGTTTTTAAGAAACCAAACTAAGTGCGAATGCATGTTTCATTCACACTAGTAAATGTGTTTTCTACTGGGATCAGTAGTGCGGATTCTTGTTATTTCAAGCTTCTGTTTTTTAAAATATTATTTTGGGTAGATTTTATAATGCCACATTTTTAGAACATGGTTTTCTTCCGTTTTTTAAGCTTGTCTACTTGGAACTAAACTAGTTCTCCAAATTCACAAGTTCAAACTTAGTTCATGTTTTTAATGTTTACTTTTCATACTTTGTCTTTGTTTCAGCTTTTTATCTTGAACCTTTTTAAATATGTATTTACGTGTTTCATTTCAACAGCTGATGCTTATGGCTGTTTTAAATTGCCTCTTCGATTCCTTGAGTCAGATGTTGAGGTATGTATTTGTCTGCAAATATTTATAGCACCTTAAATGGTTCAAAAACGTTTCTAATATTCAAAGAGTTTCAGCTCTTAAGTGTATTTCTTCATAATTTTTTAGGAAAAATGTTGAAAAGAGAGCCTTGCTGGAGAATATGGAAGGACTCTTCTTGGCTGTGGATGAGATCGTAGACGGAGGGTAAGAAATAAGAAGCATAAAGCGTCTTGAAATGTGTTCTTTTGAAAAAAAAAAAAAAAAAAAAATCATACGTTACTGTGTCTTCACTTTGTTTCGTAATCGTTACTATGACTCCTCACTTTCAGAGTAATCTTGGAGAGTGACCCACAGCAGGTTGTGCATCGTGTAGCCCTCAGAGTAAGCTCCGCTCCTCTTCTCTAAAATATCTACATTTGATTGGACAGTAAATGTGCACGCTGTAAATACAATGCATTTGTTCTTGCAGGGAGATGATGTACCTTTGACAGAGCAGACAGTCACCCAGGTGAGGACAACATCCCTACTTTACCCCTCACTCTGCTGTGGAGTTTGAAGATCTATTGAGTGTTTAAAGTCATTACTTTGACGTTTTAATATACATGGGTACTGTTATTGTCATTTTCTTTTTCTGTATGATTACTTGCCTCCAGGCTGACATATTTTGTATCGTCACATATGCATAAGTGTGCATATGATCACTGATTATTCAGTGGTAAGGTGGTAGCTAGCCAATAATGGCTTCTGCCATTTAGTGTCTAGATGTGTGTGTGCATGTGTATATATGTGTGTGTGTGTGTGTAAGGGCTCCACTTGATTAATGTTGTCATTTAAGAGGTCTGGGACTAGCTTCTACCATTCCTCCTCTGGCTATGATTAATGTCTGCGTCCAGCCATCATACTTTATGGTTATGATTTGGCCTTCATTCAACAAATTAAGATGATTAATTAGACTGTGCGTATTTCAAACAATTTTTTTTTCGGTTCAGTATTCAAGCAGCAATCTTCAACTTTCTTATTTTTTTACCTCTTATCTTATTTCACTTTATGTCTATTTATTTTGTGTTTAGCCTTGGATTTCCTTTCATCTGGTGACATCTTAATGATTGATGCTCTTTTTAGATGTTCAAAAAAGTATTCAAATGACAATTGTAATCCTTAACGGAAAAAAAAAGGTCGATACATTTGACTTTAGACCAACTGTCAAATAGAAAATGCTGTGAATATCACCTACTTCGGAGTTTTCTGCTTCTCTTTTCTACTACATCAGTCATTTGCATTTTCTTTGAATTGAGGCGAGTGAAAAAAGAGAATTCTTTTAAGTGTTTGAGGTGCAGCAGAAGTCATATTATTATCTTTACTCTGCTCCTTTACTTGCTCTCTGACCTATAATGGGATGTTTGCATCAATTTAAATTGAAGGATTGTATTTTGTTGTGAAAATTAACTTTTTAATGGCATAAATTAACCTCATCATTATTTTTTACTTATATAATTTTTTTTATTGTCCACAGTGTGGATAACTGAATGATTCACATAAAGCAAACTGAAACTGTTACCTTTTATATTGTTATTTAATTTTTTATTTTTTTTTACATTTTTTTTTTAAAAGAAACTTACAATAAAAAGTCCTTTTCTTTCACAGGTGCTGCAGTCTGCCAAAGAACAGATCAAATGGTCGCTCCTTCGATAGTCCTGTCCAGCAGTGAGCCGCTGTTCAGCACAGACCACACGGCACTGATCATCATACTCCCTTCATTTTAAACTTCCTCTTATCTTTATGAAGTTGTGAGGAGTATCACTGGCTGAGTATTCTGGACTTCAGTTTGAAAATGTAATTTCTATGATTTTTTTTTATGTTCTGCCTTTCTCAGTATAATCAAAGTGAAATGTATGCATTCCAGTACGGACCGGTTGGTGTTGGTTTACTGTATCATTTCTGAAACTTTTAATTGAAGCAGAATTTCCACCTGTGGAAGTGAAATACTGAAGAACATCATTGTCCAGCTTGTGACCACATTCCTTGTGTCCCATGTTCTAAGATCTGTTGTTTGAAACGATATTGTTTTGTTTCTTTCTGATGATTGTCTAAAGAATAAAGTCCTTTTAAGTTCAAATGGATGTTAAAGAAAACGTCTACAACCAGTATCACTGTAATTCTGTCACCTACACAAATATGTTCAACCTTTTTTTCTTAAATAAATGTTTGTCTGGACTTGTTTTGTCACCAACATCATTTAAAACATGTTGGCAACAGTATGTAACCAGCAGTGGCATGTTGCACAGTGAAACAGTTGTTTAATTCAGCATTCTGTATAGAAAGTATGCTTCACTTGCAGAAGTCATTGCACTTTTCATTCTGTAAGGATTATTTTTTTTACCAGATGTTGTTTTCTGTTGAGAATGAGTAGTTTCTCACCTAAAATCTAACCTCTCTTTGTGACTACAAAAATGGATATGTAGGTACAAGGGCTCCACCTTGTGGTGGTGTCCAATAATTGCAAGGTTAATTTACATCAAAATTCTGGAAGAGGAAAAATAAACCACTCATTTAATTACAACCTGAACCAGACATTGTAATGAGTTCTCTGAAGTGAAAATGAAGGTATGCATTTCTGTAGAGGAACAATCAATGCACAGTAAATTTATGCAGGAGTATGACTGCAAATTAGGATACAAAGATCACTACAACAAGCTGGTTTCTGGTATGGTACTGCTTGTAAAATGGAAAAAAAAAGTAAAATTATGCAGTTATTTATGCTTTTAAATATATGGCAATACTATTATTAGTAAAAAAAAAATATATATATATTATTTTGAATAAAAAGAAAATGTTTTAGGTTTATAGACGGAGCTTTCTCCCAAATAGCCGTTAAAATCAGAATGATCTTATAGGAGTAGAGTTCCACATATGCACGGTTTGGATACGTTTTGATTTACATAGGGTTAACCCTTGTGCTATCCTAGGCACTTTACCGTTGGGAGTTGGGTCATCTAGACCCACTAGACAGTGCGCGGAACCTTTTTTTTTTTTCAATGATTGGTGATCTTCACTGGTTGAATAGATTACATAAAAAGTTTCCACCTTTATCCACTTTTGTCATGGTAGGGAGAACACGTCAAAGTAAGGGTGGGGTCATCTAAGATAGCACAAGGGTTAAAGATAATTTGAAAAATAATCAATGTGTTGAATATTACAGTATAACTGTTCAAAGTTTTGTTTTTGACAAATGTTGCTGCACTTAACCTTGTAATAGATTTTTAAGCAACAGTTCATGTCACTGTTTGCCAGATTGTTTTTCTTCCTATTTAATTAAAACTAAGACATCAAAGTGTAGAAAAGTAAACCACATAAATGTACAGGTGGCTGTGGCCTAAGGAGGTTTGCTCTAAGGAACAACTGCCATACTAATGTTGGAATGCAACAAGCCAATCATCCTCATTTTTGTCATTCATTCTCTTTTTGGAAACAATTATATATTTTGAGAAAATCTTTATTAGTTTTTAAGGAAGCATGGAGTATAGAAAAAGAAGACTTTAATTCATCCTTAAGCATTTCTCCATCAGAAAACAAAACTACTTTTATTGTTTTGGATACGCTTTTCTTCCCTTTAGTCTGTGATCTACCCGTAACATAAATGACAGCTACGATCCCAAGTATTTCACCAGATGAAAAGCAATATAAAAAGTAATTATTATAAAGCGACTTCATCATCGCACAAGTGTACTGTCATCACACCAACTTTCAGATATAATGAGGAGGCTTATCTGTGTGTTTTGTCAGTGACGGAAGCAGGGGGGATGAAGGTTAAAGAGGACGAGCCTCGCAGAAGCAGGCAGCAGTAAATGTAATTAAATGAAATCCCAACGAGATGCACAGCAGGAGAAAAGAGAGGGTTGCACCAGATCCCACACAAGACGCCTGTCCAGACACTCACTTTTCATCTAAATAACCCCGCAGCACCATCAGCAGCTCAGTGGCTTGCTTTCATCCTCTAATTACAGTTGCACCGTAATAAAAACCAGCCAGGTAATTTATATTAATTATACAGGAATGAGTATAACGGTTAAAAACTCCATGGCTTGACATACTGCACATAACATGCAGTAAAATTGTCAGATGTCTGGGTTAGAGCCTTGTAATTGATCGATGCATATATTGAAAGAGTTGCTCTCCTTCCTGTGTGTGTGTGTGTGTAGACTTTGTAAATTAGAGTCAATAAATTATTATCATCTGTAAGCTTACAGGGTCTTTATGTCATAGTCGAATGGGCCCCCGCCCGTATCCAATGGCTTGTTCAGCTAAACAGATGCAATCCTGGATAACAATAACAGCGTGTTGGATCCAGAATGGGGGAGATCCCCATTGAAAGAAGAGCTATTATGCTGTCTGATTAGAGCAAGACCCACATGATTTTTAATCAACCACTCTATTAAAATGAATAAAATAGCTACGCCTGCTATCAACTATTTCCCCAGAACATCATGGGTTTCATTCTAAAACGATTCATATAGCTGGAATAAAATTCAATATAAAATGTAGAACTATAAATAACAAGCACATATGTTCCACATGGTTTCATTTTTAATTAATAAAAAAAAAAATACAAATCATAAATACATCAAACTCTCTGCCTCCTGGCAGTACCCTGGTTTTGAGTCTATTCCAGGCAATGATGACATTCTATCTAAAGTCGCATGAAAATACAGGTCATAAACATACTCACTGATGGTTTGTGGGTATATGTGCTGTAGCTTGCAATATTTCACCTTTCACCCACTATTCTATTAGAGCGTATTTAGAGACAGACGATGTTTATGTGCAGTTAGACTCTGATTTCTATCAGAGGACCGAATCTGTCACACAGCATTGCCAGAATAAAGTCTAGATTAGGATCTTGAAAAAAAAAGATTTACGATGGCCCGTGCACCTTTGACAATTCCAAAAATAAAAATAAAAAACCAAATTAAACCAGGCAAGTACTAGGTAGATATTTCAATACAAAGGAATAGGTATTGCAGTGCTACTCTGAGTAAAGGTTGTTGTGCTTGCATGCATGCAGAGACAAGAAGAAATGCACCCAGGCCTGCTCCCCTTGCTGCTGCAGCAGGAGCAGCAGCAGCAGCATTGTGGCAGCCTGACGTGGTTTATGGCCCTAGTTGCCCCTCTGGGTCTGTTTATGGATTCCCATAGAAAAGAGAATCATGGCCACTCCAAGGAAAGCCAGCCAAAAACAACACCTCCACCATTGCACTCTTGCCTGCTTTTGCCATAACTCAACCCGCTATTTATGTTTCTGAAGATGGGAGGGAAAGAGAGAACATTTTCATAGTAATGACATAAGATGACTGTAAATTCTGATGATAATGTTTAATTTTTTTTTTGTTGATGAAAAATAAAAATGTCACTGCAAACGTGTTTAGTTTATTGGATGTCGTTACAAGTTGGTGAAAAAAATCGGCAAGATTTGTTTAGGGACAGACTTAGTTTTTTTCTGTGTAGCCTTCAAAAAGCCTTTTTTTCATGAGGCCTGGAAGATTTATGGTATGAAAACGATAAACTTTGATAGGATAATGAAAGCACACCGCCATGGGAATTGTTAGCTAAGGAAATATTCCACCTGATACATTTTTTCCTCTGCTGTTTTCCCTACAGATCTTGCGTAACTCTTCATTTGAAAGCTTGCTTTATAGAAGAAGCCGGGGAAGCTAACCAGTGGTGCTCGAGCATAGATGTTTTGGGTTAGCGTTATTTCAGGAGCTGATCCATCATCTTCCTCTAAACATCTGGACAGTAAATGGGCTTGGCAGGATTCTGGTCTTTCCCATCTCTGGACCCTTACAGACAGGCTATAAAGGTATGCTACTGATAGTTTGAGGTTATGAGAACTTGAAGTGACATTGGTTATCAAACAGTCAGTATGAAGTTTTTGTGTAATAATAATACAAAAGACAGTCAATTAGGATATCCAAGAAAATTTTATGAGAATATTTACTCTTTTTTGGTAGCTTCCACTGCAATAGAAGACAAAAATACTTTTTAAGAAGAAAATAAGTTTCCAAACATGTTTGATTTTCTTCTTTTGAATACAAATTTCATACAAAAGTGAACTTATAAAACACAAACGAAAGCTTTCAAAGTTTCAAAAGGGGTTTTTGGATGCGTTTTAGGAATCTGTAGAAGAGTCTTTTCTTGTGGCATACCTTCACACTCATGTTTTCTAATCTACTTTCCCACTTTCTCTGCTCCCTCCCCTTGGGTTCCCCAGCCACACCACAACACCCTTAACAGAGCAGCCCTGGCAGATTTACGGCCCTCGTCTTTCCATTGGCCGCTAGCGTGACAGCCAAGATTTAATGGTGCCTTCTTATTGGCCAACACTTGACAAGTTAATGTATGGCTGCAGTGTGATTTGATGCCTCCCGCCTTTGAAGTGAGTTACTGCTCTGTCACTTATAGGACACAGAAACGGTGTCAGGTTGCAATCGTAAAATCTTATCCCTGAAGGGAAATGGCACTGGAGTATAATAGTCCTTACATCATGAGAGCTTCTCACAAGCACAGATGTAGAGCTGTGAGATAGCTAACTACTGGTTGTCATCTGAAAATGCTTTGAAGAAAACATTATACTCACTCCAGGAAATAACACTGCTTGAAACTAATAGGATACTCATCTGCATCCACCCAACCCATCCTAGCACATTCCTGCTCGTGTCATAAATGTTTTCTCCACGATCCCCATCTCTCATGATCAGCAGGTTTTCTGTATGACTCTGGGGTCAGAGGATCCTTGATGACTTTGTAAATCACTTGATCGCAAGCCTGATCTGCAGCAGCAAACTGCCAGGACCACTTTCTACCTCGCTAATACATCTGCTCACAGCCCCAGTGTTCGAGCAGTCTTACCATCTATCTGCTGCCTATCTCTTCATCAGCCAAACAGTCTTCTCTGACAAGCTCAAGAGTAGGCTAAGTGTGGCCTTGTAACAGCCTCGACCTACAGAAGCATCCAGGGGGAAATAGCATGGGTGCCCCTGCCCTGCCTATCAACCTCTTGTGAATTCACACCCTGTGTCCCTTCCCTATCCAGTCCCTCCTTCCACACGCACTTTAATTTTTAGGTTATCTGCTACACGAGAAAAATTGCTGTGAAGTAGCGAGGCTGAGGAAAGCCCCGGATCTGCCTTTTCAAGTGAGATTGTATGATTTCAAGAAAAGACCTTCTCCTGAACTTGATAAGTCGGGGTTACACAGCCTGCCCCGTGACAGAGCGCTATGCAAAAGAAAGAAAACAGGTTTGACTTTGAAACAGAAATGATCCCTCTGAACTCTAATGGGTGATGGATAGTGTGGCGGCACGTTTAAAGGAGCCAAGACAAATATACATGTTAAGGGGTTAACTGTTGCAACGCTGAGATGAAGTCTTTCTTGTAGAATCATGCTTCGTTTAAACCTTTGACCTTGTTGTTCTGCTGTTGTGACCAACCAGATTATATGCACATCAGATTTTCTGTTACCTCTATGGGACTGGGAAAAAATGTTGAGGAAGAGCGTTGTATTTTAATTTTTTTGGTTAAATTATTACGTTTGTTTGCTTCATAGGTTTATGGTTTGTAGAACGTGACGAAAATCGCTCTGGGAGAATTCTGAGATGTTCTGTAAACTACGAAGAACTTCCAACACAACTCTTACAGTGTTTTTACCCAAAAACTGTTTGTTTTTCGTAAGTAGCTTCTGCTGCTCTTTGGTAATTTCTCACAGACAAAACAAAGATGACACCAAGCCAAAGGCTGCTATATCTGCAGGTTATGAACTCTGAACCCTCTCTCGGCCTCTTTACTTACACACAGGACACCGATGTGCAACAAAGACCAAACCGTCCTGCCTTGAAGTTGCGTGTGAGAGAAGGGCTACAATGTCAAGGGATCAGAGCAGTTGTTATAACTCATGATGAGGTCCATGTGAACATCTTTACAAAATGTCGTGCAGGTTTTAGCCGTTGGAACAATTCATTCGCTGTTCAAAATGTTTTCATTGTGAGATTGTAAGAGAGAATGGGACCACCAATCTCAGAGGAACATGATGGGTTGGAAAAGTGGGTATGAGGAACGTCATTCAGAAAAAGTTGAGAAATGGCTAAAAAATAAGACAAAAACAGAGCTCTATCAACCAGAAAGGTCACCACTACAATCATCAAAACCTCATTTCACTTCCACAACAACAAAAAAAGACCTGTTCAGTTCAAAATATATCATTCTGCTGGAAAGGTTAATATTCCCATTTTGTTGAACGTTTCAGAGGCACTGGTAGGTAAAAGGTAGCCAAAAACTGGGGAAAGAACACTAATTTTAAGAAGAAAATCACTTGAAAGTATTTAATTTAAAAGTAAAAGCAAGTATTTTTACTAAACAAGAAATCTTACAATAACATCAAAATCTAGAAACAAGGAATTCCAAAAAAAGCATTGATCAAGAGAAAAATGAGCGAAAATGCTAATGTAAATAGAATAGCTTCAAATTGAATGTTATAAAGCCCAATAATTAGTATTTTATTGCTAGTTCTAAAGAAAGGGTTGGGATTTTTTTTAAAGTTTTGTCCTTTAATTGTTTTTCATTTTGACTACATTGACAAACAAATTGGTGTAATAAATGGAAATGACTCATTTTAGAAAAAAAGATGTGAACAAAAAGGATTTTAGTGCAAGTTAGCCCATCTTAATAAATCCTCATAAAATCTGAAACTAGCACTAATCTTAGTATATAAATCAAAATTTTTGTTTTCAAAATGATGACCGTGAATGCCAGTCTGACTTGTGAACATTTATTAAACATTCAAATAATCTGGAAAAATATCCTGTATTTCTAAAAACAAGGTTTTACATTTTTGCAAGGGTAAAATAGTTTGCAGTTTGATTGTTTTTTAATGTTTTTTATTTTTATACAAAGTTTAGTTTTGTAACTAAAGATCCCACTTTAGGAAGAATTATGGACACATGGGGTAAAAAGGTGTAGGTTATTCAAACCTTTACTTTCATGTACTAGTATTTAGCATGTGTTCAAATTCTTTTTAAAAATGATTTGGTAGGGGAAAGTGTGTCTGAGCGTAAAGAGACACGACAAACCTGGAGGTCTTTCCACTCAATGAATGGGCTCCATCATTATTATGGTAAAAGTTTGGGAAATCATTGGAATTTTAAACAAGTGGTAGATTTGTTTTAAGTGCTGTTTAAATTTATCAAACCATATGAAACACAAATATTGCAATCTTGGGCCAAACAAAAGATGGAACTTTTCTCTTGCTAAAACTCACACTTTTGCATTCCATGTCCTCTGTGTCAGCTCACTGGTCCTGGGTGTGCTGTGGCGATGCTAATTCATCTTCCTGAGTTACACTAATTGGAAAAGTGGTGACAGACATTTCAATGTGGGACACTCAGAGGCATGGAATGACAGATTGTTCCCATCAGAAACATTATGGGAGGCAGCTAGTTGGTAGGCGTCCCACTTGTATTTCACCTGATCGTTTTCTTGATTTTGGGGAAAGTAATATTGTGGCACCCGGTGGACACTAAACTGAATGTGTACCAATTCAAAACCTTTTTTATCAGATTTCAAGTTGGTGCCAAATGCTTGACTTTCCCTATATTGCTCTTCATCTGACCTAGCTATTCTTTCATTTTATTCTTTCGAAATCCTCATTTTAGTGTTTTATACCTTTTGAGTGTAAATGGACAAGAATTCAGCTCCTTTAAAAATTTATCTCTTACTAATAGCCCCCAGGTGTAAGAGAATATTGCAATATTTGGTAATCATTAATAAGTAATTCAGTCACATTTTCTCTGCTCGTTGTTTGATGAGAACTTTGGATTTATGGCAAATTATTTCATGTCATTTCTCATAATTACTGAGCGAGTGTGATAAGTCAAATTGATGTTTTTACTTTCCTGCTGACAAAGTGGATTTGAACGTATGAAAAAGACAGACAGATCACCAACACGGTTGACAATTCCTTTAATTCAAAATTTTCTCCGAAGAAATCCTTAATCCTTTTGGTCTGTGCTTCTCAAGTACAGCTTCTGTGAGGTTTTGAGGGGAATGGGGGGTAACCTAGACAGGAAAATTGAAATTTTAATGATCAGCGACACAGCCACCACGCTGACAGCCATGGAACACCTCCGACAGCTTAAATATCACTGCTAATTAACACGGAGAGGTGGCCTGTCACAGGCGTGATGGATGCTCACAGAGGGCAGATCGTTGCTTTCAACCAACCAGCGATTCCTTTATTAATCAAAGCTGAGATGAAAAGGCTCTCCAACACCTCAGGGAGAGGGAGATAGCAGGAGCTATTGTTGGGAGGGTTTCAATCATTTGCAGAGAGGCTGGGATGTGTTTGATCTTTGCACGGCCAAACATTTGTCGCAGACTGAGCATTGATGCTGCAGAGCACATGTTTTTGTAAACCTCTGAACCACGCATGTGTTTGAGGAGCCACTATGTGCACAGGCAGCTCAGATTTACTGGTTGTTGGAGGAATTTGTTTGGCGGACATCTTCCTCCCTCATCTATCAATAAAGGTGAGCATGAAGAAGAAGCTTCTCCCTGATAGCGAGAGTCATGCCCTCCCACTCTCTCTTTCTGGACCCACTCTACGATCCGTCTCGCTCAGATGATTTTGACCCTGGATGATTTCAGCACTTTGTGCTCTAAGATGGAGTGTTATCTCCCCACTCTGATCTCCTCCCCATCTTCTTCACTTAAGAAGTTCCATTGTAAAGAGCTGGGGGCCTTTGGGTGCTGTAAATCAGGCTGTGGAGGGGAGGGCAAGTCTCTTAAGGGAGTGGACGCACACTCCCAGAAACCTTCAGGTTGAGCTCATCCCACCTATTCTAATGTTGGAATTAAAGCCAGAGTCAGTGTCAAAGAAGGAGGCTCCAAAGGCCACAATCTCCCAATACTACCATGTCACCAGTGTGGCAGCACCCCCACAGGCAGACTTTTTTTAACCTCTGCAGAATGTGGCTTTCAGCCTCACACATCCGTGCATCTGTCACTGTCCACTTCCATTATAGGAATGAAAATATTGTATTTGTGCAAAATTATCAATTCAATGATCTCACAACTACAGCCAGATCCAACCCCCCTACCACCTAAAACTGGCCCTTGACCCTTGTGCTATCCTATGACCCCACCCTTACATTGACATGTTCTCCCTACCATGACAAAGGTGGATAAACGTGGAGAGGATTTCATGCAATTCATGGACACCAGTGTAGATCACAAATTATTGAAGAAAAATGTTCAGTGCACTGTCTAGTGGGTCCAGATGACCCAACTCCCAATGTTAAAGTGCCTAGGATAGCACAAGAGTTACGAGAAAATTATGCTGTCCAAAGTAAGATTTAGAAAGCTTTTACTTTTATTTTTTTTGCTGAAAGTGCTAGAATAAACAGCATCTATTTTAATTTACATAATTTTTAACTGCACCACCCCTTTAAATTGTTTGAGTGTAGTGTTTTTGTTTTTTAACTTAATGTTTATCTTACACTTAAGTTAAAATACTTGTACTCGCACTTAAAATGAAGTAATGAGTGCAATTCCCACTAATTCAAGTCACTTACAGCTAACATCTCACATGATTTAATGTTCACACTGTCCAACAATCTTCAGTGGAATAAAATGTTTTGTGTCTATAGGCTTGACTCATAAGGTCGTGACTGCCATCTGCTGGCATAACTGATGTATTACCAGTCTGTAAAGCATCTACGCAAATACGCTAAAAGACAAAAAACAAAACAAACTGAAATCTGCATTGACACAAAATAATTTATGTTCAATTTGTTGTAGATTACATGAACAGCATGGTCACAGGTGACAGAAAATAGAATAAAATAACATGACCCTTAAAATGCCACTCAGCACTAAATGTCTAAGTCAGAATTGACTTTACTTCAGTCCTGAACAGAAAAACTGGTTGATGCTTTCATAAAAAAAACAACAAAAAAATCTACAAGGATCATTTAAGAAATGCATGCAAATGATAAAAATACAAATAAAAATACTAACAACTAATCATAGATAAAACACTAAAAAGATACAAGTCGCAGTTTTTGTTTTGTTTCTTTCCAAAGTGGATGTCAATTTTTTTCAAGCGGTTGGGAAAAAAAAGAAAATTTTAAGATTCTAATGATGTCAAGATTGGTTTACTTTCAGAGTTTAAGTCTCGCAAACTATTTCAACAATTGAAAAACATTTTTTTTGAAAAACATCAAAAACCAAAAGGGCAGGTCCCAAACTCCCTACAAACAACCTAGAGGGCGGACAGCAACAGTGCTACTTGTCTATGATTTATTTAAAAACAAAAAACAAAATTAGGGTCTAAAACGCAAAAAGTATGAACGAAAATAAAAAAAAAACATTTAAATTTTCCAACCGATCTGAGTGAATTCATTGTTTACAGTCTGATTTAACTGCATGCAGGCCCGCACTTTGTCTCTACAAACAGAAGTCATCCATATTTACTGAAAGCAGTTGAGTTAAATGAGACATGAAATGAGGTGGCACTGCAGCCGATCATGTTCAGTCATGCAGAGGTCAGCGCTCCAAACGCACAGATAAAATTAATGTTTGCTTTTTTATATGAATAGGATTTATTGGAGCCACTGTCACAGTCTCAGGATTAAAACATGAAGAGGTGGAAAATGTTAAATATGACAATTGATTTTTACATTTCTCCGATTTAAGAGAGCGTGCGTTTGGAGTATTTCAAGTCTGAACACTATGCTCGTCCGCTCCCCAAGTACTTCACAAAGGAAAAGGAAAAATAAATCTAGTCAAATGTTAACTGTTAAGAGAAAAACCGAACATACTGTGGTTTAAAGGAAAAGTTACAGCAAACGTGGCTTTTATGATGGTATTCACTTTACAGAAGCATGTCCGGGAAACACCTCATTCTACAGGTGATTCCTACATCCAATGACTAAAAAAAAAGGTCACTATTCACAGACTTTATAAAATCTGGGCTTCTATTAAACCTGTCCGTCTTTACATTAATACAACTAACGGGTTTTGCTAATAAAAATCAGGACTAAATATCTTTAAAACAAAGTAGATTTCTGAGTATGTGCGCAAATAGCAGCTACACAACTAAGTAAATGCTGGATTAGTTGAAACCTTTAGTGTTTTTTTTTGTTTTTTTGTTTTTGCTATTTACATATTACTGATGACTGTTTCTCCAGTGATTAAAAGGTAGGAGGTTAAATTCATCGCTGAAGTCCTTTTTACAGATGAAAAAAAAAAGAAGAAAAAAAAAAAAAAAGAAAGTAATATCTATTTAAATGAGACACTATCTGAAATGCTTCTCTATGACAACAACTTGGAACTGTAGATCTGTATACATTCATGTAACCTTAACGGGCGGGGTACTTTTTTCTTAAAGGTAGAACGTACCAGGAACCACCTACAAGCTTATTGCCTTCCAGCAGAGGAACAGAGATGACAACCAGGACTTCACGCTAAAATGTTGGATGTTACAGTGGGTGCATCCAGACAAAAAAAATAAAAATACAAAAATGGGGTTGAACTGGGATTAAATACATATTCCGTGCAGCTAAAATCTTTTTTGGGTGGCAACTCCAAACAGATGCATTTCCAAACTTTCAAAACACATGTCAGTTCAGTCATTTCAGTTTTTGCTGTTGTAACCTGCTGTCCAAATTATTCCATCCCCTCCTGTTTGAGCCACAAATTAAGTAAAAAAAAAAAAAAAAAACAAAGTAGAAAGATCCAATATGAAGCTCCACAACTGAGCAGGTGACAGCAAATTAAAGTTTGGTCGCCCTTGGATTAGGCGTTTTCTTTAGGTTGGGTGACTGTGTTGAGATGCAGACTGCTGTCAGGAAGCAATCAGACAGTCAGACGGTTGCTGGAGGGGTGTAAGGGACTCCAGGAAGCTGTGTGGGTAGGAGCATCCTGGGAGTACTGGTTTTCCTCTTTGCTGACCCCAACAGTGCACAACCGTCGGTGTCTCAGCAGGCGGTCTGTCCGCGAGAAGTTCTTCAGTGAAGCAAAAAAAAAAAAAAAAAAATTGTGATTCAGTTAGTGCTGTATTTTATAAATGTAGCTTGTGCTGAATACAAACCATCTATCAAAAAAAAAAAAAAGTAGACTGACCTGATGGCAGCGATCACACTGGTACGGCTTTTCTCCGCTGTGCACCCTCTTGTGTCTGTCTAAGTGGTAGCGCTGAATAAACCGCATTTCACACGCATCGCAAGCAAAGGGCTTTTCCCCTGTAAGCAACCACATATGTGGACCGGCTTTTCAGTATTTGCTCAGATTTTAGGTTAATCTCATGACACATAGGAGCCGTGAAAAAAAAAAAAAAAATCTAGATATGTTTTAAATTCTGTGTGCACAAAACCAATGCATTCGACAGGTGAGTGAAGCCATTGTTTGAGGAAATTATAAATTATAAAGGTGACACTAATCCGTAGTTTTGCAATTTAAACCTTAGTCACATGCACCTGTACGGGAAGGGGGGGAGGGGGGATTCGACCCGTGTGGGTGCTGCAGGTTTTTGAGTTGTCCGGGCCTGTAGAGGGTCATAGAGAGGTGTGGCTGGATCTTAAAGGGAGGACAGGTGTGTCTTGCAGTTCCGTTGTGGATTGTGTGTCCACCTTAAGGAACGCTCATAAAAATGGATCGTAAGGCGTTTGTAAAAATACTGCAAATTACACACACTTATGATGTCCAGGCCCCTGATTGACCAAAGGCAAATGCTTTCTCCATGGGTGATACGCCAGTGACTGTAGGATCTCCCCACTAACTACACTGTCTTATTTCCTTATTTCTAACAGCCAGGCTGCACAATGGGTGCACAAAGAGCATGCATCTTTCCCTTGAACAGCATCAGCGGGCTTCCTGATCAGTGCGCAGGATTCGGGGGGGTCCGTAAGACACACCTGCGTCTCATTTATCTCTACTTTTACCCTTACATGTTGCTTAAGTTTTCACTACAACCTGCCTTTAGAAAAAAAATGTCCACAAACAGTTTGGCCTCATGGGCTCACCGGTTGTCTACAATCTTACATTTTTCTACAGGCCACGACCAGGTTTGCCCATTTTACACCCACAGATAGCCCGTATCCACCCCCAAAGACAGTTGGGACTAAGGCTTTAGCCTCACTGAATATGTGGAAGTGTTTAACCTTCAGCCACACTCATGTGAATCAATGTTCCTCAAGTGTTCACCTGTATGCGTGAGAATATGGCGCTTCAGGTGGTAGCTGCTCCGGAAAGCTCCATAACAGTGATCACAGATGAAATTCTTCTGGACTTTCAGGGAGTTGTCATCATCCATTACAATCGGCGGCAGGATATGCTACAAACATGAACACAACAAAGTTAAAGAAGGAAAAAATAAAAATCACCTGCTGGAGTCCTGGGTGGATTCGGAAAAATCCTCACCTCCACTTTCTCTTTCACCTTGTTGGAGGACCCAGACTTTTTGTGTTTCTTCTTGGGTTGCATATTCTGGTTTGTCTGCATATCTTTATTCTCAATTATCCTTGATGAGTGATAATCTCCATCTTTTCGGATTAGCTTTCGGGAAAAAAAACCCAGAATGTTAACTATTGGTACATAGACGGCTGAGAGAACTTGTTAGAAGAAGTTGATTTGTTGAAATAGCATCCAAAGTATAATCACAACTGCCAACAATCCATAACATTTGTTTTCTTTGCCATAGCCTCTCCTGATCAACTGATTAAGATCATGTATAATTGATAAAGTCTAGCGTTTTAACTAAAAATGAGCTGATCTGTTCCAGTGTGGAGCTGGAACGGTGCCATGGTTCTCACCAGAGGTGGGCAGCTCCCGCCCGACTGGTTTCCCATGTGACTGTGGTGGCCTTGTCCGTGGTGAACCTGGTGGCCGTGGTGGTTGTGGCCGTGCTGCGAGTGGTGGCTCTCAGGACTGGACCTGTGGCCCTGACCCAAGGATGACATCACCTTCTTCTGGCCTGGGATGTTGTTGGCCTGCATCAAGGCCATACTGGACAGCACCGCCTCGCAGCCCAGCAACCCAGCCTGGCAGCACAAACAACACGTTAGAGCAAATAGAAAGGGGTGGAGGGGACAGGACTCCTACCAGAGACAAAGGGGGGGACTTGGAGGTGAGGCTGAGCAATGCGAGTGACAGATTAATGCAACCATGATGGTGATTCTGGAGATGAAAAGACTTCCACTGACCCATTTCATATGGTCTCGAACTGAATTGTTGGAATGGTGTGTCATCGCCGAGGTTTGAATGCGTGTGTGTTTGAGGGGAGAGGGGGGGCTTCGCTCAGGATGAGGGGAGACAAAAGAGATGACACCACCCCCAAATCATCAGGGGCCAAAGCCTGAAAATAGAGGCATATGGAAATATATAACCAGATATTGAAGACCTGAATTAATTTCTTCTGTCAGGTCAGAGAAAAAGATTGGCGCATGTCTCCAGTTAGTGTGTCTGACAAAGACACAAAAAATGAAAACAATTTGATGAAGAGTAAAGAAACCAAACAAAACCTAACATGAGAGCAGCTATGCTAAATAATTTAACACGCTTTTTTTTTCACACATGAAAAAAATAGACTTAATGTGTGCCAGAAAATAATCATATCATCCACACTAACCTCATGCAGATATAATTACATATTAAGGTAAAAACCATATTTTGCTCTAACAAACTATATGGGGAAATGCGGAAACTGACTTTCAATGATCAAAAAAGTCTAACAAAGCTATCAAATTTAAACTACAAAAACTGAGGCTCGCTTTCCTCAACCCATCACCTGAAACTGCAACAGATACTCAGCAATTCAGCTTTGATCAAAGAATAATGCTAATTTACCAGATAAAAACTGTCGACATTCAAAATCCTATCGCTGTGCGTGTAGAGTAATGATTGGGGGACTCCATGTCAAACAGAATATTCCAATAGCTAGGAATGAAGACCCTTAATATTTAAAAGGACTAGGAAACTGCAGAATCTGCTGGGTGGGTGTGTTTTTTTTTGCTACAATGTTAAAGGTATATGGTCAAAGATACAATACCATAACGTCAATACTGATCTGCAGGAATTGATCACTTGCAAAACATTTGTTGTGTGAAAGTTAAACTTTCCTGTGGTCTTAGGAATCTCACACATGGTTGGTGCTCCAACAGAAGGAAGTTTCATTCCTGGAGAAGCTGTTAAGGTTTATTAAAGAAAAAAAAAAAAAAAAAAAAAAAAAACTCTGTAGCTGAATGCTTTTCTGTCTGCCCAAGTATGTGCCTAACTAAAGTCACACATTTATAAAACCTTAGATGTGCTGATAAAAACATGAAAGCAGTGTTGTGCAATGATGAAGAATTGTTTGTAAGACAGTTAACATGACAAAATGCTTCGTCACAAGGTGCACAAGCAAGGATGAACAAAAAAGCGTTTAATCATTAGAAATTGCTTTTATATTTGATATTTGGAAAAATACCAAGTCATCTAAAATATAACAACAAAACAAACAAAAACAATAAAAAAGACAAGAGAACTAAATTGCAAAATAACAAAAAATGAATATGATCAGTTTAAAGAAAATGTTTAAAATCAGACTAAAAAAACAAAGATCGTGAGTGAAGCTACAATAAAGAGACATATCCTGAAGATGTTTACCACTGAGGACTGAAAACGCCGAGATATGATTGTAAGATGTTACTCTAAACCAGATATAAAGCTAAACTAGTATTCAGATCTGATCCCAGAGCTGACAGCAAAACACTTATGCCAAAGAATATAAATCTGAAAGTTTATTTACGTATCAGAATTTAGGCTTAAAATAAGCAATGCTAACCTCATATATACGGACTACATTTGGTTAATACGTGTGATTTCACGTGCAGCTTTCTCATAATTAATATGGGGGTCGTTCGGTTATCTGATTTTGAATAAGCAAGCACGATCAAACGGCGAGCTTAGTTAGCCTAGCAAGGAACAAATCTTCGGCGTTTTTGGCCGAAGGCACTAAATTTAAACACCTCAGGCTTTCGCGAGCCCCTTCGGAAAACCACTTCACCAAGCCGACTGGACCCGAGCGGATCTGGGTAGTTTTAGAGTCAGAACACAAACAGCAGCTAGCTAGCTAGTAGAGGTCTTGGGACAACTCTTGCATGGGTGAACTGCACCCCCACCCCCACGCCAGACAACACAACAACAGCCAGCCAGGGCGTGCGAGCTCAACACCGACCTCATTATTAAGCCGCTCCGAGGAGGCAAAACCGTGACGAACGGAGGATTCAAAAACCTCTAGAAAGCAGAAAGTCAAACGCGTTGCAATGTCGCCAGTTTACCTTTCGATTCCAAGTCCACCCAAAATACTATTTCTTGTCGCACTTCCAATTTTTTTCAGTTTACAAACAGTGACAGGAAACACTAGCACCGGAAGTGCTCCCCGAGAAGAGTCCTAATTGGTCACGAATCTAGACACGTGACGTATGCAGACTCACCCCCATTTGCCAGGAAGGCACAGAAATGAATCGCAATATTAAACAAAACAAAGCAAAAGAAAGATATATTTATTGTCTACAGTACACTCAATATGAAGACAACATACTAAATAAAATAAAGAGTTATAAAATAATTAACAATAATTATAAACTAGTTTTTACCCCTCTATGTAATGTTTTATTCACGAATAAAGTCTTTACACAAAAAACAAAATGCTACTCATAAGAAAAGGCGAATCATTTATGGTATTTAAAGAGCAGCCTTTTAGAATAAAAAAAAACACGTTTTTTTTCCTGTCTTTCTGATGTTGAATATATTCGGGTTGTCAGTATTGTATACATATCTTTGAGCCCTTGTAGTGTTCATCTAATGATTAAAAATGAAATTTGAAACTTTAAGGCACACTCATGGCGCTCATAATATGAAACTTATTTGTAATTACCCTTTCCTCTCTTTTTTTTGCCCTATGCTTGATCAGTAATTTAAATATTCATCTATTCCCTCAAAGACCTTAATTAGCCAATATCATTTGCTGTTTAAATGAAACAGCTACATTATCTTTCTAAAATGAAATGATTGACCTATGGTTAATTTCTGTTTTTCAGGTGTTTAACTAACACGTACCAACATATCTATGATTGTAATGGGATTCAAGTGCATAAATAGAAAAGGTTAAAATTTTTTGCGAACTACTCTCTTCCATTGCAATTTAATTTGCAAAGCAATTCTGAAATAAATGAAATACTATTAATAAAAACACAATTTTAAAAGAAAAGACTTGCGATTTTTCACATAGAAGAACACGTTTTGTTGTTTTGTTGAATTTTTATTATTCTGCATTTATTTCCATAGAAGAATAACAGTTATGAATGCATACATTGGATTGTATCAAATTTAATTCATAATTTCATTACTAATGGTGTGAGAATGGTAAGGGAAAATGGCTTGTACTTATATAACACTTTTCTACCTTGATTAAGACCAAAAGTGCTTTACAGTTACAGTTCCGTTCACACACACATTCCCACACTAATGATCACAAACAATTTCCAAGTCGTTCAATTTCATCAAGGAAGAAGTCCATGTCTTTATGGCAAATATGAGGAGAGAACACAGTCACACGGAAAAAGTTCCCTACGTCTCCGAGAGGTTGGTAGCCCACCATCATTGTTCCCTCTTTCATCATGCGTTCCTTAATGACTGGAGCAACCTTAGCAAAAACAAACAAAAAGAAATGGATGAAAAACAAATTTTACACAAAAGACGAACTCTAAAAAATGTTACATTTAATGTGTTTCAACATAAATGCAAAAACTTTAAATTAGGTGATAGTTACAAAAATTGTAAATGGACACCACTCATTTTGCTTGTGGGTTTTGGATACTCACTTTTGCCAATCTATCCTGGTAATCGGCATTTCCCTCCTTCCCCCTCAGACTTGGCGGTATGAACCAGAAGCACACATTTACAAACTTCGGCTGCGGTGAATACAACACACAACCATGGAGTTTCAGCATCTAACTAGAGGAAAAATATACTGTATACACCAAACATTGACTTACAGTGCTCACAAGCTGGAATCCATCTCTTTTCTTCATCTGTTCCAATAAATACCTGCAAAAACAAGATTTACTTTTTCAGAGGAAAATTATGTGTTGAACTTACCTAAATTAACAATCCTTTTAATATTTATTGAAACTCAGACTTATAGAAATGTCCAAGCTGTATTTTGCAACAGACAGTCGTTGCTCAGCAGGTTCTAGGTGATGTTAAAAATTGCTTGTTAGAAAGTTGAGAACTTCATATTTGTTAGCAATGTAAATACTATCAACTCTTGTGATTGGTATGTTTTTATTTCTTTTACTGTAATAACTAATAAACAGAGATAACAAAGCTAATAAACAAACATACATTTTAAAAGACAGAAATTCTTTACTTACCTCACATGAAGAAAAGCTTTATCTACACGCTGCTCTAAGCCAGTGGAGCCGACAGCTTTCCACATCAACCACAGTTTCAGACAATCCACCTTGCGGCTGCACTGCACAGACTTATCCCCTATGTCTAGATTTACATCGTAGAACTTGTCCTGCTGGAAGAGGTATGATGCGTTGGCACAGTTGCATCGCTTCAGGAGATTCTGTTAAACATAATAGAACGATTAAAAATTACAGATCTGTTTAATGAAAAACATGAAGGTTTATTTGCTTTACAGTGCAAAAACAAACCGTGGTATCATGCAGCAAAAAGGCAGAACACTGGAGGCCGGCCAGCAGCATCTTATGAGGATTCCACGATACAGACTTTGCTCTGAAGCACACATAGATAAACATACACAAAATGATCACATCTGCTGATCCCTGTAGATCTATTCTTTTAAGGTACACAGACGATATTGTTTTGGCCCACATTACCTCTCAATTCCTTTCATTAGGTGTCTGTGCTGCTTGGAAAAGAGCACACTTCCTCCCCATGCAGCCTAAAACAAGAGACGACAACAACAGAAATACACAGCAAGATTCTATAGAACACATCCAAATGTGTATTTTTGCAATGGAAGACTTACATCAACGTGCATCCAGAGCTGGTGTTTGTCACAAACGTCAGCTATGCAATCCAGGGGGTCAAATGATCCCAGGACTGTGGTGCCTGATGTGCAGCTCACTAGTAGTGGTACAAAACCCTTTGACAGCAGCAAATCACAAGAACACTTGAGTTCTCAGATTTATGGTGCATTTAGTCCACTTCAACAAACTGATATTCTTGAATTACCTGAGATTTAGCCAGCTCTATCTTTGCATCAAGATCCTCTGGAATCATGCGACCACTAAGAAAGGGGAAAAGTGTTAACTTCACATTGATTTTGATCATTTAGAGCAAAAATAAACAACGTTATTGTGTTCTTTAAGACCTCATGGTTATTTTTCCAACAAAGCCCTTTGCTTTTACATTATTCTTATAGGGTTTCCAAAACTACAATGGCAGTTGTAGCTGGTCTATAGTGTGTAATTGGGTATTTTCTTCACACTTGGAAAGGAAACACTTAAGTCATTGTGAGTTAACACCATTTAAGTAAATGGAACTGAGTTTTTTTTATCATGTTCCATGTATTTACTAAAATAATAACAACAATAAATTTGATGCAAGCTTTAGTTGGCATAGTAAATCATAAATTGAATAGACAATAATAATAATAATAACAATAAGTTAGAATAGTCTAAGAGCAAAAAAAGGTAATCTAAGCATGTGTGCTCTTAGCTTTCAAAAAAGATGTCTCTTACCCATCATCCACTTTGACTAAGATGACACTGTCTGTTCCAATACCCAGATATGAAGCCCCTTTCTGCACAGAGTAATGGCTCTGTAAGACACAAGGAAATATTTGCTGGCATAAATCTTACAAAAATACAAAAACCTGTTCATAACATTTCTACAAATTTAACAGAACATGCAGGACTCCATGAATGCTCTGACCCCTGGGGATGAAAATATGGCCAGTCGAGGAAGAGCCCACAGCCCCTTGGTCTTGACCTCTGGAAATAGTTTGTAGCGAGCAAGGTTCATGGCATACATGTTCGAGGTGGACCCTCCTGGGCAAAAAATGCCATCACCATCCGTCCATCCCACCAGCTGACGCAATGCTTTGAGAACCTCAGTCTCCATCAGCACAAAAACAGGTGCCACTTCGTAGGTGAAGCTGCCGGTCACAACAACATGTGAAACATTACTCATGATTTGCAGTACTAGTGTTTTGGTAGATTGAACTGAATTCAAATTGGAATGTAAACAATCCCATAGGGGATTATGACTTTTTCTTTATAGTTTTTTCTTCACACAAGACAACACATTATAACAACCTACACCAACCTGAAGCAGTTACAGCACATGTGTCAGACTCAAGGCCCCGGGGGCCAAATGTGGCCCTCCATGTCATTTCATGTGGCCCGCGAGAGCATAAAAGTTTTTAATTTCTTAAAATAAAAGATAAAAATTGGTGTGTTTTTATTCATATCTAGGGGGAATTGGACTAGAAATATGGGATTGGGCAACTATACATTAGGACTTAAACACTCTCCACATAACCTAACCTGACAGAATCAAATTTAAAGGGATTTATGATAGAGTAACAAGCAAACATATGTTTTCTATGCAACTGTAATTGTCACTTTAAAACGTTATAATAGATAAATAATGAGTTATTTAACGTTAAGGAGTAGTTATATTTATGTTTCATTACATTTAGTTACATGTACAAGTTATATCTGGCACTTTGAGGACAGCCACTACAATGATGTGGCCCTATGTGAAAATGAGTTTGACACCCCTGAGTTACAGCATATTTTCTCTGAGATGGTTTAGATCCCACATCTCCATTTTATACGGTTTTGTTTTTAGGAATTCAGTTTCCGATTCTAATTCAGTCTTTGAATAAATCATGTCTTTGGGGCAAAAACAAACACACACTTGCAGTGGAATATCAGATACATAAATTTCCTGTTAGTTTTACTGATAAACTAAAATGAAAAAATCTGTTGGAACTGAAGAATAATGACAAAACCTGCTCTGGGAAAATACATTTCTTAAAGCTTTATTTTTATCAGTCTTATGAATAACAATGCAGGACTGATACTGAAAACTGTGGTTATTACATTTTATAGATTTAGTTGAAGCATTTGCTTTGTTATCTTGATCAGTGAAGGGATGTAAAGGATGAACACCTGTGGGATAGCCCTGCTGAACGAATACAGTTATATAAGGACCTGTTAAGACACTTGAACTTTGTGTTTCTGCCTTGCTAAGGAATTCCCGTCAGAGCTGCAGTCGTAATGTACAGTTCCAGGCTTACCACTCAGATCTCCTATACACTAAAGCCACACAGTCTTCGATTTTTGGGGTTTATTAAACATTTTGTTTTGATTCTGATTATGCTGCGAAAATTTAAAGCTTTACTTTCTTTTCGTAAACGTTTCCATGCAAAAATGAAGGTTGTGTTCGTTCTGCATTAACCTGATTAGAAACAATGAAATCTGGCACCAAAAAACAAAACACTTTAAAAAGTTATCATTTCAAACTGCCTTTTTTGAAGGTATCAATTACTGACAGTATCAGAAATTTAGAAGCTGTCCCTATTTTCAATGACTGGTATTTCTTACAGGTTAGTGTTGAGGGCCTCAGTAAGGAAACGTCCAGCCAGAGAATGATAATCCACCCCACCAAACTGCTGATTAAAGAAGTGTGGGTGACCTGCAATGTACAATAAAAGAGAGTCATCAAATGAAAAAGAAGAAAAAATGAAGCTGACTTCATTTTGTAGTTACTGTGATTCTTACTCGTCTTAATGCTGTACTTTGCAACATCTCTGACTCTCTGCAGGAGCCTGTCTTGGGACTCTCCCGCGTCTCTCAGCTGCAGATCCAGCAGCAGAGCCAGACTCTCAGGCTCTCTCCACTCACACACCTGCATAAGCAGTTCATGGATTACCAGCTTTGCTCCCAACGGCAACTGTAACATGATCCGTGAGACACTTAAAAGCTTCAAAGGACACCTTTTCTTCAGCATCTGTTCCCTTGCGGAGCACCTCTTCCACTATAATTTTGAAGGCTTCATTCAAGAAGAGCTGGCCTTCTGCGTGATCAATAAGAGGCTGAGTTAAATCCCGGAGTGCTGGTTCCAAAGCCCCTCCATCTGCTGTTGATGCAATAGTTTAAACAGAAACACTTAAGATTAAGGGGCTGCTGTCCAACATAAACAGGCAGATGTTACACACTGTACTTACAGGAGAACGGAGATGTGTCTGCCATCGGTACGCTCTAAAATGACTCCAAAATCTCTGCTGCCGTTTGATACCAGCCACTCAGATGGTGGAAAATGGCTGCAAAAGAAGAGTGAGGAGTAGGCTGGACTCAACCTTTGTCCCCCACCAGAAGTTAATTAATGTTGTCTGACACGATTGTAGAGTGTGGGAAAACCAAACAAGAATGCCGTGATTCATTTTGAAAGGGTATTTAAAACATTTTTTTTTTCAGCTAAATAAGTGAAGCTTTCACTTTCATGAGGAACCAAGAGCATCTTAGGAGCCAACACATTACATTTCAGAGATGAAAATGAGTAATTAATGTGACTACATTACAAATACTTTTTTATTGTAAAGTTGAAGGGAAAGTATTAGTGCTGAAAACTTCCTCATGTCCTGATAAGGACCAAGATGAAGACACATTTTCAGGGCAAAGGCAAGTATGAGTCTGTACAGGTTGGGATGTAAAATAAACATAAGCATTAAAAAAAAATGTAAAGAAAGAAGAAGTGATCAAATCTTGACTGACTTATTAAAAACCTTAAAAAATATTAAACCTATTGCAAATAAAAACCAGCTAGAAAATGAATTATGATAGTTGTTGTAAGTAAGTAAAGGATGTCCCATAGTTTGGATTAGTCATTGGCTTAAAAGTTGCGATTAAAAACAACATATTATCAAACTATCATTGATATCTTGTTCTTTTGAACCCTTTTTGTTATTTCTAATGAAATGTGAAAGATTCAGTTTTGTTTACAATCTACTTCATTGCCTATATTTCCTCTTTCCTAATCATTTTTTTAAGTTATTTTGATTTGAAAAGCAGGACGTTTTTCTGATCACACACGTTTTGCAATGCTAAATAGAAGCTTTTCAGTAGTGTATAAAACAGTTATTTGAAACTCACACACTTGCAAAAATAAAACAATTTATTCCACTAATTAATCAGTAATATCAAAAGTTAAAGTTTAAATGTAGAAAATTGCCTGTAAAATACAGTTTTATCATACAATCTTTAATTTTGTACCCAAAACAATAGGTAGAGAGACATTACTACTTTCATGCATTTTCAATGCATGTATACAAGTAAAAAAAAATGTCATAATTAATTGTATTCCAGCAAATGTCAAGTAAGTAGCCTGGTGAACTTCTGATGTGAAGATAAACATGATTTCTCTAAACATGTTCTTCGTCCGACTCCAGTAGAAAGGCAATATTTTCAGGATCGAGTTCGAAGTTCTTCTGACTGAGGAGGGAGTGCAGGCGAGCAGCGGTGGCCTCCTCTCTTTGACTGTGGCGCCAGTAGCGCAGCATGTGGAAGACTCGCTCCAAATGCTGAGAATGGTCCTCCTCTATTTGCTCCAGCTTCACAGATGGGACGCCCAGAGCCAGTCGTCCAATCTCCCTCCAAGACCTGCCGATGGCTTGGGCGACCATCATCAGCTGCTTCTCCTTCACTAAGGCACAGCCTGTTTGAAGGACAGCAGCTGGGATTGTTGGTGATGGTTTTAACATCAAAGAATAACCTGATGAAAGCTTATCTCACCATTGCTGCAAAATCTTTTTAGGTGGATCTTGTAATTCAGGAGCTCCTTTTCGCTTTTTTGATACTTTGTTTTCGACTCCTAAATCAAAGATTTATTCTTTTAGAACAAAATATGTATATTTATTTTAAAAGTGGCTGGTAAAAATAGGTAGATCTATATTAGTTGGTACCTGGAGACAGTGAGTTGGCATGCAGCTCCTGAACAGAGGCGAGCAGTGGGAAGGTCTCCTGGAGAGCCTGCTCCTTCAGCAGCTCCAGCAGACCATGTGCTGCTGTGGGACCTCTCTGGATGACCTGATCCAGAAGTTCCGTTACCTTTTCACTGGGAACACGGCAGGATTTCACCAGCTGGTATCCGTGAGGAGACAGCAGACTGCGAGCGTCTGCATGCTGCAGAACAAAATCTGCATCTGCGCTGAGAATCTCGATCAGCTTCACTTTAAGGCGTCTTATCATTTGGACTTTTGTTAGGGGCTCTTCACTCATGGCTGAATGTTTCAGTGTTTTAACACCCGATAAGAAACGTTAGATTAACAAATACCTGTATATATATATTTTAAATAATTTCTATACGATTCTATGTATTTGTCAAGACGAAATATCTTCAGCAGAAAGTCTTTAGCGAATGTCAACAGTAGGATGCAGCGTTTGCCACTTCAGGTAAGGGGATTTCACTTTGCTTTGAAAATAAGCACCGTTAAAAAATAAAAAAGAACTAAGATACTGCTGTGTATAGCCACGTTCACTGCATCATTATTCAACACATTTATTTATCTAAAATTGGTCAAATTACAAGTTTTCGGCTCCACAACATCCTCATTCTTCCTCAGGAGCAGTTACACAAAACACGTAACCGTGTTATCGCCCGCCTCTATTAACATTTGGTCTCCTGAAATAAATACGGAGGTTCTTTCTAAGCGAAATTGGCTTTCAAAATAAATCTTACTTCGCTTATATCGTCGCTTTCGTGTCCCCCCCCCTTTTTTTTCCCCATACAGCCTCCTTTCTTTTTCTTCTTCGCGCTCCGCCATAAGTCCCAATTGTGTGCTTCCACCTAGCGGACAGGTGGATGCACTGCATCAAACTCTGGCGTTTTAGTGACATCTGGTGGGCAAACCGATAAACTGTAGGTTGGAAATCTTTAAAATGTTACTTAACATTTTAGACCACATGAAAAATATATATGTCATGATTAGATAATATTACGAATTTATTAAAGCGTTTTGTTAAGTTTTTTACAATTAACATCTTTGTGGAGCATTTTTATTCCTTCAGTGGAAACAATGGTTTAAATGTCATAATAAATGTTTGACACTTTTACTCTTTTTGACTGGGAAAAAGAAGAGTCACTGCTTGAATACCAAATATATATTTCTTGTCATCTTCTTGTGTGTGCAAAATGTCAGATTTACCATATATCCAAGCTTAGGTTCTTTGACTCTAACCATGTAATGCTATTAGAAATCCGTGGTCACGTCTGCTTAACCTTTTTACTCAGGTTCAGCAGTGGGAAATGACAAATCAATACCTTTTTCAAGGACAGGTATTTGCTCTGAGTGAGAGGAAAGCCTCTGGAGCCCATTTTATCCACACACAGTATACACTGTGACTCACTGTGTGTATTAGCTCTATGAATAAATCCAGCTTCCTCTCTGCCCACAGTGGGAGGAGAAAACAACGATTCATTTATTCTTGTTATTTATTTTCCCCACCCGGGCAGGAGTGCTGTACAAGAGAGGAATGCACACTTCATCTGGCTTTATGACCTTTATGCACTTCTACTGACTTTATCACAAGATGAATTTGAATCCCACTCAGTCTTAATCTAGAAAATGCACAGGACTGAAGAGAAAAGGCAAAAATGCAGCAGTCTACTTCCAGAGGAAAATGTATTCAACTCCACATGCTACACCGAACACTCAGCAGGCATCATATTATTGCAGCCCAAGTGGGGCATATTCTGCACAGAACATTACATTGAACTTAGTTAGCAGCTGATCAAGCAGAATCCTACTCGCAGCCCTGCTTCGCTCAGGATCCATCCAGGTTTCTTTATTTTTAATCTCCCCTCGTACGTGTGAATGGCACAATAGCTCACTCTCTCAGCATTTGGTGATAGAGAATGATGCATTTTCTGTGTGAGCTGCTCAAACTCCATTTTCCACAGGATCTGCACCTGGAAAATTAGGATTTTTGTTTCCTTTTACACAGATGGGTGTGTGCACATGTGTGCCCAACAAAGCATGTGTACAAGTCAAGAGTGAGCCAGTGCAGCAAGAAAAATAGTGCCTTATTTTTTGTTGCTGTCTTTGGTTTGAACAAATAGAAATTGGTATTATTTTGTGAATCAATAGCAAAAACACGCAACAAGAATTTGGGTAATAAAAATAAATAAATGAATAAGAAACATGCATTAAAATGTGCCTATCTGAAATAAAAGATTCATACTTTTACCATAACATTAATTATGCATATATATTTTATTAATTTTTCTCAGATATGACTCAACATTTGCAGGAGTCCTGAAAGTCCTACTCTGACAATCTTTTGATCTATTTTAAAACCATTACCAGTGGCCTTTTAATTATGATGACATAGTTTTTAGATTAAAAATAGAATGTTTTTTAGGACATAGTTTCTGCAGAGTAGTTCATTAGAAATGTGCCTCTGAGTTGTCGACTGTTGCTGTGAAGTAACCCAGAATCAGAATCAGAATCAGATTTAGAATCCTTTATTGTCATTGTACATGGTGACACAATGAAATTGTAGCAGCCTTGGAGGGGTGAAGATAAAATAAAACAAAACAAAATAAAATAAAGTAAAAATAAAAATACTGTAACTCACATCTCTAATCAAAATATGCACAATATGTACAGAAACAATTAAATATTAAATACGTATGAACCAAATAGAATGGAATGACTTGAGTTGCCATGAGCGCAGCATAATAAATATTGTGAGTTATTGCACAGAGACCCTGTTATTGCACAGAAGTCAGTTATTGCACACATGCGTAGTAGTCAGTAATTTAGTGCTTGTAAAAAGTCAGATTGGGGTGTAGTTGGTGGAAGTATGTGTATTCCGCATAGTGATTGCCTGTGGAAAAAAGATGTTCCTCAGACTGTTTGTCCTGTTCTGATGGACCTGTACCTCCAGCCAGAGGGCAGCAGTGCAAACAGGGGGAAAGCAGGATGGGTGGAGTCAGTGGTGATGCTAGTCACCCTGCTATGGCAGCGTGACTGGTAGATGTCCTTCAGTGAGGGGAGGGGGCAGCCGCTGATCCTCTGCGCTGTCTTTACCACTCTCTGGAGTTCTGCCGTTCTGCTTCAGCGCAGTGGGAGAACCACACTGTGATGCCGTAGGACAGGATGTTCTCGATGGTTGAGTGGTAGAAGGTTGCCTTCTCAGGAAGTGCAGGCGCTGTCTGTGGTCTGTTTGTAAGGAAGTCCTTGATCCAGGTACAGGTGAATGGGTGGAGTCCTAGGTCAGGCAGTTTGCTAACCAGAATGTCAGGAATGATTGTATTAAAGGCGGAGAAAGGTAGTTTGTCATCTCTCAGTGGGTGGAGTGTCCCTGCCCCAGGTGGAGGAGTTTAAATACCTTGGGGTCTTGTCCACGAGTGAGGGAAGACCGGAGCGTGAGATTGACAGGCGGATTGGAGCGGCGTCCGTAGTTATCCGGTCGCTTTATCGGTCCGTGGTGGTGAAGAGAAAGCTGAGCCAAAAAGCAAAGCTCTGAATTTACCGGTCGATCTTTGTTCCAGTACTCACCGATGGTCATGAGCTCTGGGTCCAGAATACAAGCAGCTGAAATGAGCTTCCTCTGTAGGGTGGCTGGGTGCTCCCTTAGGGACAGGGTGAAAAGCTTGGTGACCTGCAGAGAGCTCAGAGTAGAACCGCTTCTCCTCCACATCGAAAGGAGCCAGTTGAGGTGGCTAGGGCATCTAGCCTGGATGCCTCCTGGACACCTCCCTGGAGAGATGTTCCAGGCATGTCCCACTGGGCGGAGGCCCCGGGGAAGATCCAGGACACGCTGGAGAGACTACATCTCTCGGCTGGCCTGGGAACGCCTCGGGGTCCCCCCAGAGGAGCTGGAGGAAGTGGCTGGGGTGAGGGAAGTCTGGGCATCTCTGGCTTAGACTGCTGCCCCCTGATCCGGTCCCGGATAAACGGAGGAAGATGGATGGAAGGCTGAGCTATAGTCCACAAAGAGCACCCTGGCGTAGGTGTCTCTGTGTTCCAGGTGTCTCACCACAGTGTAGAGGGTGATGGATATAGCATCCTCCGTTGATCTGCTTGCTTTGTAAGCAAACTGGTGGGGGTCGAAGGTTGGAGGAAGGCAGTCTTTGATGTGTCCCAGGAGCAGCCGTTCCAGACACTTGGTGATGACAGGGGTGAGTGCAACTGGACGGTAGTACGTGAGGCAGGCTGTGGATAACTTTTTCGGTATTGGAATGATGATGGATGCCTTCAGGCAAGCAGAGATGAAAGCCTGTGCTAGCGACGGGTTAAAAGTTTTTGTGAAGACCTGGGAGAGCTGATCGGCGCTGGCCCGCAGAACCTTCCCAGGAACTCCATCAGGTCCAGCCGCTTTCCTGGGGTTTACCCTGCTGAACATCCGTGCCACGTGTCTGCACAGTTGGTGGTTTGGAGCTGGAAGCAGAGTGAGGATGAGGACTGCAATGGTGTGGTCTCGAACCCAACTTCCCATCATCCATCTGTTTACACGTTCTCCTGCTAGCACACAGCCTCTCACACCCCCAACCTAACATTACTGATGCAACAGAAATGGTGAGTGATATTGCAGCTATTCAGCCGTACAATTTTGATCCAGATGCCAGCTCAGACGAGAAAAACAAAGACGTACATGGATCTATTTGCCTGCAAGTAGATGCATCGCAATAGAGCGGAGCAGAGAGATGTAGCATGCCGTTATAGCTTCTACGGGGTTGTTCGAATGACCTCTCTTGGTCTAGTCATGATTCAAAACTATTTATACAAATAAATACTCAGAAAGCCGTAATTTTCCATCTATATGTGCTCCATTATTAGAAAAATGGCACAAGAACATGTTAAAAACACCAAAAACACCATTTCCATCAGAGTGGGCCTTGTAACAAAATCTTGCCTCTTCACTTGTGTGACTTCGTCTCCTGGGAGATCCAAGTGATCCAAGTGAGATCATAGTGTGACACTGAACCTTTTCTCCCCTTCATGAACAGTTTGTATGCGACGCAGCTGAGTGGGACTTGACCGGGCTGCACAGGAACACCTCAGAGACATGCCCCCCCCCCTAAATCTGCAGCGTGGGGACAGCATGCGTCTGAGTGAGTCCGACAAGTCTGTTTGTTTAGCATCCATTATATATGAAAGATCAAAGTGAGGGTGGAAAAAGGGTCCCAGCAGGGCAGTGGAACAGAGGGGAGGCAGACAAAGAAAGGGACACTGGGGGGAGAGTGAGAGGGGAGGGGGCAAAAGAGAGCTGCTATTCACAGCAGAGCCAAAAGCAGGCTGTTGAAGGAAAGTGTCAACACTCAGGAGGCTAGATGAAGCATTTTCTAAGGCTAAGATGTTATTTTACTTATTTTTATGGATAAGAAAATTGCATTAACCTGTCATGCAAAGTTTTATTATACAGATCAAAAATAAATAAGACTTTTATTTCATGTGGGTGAAGGACTGCAGAGGAGGATAATGTAATTGATGGATCCATTAATGCTAATAGAAGAGTAAATTATTTAGGTGTGTGTCCCATAGCAGCTTAACAGAGAGAAAGATGGCAAATGAGAAAGGCGTTTTCCTCCCTTTACCACGCTGAAACATATCAAAGGCTGTGTGTCTGCGTGACAGGAGAGCTACATTTATCAGGTTCCATTAGGGCTACAAATGAGCTGCTGGAGGAATTGGTGGAGTGCAGTGAGCAGTGTGTGTGTGTCTGTGTTTGTAGCTGTAACACAATCGTAAGATGGACAGGAAGAAAGTTTAAGGACGGAGGTCAAAGAGAGGATTGGGGAAAAGGTGAAAAGCACAGCGTAAAAAGCTGCAAAATTAAGTTAGTTTGCAGAACGATGCTCCAACTTTATGAGATCATTACAAGTGAAATCACCTGCAGAAGCAGGTGTCAGCTGGTGTCAGAGTTTAATACGTGCTATAATTCAATGAAGCCACTGCTCTGTGTGCTCTGAGGGGATTGGCTTGAAGTTATGAGGTACCAGGTTGATGCGCATGTTGCACGCTAGAGGGAGCTCTTATCGTTTTAAAACGCCTTTCTCTTCTTCTCAGCTTCTCACTCAAGAAAATATATTTTTTATGTGACTAAGGGAAATAAAGCTAAGACTCTCTCTAAACGAGCAGAATCTCTGTTTTGCCCATAAGATGATGCAGAGACACTCTTAATAAAAGAAGACTGATATGTTGAAAAAATGGTTTTATTATCTGAAATATATCACAGAGATGTTAATAATTCTGTTGGAAAGGAACAATACAACCAATATCTTTAGGATTGTCGTGGTTTTATAAGAGCATGAAGGAAATAAAAAAAGAAATCGCTCAAAGATAAACCACCTAAATCTATCTGTCCAGAGCATCGTCATGTTGTTTTTAAGTTATCCTTTTTCTAAAATGGCTTAGATTCATTCAGATTTGCTGACATCCTGAACACAGAATATGACTTTAGAGCACAAATATCTTGAAAACTGTAAAATATAGATTAGAGCTACTGTGATTATTTTAAATTTTCAAAACATTTGAGGATTAATGTCAAAATTTTGGAAATCCTGTTTCGTGCAGCAAAACATCTATGAATGTTGCACCTCTTTCCAACAATAGTTATCTTTAAAAATATATACAGTTATACTGCATAACCAAGCAGGTAGCAATTCATAGCAAACAGAAAGCCCTCAGCCACATTATAACAAGCTGGGAAGTACCGGAAAAACAGCAAATGTTTTTTTGTAATGAAGTCCAGTAAAAATGCTTTTCCAGGATGTGGAGTTTGAAAACAGGATGACTAGTGTCTCTATATGTATGATGCTGTTAACAAACAAGTTCTTTAAGTGCATCTAATTTCTGTCAGTTGAACAGTTTTTTCAGTCATTAAAAGCTTGTAACCTTAGAAGTCTCTTTAAAATATAAGTAAATGAGTTAAACAACACCTCAAAAGCTTTTATTTTTTTTATTTTTTAAGGAAAAATCAACATTTGGAAAACTACATAAAAGTCCTGGGTGCTGCAATGTGGAATCAATCATGTTGGTTTTCATGCCCCAAAATATTTATTTCAGTGCAGACATGCTACTATTTAGAAAGTTTTTACTGTCAATACTAACCAAAGTATTTTAAATTAAACATGAACGGAAAAGAGATGTTTTCTTACTGTATTTCTTTGACAATTTTTTTAGGTCATACTAGATGTCCGACAAGTTTATTCTCGATCATATGGACCTGCAGTATGTCCAGAAAATGTAATAAATGTATTTTAATGAGCATAACCACAGTTGTCAGGTGTACATGTATAAAGACAAACTTTAAGTTATGAATGATAGCTTAATAGTTAAAAATAATCCCCTCCCATCTCACTCTTGTGAAAAAAAATCAAGTTTGGAAAACTTATTTTGGTTAAACAGTGACTGAACAAGTGATTGATTTTGTGGAAATTGTTTTTTCTTATGGTAATTTTCTTATGATGCCGGACATGTATAAAGAAAATCCAGCCTAAAACTACATTTCTGAGGATTTTTTTTAATATAAATTGTTGTGAATCAGGAGTTGACAAAAATCCAGTTGGAAAAAGGTAGTAGACGCGACATGAAAAGCTACTATAAGAAGGCCACGAGCCTCCTTGTCACCTTTTACCAATGCATCCACTTTTAGACAAGCAGAACCATGTACGCCAATGTCATATCTTGGCTGGTTTTGGCTAAAAAATGTACGGCGGAATTTCTCCAATATTACTCAACCTTTTTGTTGCACCGTTAGTGTTAGGTTGAGGTTTTGAAGTGCTGTAAGCTAGCGAGGGGGAGTTTAAACAAAGGCATGATGGTAAGTGGGGGCAGGCTTACCCCTCCTTGCCAACAGTCCCCCCCCCACAACTCAGAGGCAAATTTCTAAAAAAACTACTGCTGCTCTCCAGAAACTATGTCCTAGAAAACGACCCAGGTTTTTTTTGATTTTGCTTAAAAATGACATCATGTTAGTTAAAAGAACACTGGAAACGTTTTTAAAATAATTCAAAAGATAATTGGAGTGGGACGTTAAGAGACCAGATGTTCTCTTTGAATACACAAAAATGTATATCTACTCATATAATTTTGAGCTTTCTTGTGATGGTTCTTCTAATGTAAGAATATTTTGTTCAGCAGGCAGCTGTAAGAAACTCATTGAAGTTAATTTTATAATTTTTTTGTGGGTTTTGATACATTCATCAAAATCAATTAACTCATTTCTTAAAATGTATTAAGTTGCAACTTAAGTTTTTTTAAGATTTTACTATAAGAACCATTTTTAATGTCACTATCAAAAAAGTCCCAACCAGCAGAACTTGCTACAAAAACTTCAAAATAAATGTCAAAGTCGAGGCATTTCTAAATATGGAGATTGCATTTTTTTTCCCCAAAAGCCATTCTTTTTGCTTTTTCGTCTGGTATTTACTCTGGTTTCTGGAAACACGTTGATGAAATAGATTAAACTGCAATAACTGTGAGTTCTCCTTTCTTTTCCCTCTGCCCTAGTGCAGGAAGTTGTTGTTTTCAGCCTGTTGCACATGTAACTAGATTTTAAAAGATTACCTGATAGGAGGTTCTGTTATCTTTCCAAGGCAACAGCAATTATTCACTGCTTATCGTGCAGGATGAAGACTAGGCTAAAATAATTTGGAAAAATAGGCAGATAGAGTCAGATGTCTCTGTTTAAACATGTTTCTGTACTGTATGGGCTTAATAATAGAAGGAAGGCAGTGCACGTGTTGTTCAAATAGAAATCTGCCATAGTTCTTGTGTCTGTATTTGTCTAGAATGGCTGCATCCTTTAGATTCCTCTTCATGTAATGTCACAGTCTTATTAAAAAAATGCTCAGGTTCTGGCTCCATGGACCACCAAGGCTAGACAGTCAGTTTGTGCCGACTGCAGCCAGCATGCCCACAGCATGAAGTACTCCTTTATGCAACAATGTGCCTGCTTTAGTCCATTAAAATGCCCTCAGTCAGCAGAACCGGCACAGCTGCGTGTGCTGATTGGCCTGGCCCTGTGGTTGGTTGCGGGATGATAACTGCACGCTAATTAAAAAGCCATTCATTGGAGTGAAAGGCCAATTAAAGACCTAATATTTGATAATACCCTCCGTTCACTCAGCAGCAAGCCCACCTGGGAAGTATTTATTAAATGTTAATGGAGACTGTAATTAATATCCAGAGCGGATTAACATGCTACTGAACATGAGTCTCTTGCATCCAAAGACTGAGAAAGAGCCAGTGAGGAGGACAGGCAGAGCGCTCACGAGGGGGAGGCAGACATGTTACCCGGTGTTGAGATCCAGAGCAGCAGGTTGACAAGAATGCGGTTCAGTCCTCACCCCTCATCTGTCCCCAATGCAGAGCATGCCACGTGACAGAGCAATTCCTGTTTTCGAACAATTCAAACGCCTTTTCACAGTTCTCGTCTCTAAATATAGATACTGGTACTTGTTAGATCATGATAATTGGGAACTTGTGTCAGTGTGAACTGATATCCACAGTGATGTGACCTGCTAGTATTTTTAGAGTTGGTACTCTCCAATCATCTTTTTATGTGCTATTATCTGAAAGTATGATGCACATTTCCAGGGTGAAGCACATTCATCACGAGCTGCAACACAAATAGAAACATGTAAAGATACATAAATACATTCATGTAAACAGATTGTAATGCATTTCTTGCTTGCCCCATTCACTCCGTTTTAAAAACTCACTCATTAAATAGTGGGGGGGGGAGTGTTAACACAGGGATGATGGGGAATGAGGTAGGGCTTACTCCACGCCAAAAATGCCAGCCGCAACTCAGAGGGCAATTTCTGATGAACTTCTGCCACTGTGCAGAAACTATGTTCTAAAAAAACGACTCCAGTTTTTTTTTATTTTGCCTAAAAACGGCATCATCATGATTAAAAGACCACTGGAAACATTTTTAAAATAGATAAATAGATGATCAGAGTCGAATCCTAATTCCTCCTCTACCCCTACGGCTTCTCCCCACCCCCATATTTAGCCCTTCAAATGGAGAGTTATGGAAAAATAGCGTCTTCGAATTTGGACCTTACTCCCACTTATTGATGTCATCAATAGTTGCGGATCAGCTACGTAAGCGTAGCTGCTAGCGCTTGGAAATACATAAAAACATCAGTTTTATAGTTTTGACAAAAACACTACAACAAACAGTCATTACTTACCTTTAAATGTAAACTTCTGTGCATCAGAGCACACCCACTTGAGGAAAACCGCTTCCCCTCCACAGCACAGCACGATGCAGAACACCCTCGAGGCGAGGGGATGCCGAGCCCTTTTTAAGGGTTAGCCCTTAATAAAACTGTTTCGGACAGCGCTACCCCTCCAAATGCCCCCACAATTGGAGGCACAATTGTTGTTTTCAAACTATACCTCAGTTCTTCTGGACTACAGTGTCTTCGATGGTTCCTAAACTCTGTTCCACCACCTTCTACAAACACAGGGACGTCGCCTGCCAGAGGCTGCCAGCTTTACTCTTGTCAGCTGAGTTTGATGGCAACCACAACTCAACCATAGGAGAGGCGTACCTTTAGCTGCTGCTGTGTGCTCTTGTTAATCTCTTTTGAGTTTTTAATGAAAATTTCGAATCTCACACCCCTGAGTCTGTCTTACTGGGTTCTCCATCCTACACACTTCCCATCGATGCTCATTTCTCTGTGTGAGGTTGCTTTCAGTCATCAGATGCTATGATCACAGCTTTCTATGTGTAACCACACAGTAGTTAGTCTGTCTTTGGTCTGTGTAAACATATAAAACAAAATATGTCTCTGAAGATTCTCAGTTATCCGGGTCAATCCTGCCTGGAAGAACCAAAATGATGCTAGAACACATATATGTGATCTGCTGGGCATCTGCATGAACAACACCACCTTCCAAATTTTAGGGAAATTCTGCAGGCACAAACATGAATGATGTCATGGGATTACTAGTGCCCCCCTGATAGATTGGCCCTGATAGGCCAATCTTTACAGTATATAGTAGAAGTAGACACATTGGTTCACATGCGTGGATGACATATGGACTAAAATCAAAACCAGGAATTGATGACATTTGATTGTCGCATAAATTGAGAAAAGAGATGCATCAAGTTCACTTAATGCAAAAGTCAATTTCCTACTCTTTTTGGACGGCTTCGTTCAGATTAAAGAAGGAGAGAATCGAAACATTCAGGTGTGAAAGAGACCCGCTCACATAGACCGGTATGTTTGACTCCTACCACTCACTTGATGAGGGAGGTGAAATCAGACAGGCAGAAACCATACGTACAAACTAGCAATTCAGATTCCCCACATTGCAGTTTAAATCTCAATTTTTGCTTTGATTCAATATATGATTTGTGTTACAGAACAACAACAAAAAACAGAAAATTAGGAAAATTCTTGTTTTTAATTTGCAACTACACTGAAAAAAAAAACCTTTCAGTTATTTTATGCTAAGCTAAGACACTTTCTATGTAAACACATGCGAACAAATCACTTTCCCTGCAATTCTGTTAAATGGCGTAACATACCTTATGGTTTTAAAACTAATAACTGTGGCAGCCCCAGTACAAACTGACTTTTACAGGAGAACTTACAGGACTGAGCCCAGAAGAGAGCGATAGAGAAAAAACATTGTCCTGTCTTTTGGGTCAAGTGTCTGAGCCACAACATCAGGCCAGGACTCAGCACCTGAAGGACAGTGAAGACTCTTTGGAAAACAGTAAAATTACATGCTGGATAGACAGAACCGATGATTTGAAAGAAGAGTCATGGAAGTCAAGTCTGTCAAAATGGAGAAACATTCTCTTAACAGAGGTGGGGTATGAGATGTTTCCTGTGTCTTGCATAAAATCTAATTTTGACATGTTTGCCCAGGAGACTATAGAGACCCATTTACACCTGAACATAACCACTAATGAGGGCCCCCACCTCTGAGCCACACCTGGACCCCCACCAAGCAACAAGAGCCGACCATTCTGATGATCACTGGATTGTGGATTTTTGATTTTGCTCACATGACATCTAGTTATTTAACTTTCTTTGCTACACAAGAATTCCACCTAAAAATAACCTGGTTTCTTCATCAGCAGAAGTGGAAAAGCTTTTCAGAGCGGCATACAAACCTTTTCAAGATGAACCATTAAAACGAAGTTGCTTTGAAAAACAGAGTCCTGTCACCCCTGTTAAAGAGAACAATTGTTTGGTGAGACATCATTTTAATACTACATTATGGCTGTTATGTAAAAGCCAAACAAAAAAAAAAAACACAGGAAACCCTCGACATTATTTTTCCTGCTTAACTAGTCAGGTTTTATTTTAGAATTCAATTTAAAATGGTGTTTCAAACTGCAGATTTACCTGGTTACTCCTTTATTAATAAATATCACATATCAGCAATTGTTCTTTAGAGGGTTTATGTTCGGGAACATTTGTAAGAAATTAATCAAGATACAACCTATAATAGAAGATTCTCTGTCTGGCAAGTAAAGGAATCAGAGAAAGTGAAACTTTTTGTATTCAAACAGAAACTTAATTGTTATCTATTTTCTTCCTAAATCATTTAGACAACATTTTATCTTATGGAATAACAGATGCAAAATACTATGTGTATTTATTTCAGCATATTTGGTAGTGTAAAGATCGGTAAATGCAGCTAAAATCTGTCGCATTCTTTAGTCTACATGGGTTAAAAGCCACCAGAAAAAGAAGATGCTTTTCTTTGTCTGGTGTTCCCTTGTCGTTCTTTGCTGCTAGGTTGTGTTGTCATGTTTTGTGAGAGTGGCTGTCCTTGTTTTTTGTCCCTGAGAGGCTGACATCCACAGTATTTATAAAATATTTTTTTTAAACTGTCCTCCAGGCCCCTCTGATGGACACATGCGTTGGGGAAGAGGAAAAACAAAAGCACACAGGTCCAGCTGAACTGTAGTTGACTGAATAATTTCCCTCCAGATCTCGTTCCCTATTATAAATAGCTGCTTGTTACTGTCACTGTATTGTCCGGTCACAGTAGTGGTTTTCTATCAACTTGTCATGAACTATTTTGGTGTGCTCTTGACCTCCTTTACATCTTTTGACATAAAGGAGTGTGTCTTTGTGTGGCAGCAGCACTCAAATGCTAAAGCTAATAGTTGGCCGGATTGAGGTCAAAGCTAAAGGTTGAGGTTAGATTCAGTGAAACCAATAGAGCAGAGTGTTTATGGCCACTGTCAGCTGTTGACCACTAGGGAAAAGGGGCTAAGCTGATGATATAGCACACAAAGGGGGAGTGATGTTTCATAATCCCCATGTTAATCTACGTCCAGCTGTTTGGATTTTAACATAACTCACATGTGTGCAATTATGAATGTGACATTAATTCTGTGCCAAATACGGTGCAGTTAAAAGGTCTCATCACGATGTAAATGACACTGATCCGGATTCTTTGCTGCAGAGTGTTATCTTTGCTCGCTCATGTCTACTTGTGCTACATACTGAATGGTGTGCATGATTGCAAATTAATCAGATTAGGCTCAATTTGATGTTGCTTAATTGAAACATATTCAAACACATTTATATGAGTTGAAATGTACCGCTGTTTCTTGTGAGCTGTGGAACGGTGTTACACGCTTCAGAGTGAGAGGACTACTCAGTAAGTGCTTATAGTTTCAATAATAGATGTGCGCAAGCGACTACGCAGTGTGCAAACAGCGGAGAATGTGTGTGCAGTCATGACACGTCGGTAAAACACGCAGGTGTCCACTTGAGTGTAAATTTAATGTTTCAGTGCTTGATAATTCCATCCGTGTGTGTGACAGCACAGGAAACACAATTACATCTAAATCAGCCAGACGTAGCCAACAAAGCGTCGTCCTGCAAAAAGTCACTTTGGAAAATGCTCCAAAACGGATGGGTTGGTGAGGAGGGTATGATTAAAGGATGCTTTCAAGGGGGTGAGGAATTAGCTAAAAAAAAGACGTAAATCAATGCTAATAACCACACACAGAAAATGAAGAGATTGAAGCCCACTCAAAAATTGATGCATCTAGAGGGCAAAGACTGAAAAATGTTTCAGATGAGTCTGTTTTGCAAACAGTGGGCCTCTTTTCCCCCCTCATTCTCTCCTTTCATTGTTTAATTAGAGGGCAGCACGGCCAGATGGCTGCGATAGAAGAGTCATTTTATCTCTGGGTGGAATTGTGCCTCCCTTTCTCAGCTCCCACTGTCTTCAATGAGCTCAGAGTCAGATTTGAAAGACTGCAGAAGTGTGTGTGTCCATGTGAGTGAGCTTATGAGTCTTTGAAAGCTCTGCAATTTTTGGAGAATTAGATTTTGTTCTAAAAGCATCTCTCAATAAAAGGCCGGGGAATGCGTTTGCCCTAATGGCCTGCCATTTTATATTTCTTTAATGAAGTTACAGAAGAGAAGAAAACGCTCGACCCTGCCATGCCGCGACCTAAGCCGTGTCTGTCTGCCGGAGAGAAACGGAAGCGGCTTCTTGTCTATCTCCTCATGCTTCGGCACACGGAGAAAGTGTGTCTCTGTCTACTTTCTTTTTTATTCTTTCTGGGTGCGTGACTTTGTCAGATGAACTTACCTTGCTGAATCAAATCATAATGACGTGACGCCTGCTTTTTTAAGAGTGACAATCCCATTTCACCCAATCTTTACAGTTTAGACTTCACACCTTGCTCAAACTCAAATGCATTCATGCTTCGCCAAGTGGAAACCTTCCCAAGAGAGTTGATGTTTGTGTGGGAGAGAAAAAGAGCGGGGCAGAAAATAAGAGTATCTGATGTCAGAAAGATGCCCAACTGACCCAACATTTGGAACTTTAAATCTGAAATCTGAAAACAACAGTTTTCATTAAAGTTTCTTCTAGGTTGCACTGATGTTTGAAGAACCAACGTTGTGTTGGAAACAATCTGATCTGTGCAGACCTGATGGTTCCCAGATGGCAGCCAACACATTGTTTGCTGCTGCACACATGGAGCCAGATTTCAGGACAGAGTTTTCATAAACTGGTCATTATGGTGGGAGTCAAGAGCAGATGGTCCCCTAAAAACACTGTCTGGATTTTGCTTCCAGCAACACCCAACATGACATATTGGCCAAATAATGTTTCATTCACTTCTTTATTCAGTAATAACCCCTGGGTATGGCAAAGCAATGATATTGAACTTTACTTAAAAAGCAATATGTTGCAATAAGCTCAAGTGGTGTTTGTTAATCTAGAAAGAATCCCTGTGAATTATAAAGACGAACTGTTCTGCAAAAAGGAACCTTTTACATAAATCTTAAAAACTACAACAAAAAACAACAAAAATTTCTATTGATTTTTTTGTCTTTCATCTAGCTTTTTTTTTGTTGATAAATAGTACACCATGCTCCCAGTATTAGAAGCAATATGGTGCGTAATACTAGGAATATTTGCAAAATAAATGTTATCAAAGAAATATCAAACAAAACTTTAAATTTCAATAATTTTTTATTTTTTTACTATTTCTGTTTCCTTCTATACGTTGTTACAAACGGATACGACAACACTGTTAACAAGAGCAGCTACCTGCTTAGATACACAATGCAGAAAGTTATAGTCAAGCTTCATATTAACGTTCATTACACATCTGAACAACTGTTAAGTAGGCACCATCAGTCTCTATCAGATTACTCAGATTACCTTTTAGGCACTAATAAATCTGAATAAAAAACTAAATAAAAGATCTAACAGTCTGGAAGTTTTTGTTTTTTTTTAAATCGGGTTGGAATATCTCAGTTACCTCAGTTAACACAGTTACATGCAGTTAGAGTAATGGCTTTGAAAGACTAGAACCTGTTGGATTTTAATTGGAGATCCTT
Organism: Oryzias curvinotus; assembly: GCA_023969325.1. Classification (NCBI taxonomy): domain Eukaryota; kingdom Metazoa; phylum Chordata; class Actinopteri; order Beloniformes; family Adrianichthyidae; genus Oryzias; species Oryzias curvinotus. Next base: position 23,030,688 of record CM043712.1, on the reverse strand, counting down.
TTAGTCTGAGTTTAATGGCTTTACAGTAATCTCTTTGTTCAGTGGTTGTGATCATGAAGACTCAAAATTACAAACAGACTGACAGACAGAGAGGGAGAAAAACTAACTGCATGAATTAAGCTGCTAACAGCAAAAGAAAAAAATGAAAACATGACAAGTAGGTTTTAAGTTTTGGATTTATTAAAAACAGCAAAAAATACTTTTTAAAAAACTTTTCATGGGTTAATTTTAACAAACCTTGGAACATCTGTGGACATGATATTGTTTCAAAGTTGCTGCACACGGATACTGAGTAACATCTGACAAGTATGGCTTTGAGAGCGTCAGTTTGCTTTGTACAAATAAAAAATTGTATTTTCACCCTTGAAGATGTCTTAATGTTAAAATTGTAAAGGTTTTTGCGCTAACAGATTGTTGAAGGCGCATTGCCTGACATGCACTGACAAGAAAACGTTTAGGCATAGACCCGTCAGTCTGCACCTGTGAAATTTAACACAGTTTTAGGCTTCAGGCTGTCAATTTTGCACACATTCTCAAACTCATGATGCATTAAAGTACTGGCAAAAAAACTCAGGATGTTACTTTATTTTTACAAAAATGTCTTCACTTAAGATCAGGAGTAAACAGATGAGATGATAGTGAAAAGGGATGCAATGACTTTGACACATTTTAAAAATGCTTCTGATATAGGTATAGTTGTGGACTTCATGAATAAAAATGAATGTTTCAGAAAAAAAAATGTCAGGCTGTTGTGTTTATCTGGTAAAACATGTCATGTCAAAGTCAATACTGAATGATACCCTTTGTGTCACTCATTGAACGCTGGATATGAGTACTCATGTATTCTATTCATTTGAATATAATAACAGTGTATGCACTCGTTTTGTTATTACTAACACTACAGCTGATTACTGTTTTTAAGTCATCGGAGGGTAAATCAACAATTTCTATTTTCTCAATGCTCATATATTAAAAAGGCAATCTTTCTGTTTGGCTGGGTCCGTTTTGTCTGTTGAAGTTTAGTTTATTTTGAAGACATGCTCCAGTTTATTTATTAACCTAAATTCTGGTAGACTTGCTTCTTGTTTAAAACTGTGCATTTTGTTTATGTTATAGAGTCATGACAGGTTTGAACAAAGCCACAAGAGGTTTAATAGGTAATGACATTTCCATCAGTGACAGAGGAACCACCCCTGCAACTAATGGATTTAGAGAAAGCCTTTCTCTGAACTTCTTGGTCTGCCTTGCTTTGTTTTCTGTGATGAGACTAGTAGTGTTTTCTTTTCAGTAAAGCTGGCAGGTCATATGACAACCTCATAAGTCACTATTTGTGCCTGATGGATTTTTGAAGAATTTAGATTTAGGTTTGTAATAGGCGACTGGATGGCTCAGTTGGCTGCATGTTCATTGAGCTTCAACCAGTGTAGCTCCTTGGGCAAGACCCTTCACGTCACTGCCTAACTATGTAGCCATATGGGGTCCTGAGACTGGGTCTTTCTGTTCTAGTCCCTTAGTCCAGATAAAACACAGAGTTGTGCCAAAGGGCATCTGGCATAAAAATCTCTGCCAAACTACCTGTGCAAATTGGTGGAAGCTGATTCGCTGTGGCGACACCTGAAAGGTGAACAGCAAAATGTAGGTTTTCTATAAAAAGAATTGATTTGTTAATGCCAACCTGAAATTTATTGATCAGTGACATTATTCTCAGTTAGAGAACCTTTAAATGGTGGTGCAAAAAACGATGTAAACTCTCTTTAGATTCTTGTACAATATTCAGCACGACACATACTTAGCAATCAAACAAAAACTTAAATTAAACCATAAACTGAAAAATATGCTGTTAATAAACCCAAACTTCTTTAAATTTCATCTATAGAAATTCTGAGAGTACGAGAAGCAGCATTGAGGCTTTGTTGAACCAGATTAACTGAGAGACTCCTCGTATGATTGCAGAGGTTGTGGTCGTTTGCAGTCTGGAGCATTCGGGTGTTTGACACAACACATCAGCAATGATCTCATAAATGCTGTTGTTGCTGCTCATGAATTTTCCCAGAGGTGGACAAACAGGTTCAACTTTGGGTCAGATTGTGCTCTGTAAAAAAAAAACATAAAACTCCCAACTGTTTGACTGCTGTTAAAATGACAGTGTTGTCTCAGAGAGAGAAGATAAGAACAGGCCTGAATTTAAAGTTTCATGTGGTTCTGAACAATCAAAAGCTTGGAGTGGGACTTTAATGCAGTTCCAATGTTGATTAACTCACATGTGCATTGTCCCTTGTAAACCACATATAGATCTGCTGAGAAACTATTGTTGCAGAACATAATATCTTCCTTAAGTGTTAGAGGAAGCAAACATAAACAGAAGTTTACTTTTTTCAGACCTTTTCACATTATAATTTGATGATATAAAAAGGAAGAGGAATACCAACAAAAAAGTTAATGGATGTCGTCAAGGAGGACATGAGGGTGGTTGGTGTGATCCATACAGTAGGACGCAGATAATGGGATTGGTTGGAGACATGTGATTTGCAGTGGTGATCCCTAAAAACAATGGCTGGTCACTCTCCCTCCTTCTTTTCACATTCCACCATCCATTTTAGAAGAACATAAACACTCACCTGAGCACAGGTGTTAGCTCACCTTTGCACTAATAGCTTGCATGATTGAATGAATGAAATATTTCACACCAGTTGGTTTAAAGGCATAAGTATGCGTGTGTGAACAATATCTGTTTTGTGTACATGTTGACATGTGGACATTTCTGCAGGTGTGTTGATAACATTTGAGTGTGTGTGTGGATAAGCCCCGCCCTTTGAGATTTGTACTACATTTAAACCTTACCGTAATGATAAACATCCAGTAAACTTGTTGCTTTGTGCTGCTTCATGGTTTTACCCTCCCCTCCTATTATCACCCTCCTACCCCCCCTCTCTCTAACATCCCTCTCTCTCCTTCCCTCCTTTCCTTTTCCGTCCATTCCAACACCAAAGATTTTCAAATATGATTGAAATTAATTAAGTTTGGCCACAATTACAAAAGGGGTTTATTCAGACATACCTCTGGTTTGTCTGAAGATTAATAACCCCTGTTGTTAAAGTAAAATATGTCCAACACAAGAGGCCCTCAGTTGTCATCTGTTTGCCCAGCTGTTGGACAGGACAAGTAAAAAAAAAAAAAAAAAAAGAGCTATAATCAGTCTCAGTCTTGATTTGTCTTCGTTGCTTGCACATCTAGTACATCTTTTTGGGCTTTTGTTGTCAGCAATTCTGGGATGCATCTTTACAATAATATCTTGGTAAATAATTTATTTATTCATTCAATTTAAGTATTACCTTTCCAAATACCTAATAGGATGCATGGGAATAAGTGGTAACTTATTTGGCAATATATTAGTAGAATTATATATTTTTTAATGAAAAACAAAATCTATTTTAAAGGTCTGTTTTATAGGTCATTTCATCATCCAGTGTTTTTTTCTTTACTTAACAGTCATTGCTGATACAATGACTGCTGAAATAAAGGGCACAAAAGTGACCCTGGTTAGAAATAAGTAGGTACAGAAGATGAGTGAATGGGTTTGTTTGTTTGTTAGGGTGCCTCTCTGGAACGCAACTTTCTTTAAATGGTAAGGCTTAGCTGTTAATTTAGATAAAGCACAAGTAAGAAATCGGAAATTAACAAAATGTACAAGGCTTCAAATTTTTGCTGATCACAAAATAAAGCAAATTTATTTCAGAGTAACAAACTAAATACAGGTATGCAATGATGTCTGAGTAACCCTCACAGAGCTTAGCTACCCAACATCCTCTGCTGTTACGTCTATTTCTGTCATTGCAGAGAGAACATAATAAACTAACACACTACAAATGACAAGAACACAGCAGGTATTATAAAAAAACTATTATTTTCATCAGGTGAGATTTTAAACATGACCGCTATTTTAAACAGCAGCTGTATTAACTCAAGATTTTTTAATGTTTTCAAAATAAATAGTTGTGCAATAAAAATATCAGTATTCTTAATTCACTATGTTTAATAAATGACGTTTAAACCAAATTCAAGCTGGCTGATTGAGGCCAGCGTGTGTGTGTGTGTGTGTATCCGCAAGCGTGTTCATGTGCTCCCTCTTACTTATGTGAAGTGGGTGTGGACCAGGCAACTAATAGTGACTTATTAACATCATAATTCAGCCAGGCAGGACAACTAATCACTGAGATCTCAGATAGACCAGCCATGAGGCATGATGGATGAAGCCTCTATGTGCGTGTGTTTGTGTGTGCTCATGTTGGTGTGTGTGCACATGTCTGTAAACGTGTGCGTCTGAGTGAGTGCCCAGTGTGTTAGTGATAGATGGCTTGTGTGGGGGTCCTTTCACACTGAGATGTCTCCTAATCAGTCTTAATGATTAGGCTCTATTGATGAGTTGCATTGATGAGAATGAGGTTGTGGGTGCAGGGCATTACGGCAAACTCTGAAATAGGAAATACACCCAAATGAAATCTTGGATACTCCTGATGTGAAGCAGTTTTAAGACTGAACAAATCACTACGCCTCTGCTTGTTTGCGTGAGTGTGTCTGCATGCATGCTGCTGATTAGTTACTTTATGTCTGTAATCTCGAATGTTGGGTCTCTTTAGCTCCCAGACAGCTGGACTGAGGTCGTTTGTCTCTTAGAGCTCTATAGACAAGAGTGTTTGTGGGTTCCTTCTTCTGTCTTCATCTCTATCCATCTCTGGGCTTCCTCCCTCTGTGTTGCCACTCATCCGTCTCTGGACTAGTCAGGGCTGTTCATACTCATTTAACTCCAACTGTGGTGCAGCAGGGTGGGTTTGAGGTATTTATAGGCGAAGAAAGAATAGGAGGAAAAACAGGATGCAGCTGAATAAAATGAGACCAACTGCTTCTGACTGGCAAGGAGATTACTATCGTGGCTTCTGCTCTCTTTAGCTTGCTGTTGTTCTAACTAATGTCAGCAATGAAATTACTTGGCTGAGATAATTTAGTACATGTCTGATAGGAGTTATTCATAATGTGGACATTTCCCCACCCTCCCTCTTTCTCTCGCTCCATCTCTTTGCATGCAGCGAGGGCCAGCGGAAGAAAGGAAGAGACAAACTGAATTAGTGTTCTTTTTATCATCCGTGACCAGCAAGCCGTCTGATAACCCTGATCTCATTATGGACGCTAATTGTTAAGTTCCCTCTCCTCTCATCCTCGTTCACCATACACACACACAGGACCAAAGGCTCGTCTTGGAGGCTGCTTCTCTTTCAGCCTCTTTGCATCTGAGTATTTACTTCCTGCTCACTGATGGTTACAGCTTCAGTTCCAATATCAACTTCTCGCATAATCATTCTGAGCAGCGCCATCAGACATTTATGATCTGCTGAATGCAGTATGGCAAACACTCTAGCTTTCAAATTGCAGCCTCTTCCTTGTGTGTTTTTCCCAACAACTTCCATTCTGCCCTCATTTTCTTTCCTTTACACTTGTTCTTATAAGATGCCTGTGTTTGTAAATGACTGCATGTGTGGGTGTACTTATTATGGTATTCCTTTGTTCTTATCTCGTGTTTTCAATTCTCTCTAAAACTTTTTAAAGAAAATCTATCACTTAGACTTTCTTTGTTTAAAACAAATCATACCCTAAATATGAGACAAGGAAGCTTCAACCCTGTTTTGATTATTGGCCTTCTATATGCTGTGGCTGTGAGTAATGACCGTGACCTTTAATGGGGGTCTCACCAGTGTCCTGCCATTAATTAAAGCTTGATTGGAAGAATAAATTAATTTAGCTGTGGTCTGCTGGATCAATAGCCCAGACGAGAGCTCCAATAAGCACCAAGAGCTGAGCACTCTCTATGTGACATGTGCATTGAAAGTGTTAGGAGAGTCAAATGGCTCCTCGCAGACTGCAGTTGATTTTCACCCCTATTAATCAAAATATGCTCATCAAGTCCTAGGAGGTGTGTGCGTCTTCTCATCCCTTACTGTTTGTGAGTGGCATGCTTCAGTATCTTAGAATTTCTTTTTTTTGACAGAGCAATGAATTGATTTTTGAGTTTTTCAATAAGATCACGAACAGAAAACATTCTGTATCAAAACTAACTGTAACATGTTTGAAACTTCTGCTCTCATTCCCTCAAAGGTTGGTGGGCTCCCATAAGTTCATACAAAGATAAAAAAATAAAAAAAACATGCAAAAGATTTAATATTAAAGTACAAATGAATTGAAGTCATTAAGTTTGGGCTGTGGGAAAAAGGCAACTACTTTCAGATGTACAAATACTTCGTAACATTTGGTAACGTTTGGTGTCCAGCCAAGTTATTTGCATGTTATCGTCTGAGATACTTTTATCATAAAGGGCTTGACACATTAAGACATTTCCTGCTTTAATCTCAGTACTGTATTAAAGTCCCACTCCAATCATCTGTTGATTTATTGTAAAAGCATTCCCAGTGGTCTTTTAATTATAATTATGCCGCTTTTAGGCCAAATCGGAAAACTTGTGGTGTTTTCTAAGACATAGTTTCTGCAGAGCAGCAGGAGATCATCAGAAATGTGTCTCAAAGTTGTGGGTGGGACCGTTGGCATGGGGTAAGGCTGCCCCCATTTTTCAACATCCCTTTGTTTGCACTCTTTCTCCCTAGCTTACAGCCCCTCACAACTCCAAACTGACATTAGCAGTGCAAATAAAATGGTGATGTATTAGAATGGAGTGGAGCAGGGAGCTTGTGGCCTTGTGGCTTGTGGCCTTGTAGATGACAACTACAAGCTTTTTCAAATGACATTCTTTCATCTGCTTCAGTTTCATCGCAAAAAATAAATACTCAAAAATGCATTTTAATCTTAATTTTCTTTATATATGTCCTCTATCATGGGAAAAATGCTGCAACAACATGTAAGAAAAAACCCCACAATTGTCATCATTGTTTTTTTTTAATCATTTGCTATATCATAGTTCTGATTTTTGCTCTCCGTCAGACTGAATTTGACCAATATATATATTTATATATAAATTCAAGCTCATCTTTTATCAGCTCACAGAGTATTTTAATTCACAGCCAAACATTCTGCCCTGACTTTGACCCAGTCTTTGTATATGTGCACACCACATTGGTCTGTGTGGACTTTTATTTATTGTGTGGCTCTCTTACAGTTAATGGAAAACCCTGCTCGGTTTCCTTTACCTCACTATTTAATAGACCAGATAAGAAATAGATTTATGATTCTGATTAATTACATTAGCCAGAGTTCATTGTTTCCACCAGTCAGCCGAACAACTTCATATCAGTCCAGCTAATGCATTTGAAACACCAGTGCTGTGTGTTTAATAATATTGCTGTTAGAAAATCCATTTGTTCTCATTTGAGCTGCAAGTCTCATTTGGTTGGATGGAGTAGCTCTCCACCTCACCAATCCTGTTGACACTTTTGGGAATACAAGGCAAATGAAGGGTAGAAAATAGAAATATTTCTGCTCTTGCACTGTGCGAGGCTCAACGAATTTGAGTTGTAATGTGAGAATAAAATGTACTGGGAGTGTATTAAAGACTAGTGGATACACTGCTCCCTGTGTGCACTAAAGATTATGCTGTCCAATAAAGAAAAAAAAAACAAGCTGTTCTCTGTTCTGTTCTTCTCTGTTCTATGTCAAACAGACACATGTGTACTTTTAAAACTTCGGTGGCAAAATGTCTAAAAGTTCTTACCCAGTTTTGTATAAAAGCATCTTTGAAACCATAAACTTTTGCAAATCGCATTTAAAATGATAAAAAAAAAAACATACTCTTGCCAATCTATGGTTTTAGCTTTGAAGCTAATCACATTTGAGAATTGCAGTGGCTTTTTGCAATATTTGCTTCCACAGTCTTTAAATGCACAACTAATGACAGTTGTGCACCACCACACACCCAGTTCACTCTGAAACAGAAATGTCCAATCATTCATCAATTATCTGTGTTCTCTCCCAGGGTTAAAGAGGTTGCTAGAGTCTATTCCCGCTGTCTTTAACCAAAAGGCAAGTTACTCCTTGTCTATTACAAGGTCACAGACATAAAGAGACAAGTAAATATAGTATCTTTCATTTTTAATGAACAATTTAGAAAGCTCAATATCTAATTAAATATAGGTGAACAAAACTGGTTAACAAAGATGCTCTTGGACTGTGGAAGGAACCCTTCTTGAGGAAACCCATGGATGCACAGGGAAATCAATCAGAAAAAGGCCCATTCAGTATTTGAACCATGTCCTGCTATGAGGCAGTGCAGCTAACCTTCACCTCACTGTGCAAGTCTAACAGTAGATCAACTTTTATCAACCAATAATAACCTTCCATACTAAGATGACACATTTTCTCTTTGAAAGTCTACTGTCTGTTAGTCTAGAGGTCAACTAGAGGTCAACTCGTGGGGACAGCATTTTCAGTCAGGATATCTAGACCTTACTCTTTCCTGCCACCTCATCGATATCCTCCCAGGTTCCCTTGGAGAATATCGATGGATTGCTGGGCCTGCCATGAGATTCTTTTCAGCATACTTTGGATATGCTACTGGACCTAGCCTCAGTCCATGGCCATAATGCTTGAAATCGTTCCCAGATGAACAACCTTAATCAGCTTAATCTGATATGGAGGAGTACTGATTTGTACCTCAAGTTTGCTGAATTATACTCTACATCTCCAAGGGTAACTAAAGTCACCTATAAAAAATACATCTTCTTGGGCGAGGTGGGCGGGGTGGGCGGGGCGCTGCGTGGTCTTCTGGGCTTGGCGGTGGGGGGTGCGTGGTGGGGGGTTGGGTGGTGGTCCAGCTTGGCTTGGGGGGGTGGTCTCTTTGTCCGTGCTGGGGGGGGTCAGCGGGGGGTCCTGCTCGGGGGGGGTAGGTCCAGCGGCGCTGGATGGGCTGCTCGTCTACACCCGGGGCTGGGATCAACCCTTCCCTGGCTCTGGGGCGGGGCAGGGGCAACCCTCTTGGGGCCCCCGGTCGCTCTGGGCGTCACCCGCTGTGGCTGCGGGGTCTTGGGGGGTGTGGGGGGGGGGGTCTGTCGGCCCTGTCTTGTGGGGGGGCTTTCCGGGGGGGGGGGGGGCGCCATGGGTACGGGACCTTGGGGGTTTGACGGGTCGGGGTCTCCGCTGGTGGCAATCGGCGGTTGCCCCGGCCGGTTGGCTGCCTTGGTCCCGTCGAGGCCTGACCAGAGCTCCCTCGGGGCCGGCGCCTGGGGGTGGGGGCCTGGGCTTGCTCCGGGGGGGGCGGCGCTTTCTGGCTCCTCTCTCTCTGTGTGGGGTGGGTCGTGCTGGGCCTGGGGCGTCGGTGCCTCGGGGGATGGGGCCCCGAGGCTGGGGGACCTGGGCCCTATGCTGGGGGGGGGCTGGGGGGGGCTGTTTGACCACCGGGAGACAGTCTACCAGCTGTCCTCAACTCACCCCCTTCCTCATATAATCTCATATTAGGGTGAGGGTGTGGGGGATTTAGCCTGCGATGCGCTTTGGGGGGGGCTACTTGGCAGTGTTCCCCCTCCCATGGTTGCCGTATGGAATGGGCCCCCCCTCTCTCGGTTTTATTTGCACCTTAGACATGTAGGGCCCTTGGTATGGGGGGTGCTTGGACATCACTGCCAGCAAGCAGCAGATGTCCTCCTAGCACCCTACCCGCCAATTTTAACCGCACCTTAGACATTTAGGGACCCTTGGTGGGGAGGGTGAGGGGACATTACTGTGAGTAATCAGGGAATGTCCTCTCTGTGCCCTACCCACCAATTTTAACTGCACCCCCCTAGTACACACACCTTTTACTCATAATATACATTCAAACACAAACACGCACACATGCACACATATACCCTTACGAACACACGCACACACATTATGCAAGGAAGGTGGGTCCAAGGTCCATCTGTCCCCTACCCCATCCCTGGTGGGGGGTACTGGCCCCTTGGCAGCGGCGGCCGTGTCCCCTGGGTGCCGGTTTCCTGGCCCCGGCGGGGCTCTCTCCGCGCAGGGAGGGGGTTCACATTACACCTGAGCCGGGGGTGTCCGTTTCCCTGTTGGGTGGGTTCGGGTTTTTGCCCCTGGGCGCTGGGCCCCTGCCCACATTCCAACTGTGGCCGAGCCTGGTGGGGCCATGTTAACAACACCCCTTGCGGGCCCCCTTTTCTCCGGGGTGCCCCCCTCCTGGGCGGGGCCGGCTGTCCCCTGCCTTGCTCCTTCCTGGACCAACCGTAGGCCGGGTGTGTGGCTGCCTGGAGCGCAGAGCGGGTCTCCCTTGGGGGGATCCTGGCTCGTACCTGGGGTTGGGGCGGGGGGATACCCAGAACTCCTGGGTGGTGATGAGGTGCTCGTCTGGGGCTGTGGGCTCTCTTCTCGGGTGGGGCCCTGCGTTGGGCCCTCCCGGCGCGGCGGGGGGCTGCTCCCCTGGTTGGGCTGGGGCGGCGCTCTCTTCCCGCCATGCCTCCCTGCTCCCTGGCTCTGGGGGCCTCGTGGTGGTCCTGCTGGCCCTGGCCTGGGTGGCGGATGTGGTCGCCCGGGGGGTGGTGGTTCTCTGCCTGCTGCCGTGTGGCGTTGGGGGTTCTGGCTGCCGCTGCTGCTGCGGCTGGGGTCTTGGTGTGGGGGTGGCTGGTCGCCCTCCTTCCTTTTTTTTTTTTTTTTTCACATTCCATCATCCATTTAGAAAAACATAAACACTCACCTGAGCACAGGGGTTAGCTCACCTTTGCACTAATATTTTTCATGATTGAATGAATAAAATATTTCACACTAGTTGGTTTAAAGGCATAAGTATGCGTGTGTGAACAATATCTGTATTGTATGCATGTTTTGGGTACATGTTGACATGTGGACACCTTTACAGTTAACAGGTGTGTTTATAACATCTGAATGTGTGTGTGGACAGGCGCCGCCCTTTAAAGTTTGTAGTACACTTGTACCTTACCGTAATGATAAACATCCAGTAAAGTTGTTGCTTTAGGCTGCTTCATGGTTCTACTCCCCCCCCTCTCCCTTAATCACCCTCCTATCCCCCCTCTCTCTCTAACATCCCTCTCTCTTCTTCCCTCCTTTCCTTTTCCGTCCGGTCCAGCACCAAAGATTCTCAAACATGATGGAATGTAATAAAGTTTGGCCTCAACTACAAAAGGGGTTTAGTCAGACATTCCTCTGGTTTGTCTGCAGATTAATAACCCCTGTTGTTAAACTAAAATATGTCCAACACAAGAGGCCTTCAGCTCTCATCTGTTTGCCCAGCTGTTGGACAGGACAAAAACATCTTCTTCACCTGTTTTTTTAAAATTAAACAGTAAATCTAATGACCCAATTGCCATGTCAACCACTGAGCTGTAGCTAAAAGTGCCACAATGTCATCTGTACACATGAGTTTTCTTAAGTTCAAATATATTGTTGTTTATGAACAAACTGGGACAAGGACTGAAGTCAAAGACCAAAACTAAGCGTGGGTTTACAACCCTTTGTCAAAACGTCTCTGTTATTACCTGTGTGACCAATGAACACACCCAACAAAACAAAAGAATACCCTCCAAGAAGGTTGGATATGAACTTACATTGGCTGCTCAGGCGCAAATGAGAGTTGGGGAATGTTTCCTGAACCGGGGAAAGCTCTAATGCCTTGGATCCAAGTTGGCAACACAAAAAAGAACAGAGTCCAACTTCTAATGAGAAGAATGATTCAAGTCAACCTGTGTAAGTTTGTCCTGGGAAACATCAATAGGGCAAATGCCCAGACAATATAACAGCTGGGATCATTTGAGCACAAGAATGCCTCCACCTTGATAGGGTGGAGACTCAGGCAGTTTTATTAAAACACTTTGAATTTTTTTTTTATAAATTCACTTCATTGACCTTAAGGGAGGTTGTTCCCAAGGCAGGTGATATCAAAGACTTAGCATGGGATTTGGTGCCTTATTACTTAACAAACAGAATCAAGTTTTGGATTAGGGTTAATCTTTCAACCGGAGAGGTTGTGACTGCAGCTCCCACTTTCTCAAGGGATTGTCAAGCTGAGTATTGAGGCCCACTATTAACTCATTATGTAGAAGTGTATTTTAGTGTTTTGTTATCCTGAGAAACACTGCTGTTTTTCAGTATCATCTGGACTATCAGTGCTTTACATTTTTTAAAAGAAATGAAATCTCTTGGTCAGAGAAAAGACAAAGAGGCAAATAGTTACGAGTAAAATTGATGTATTGACCAAAAGCATCCCAGCTGATGTGTCCGTCGTGTTAAATGCACAAAACAAAATGTTTATATAAACTCTAGAATGTGATTAAAAAAAAAAAAAAACTGAGCTTCGGATTAAACATAGACAATGATTAGTGCACATCTTTTAACAACACTGGTCACATGTTTGTGAAGAATGTGGGCCCCATCCCATCTTTAAACAGGGGCGCGGTCTAACAATAAATGAATGTGGCAGTGAAGGAGCTAATTGACCAAACAGTGCAAGTCACAACGGGACGCCAGCAAACCCTAATCATCAGGCCAGCACAAATTAATTACCACAATCATCTACCTACGGAAAATTAATTATCGCAATCAATCACCACAAATTGTACCAAGCCTTAAAAATAGCCTGAGGGTCAACTGGCAACTGGCACCTCTGGCCTGACAGGGCAGGGGGGAATGCTTGGAGGCAAGTGCAGTGTTTAAAGACCTGGTCCAATGAAAATGGGGGTTTTGGTGTTTTTAACATGTTATTGTTGCATTTTTCTCATGATGGAGGTCAGATATAAAATAATCTACGATTTAAATCTGCATATCTGAGTTCTGTATTTGAATTGTGGTGAATCAGGAGCAGATAAAAAAATGCTGTTTAAAAAAATTCTCTTATATGACGCAGCAAGTCAAATGAGCAGGATAAAGACCCACTGTTCTGCTCCATTCTGATGCATCCACTAGAACAGGGGTGGCCAACCCAGATCCTCAAGAGCCTCAATCATGTCTGTTTTCCAGCTCTCCCTGGACTGCTTGATGCTGATAACCTAAATCAGGTGTGTTCAGTCAATCAGGATGTGAAATCACTTAAGTCAGCTAATTAACAGCACGCTGGTGAGGGAGAGCTGGAAAACAGGCAGGGTTGAGGCTCTTGAGGACCAGCGTTGGCCACCCCTGCACTAGAAGAAAAATAAATCAGTGTAAGCCTTTAGTTTCCTTGTCTTAGCTGACATCTGCCCCAAAACTGTACAGCTGGATGGCTCCAATATTGTTTTTTTTGGGGGCTATAAACCAGTGGGAGAGAATTTAAACAAAGGGGTAATGAGATATTACCAGAGATTTACTTCCGTGCTCACACTCCCTCTCACAACTGCTGCTCTGCAGAAACTATGTCCTAGAAAACTATATTAGTATTTGATTTGGGCCACAAACAGTATAATCATCATTTAAAGACCACTGGGAACGCCTTTAAAATAGATCAAAATATGATTGGAGTGGGACTTTATTGTTGCTACAAAAAAATGCATCTATGCTTTCTTAAACCAACGGGTACATTTACTATGAGAAAAGAGGGAAACTCGATGTATTCTCATAGACCAACAAGAAAATGTTGCACTGGGCAACTTGAAGAACTTAAACCTGAAGGGAAAAGTTTTATTCACTGCTGTGAGATTCTAATGGTCATCTTTTTACCCAAATACCTTTTTTCTAACAAAACAATGAAAGTTAAGTTGTATTTATTGTAGTAATGCTTTCAAGGAATTATAACAGATTTTGTGCTTGTTTCAAAATGTGCTCCCTTTTACACTAAAGCTGTTAAAACCCCTGAGAACAGCATTGGAAACACCAGGGATTTTCATTCATTTGTTTTATTTTGCACTGCCTGATAGGGAAATCTGAGCTGTTCCTCAGCTCATCTCAGGTGAAAGCAGGAGAGTGATCCGTACTGCTTTTACCTGAGTACTGTCTCTGTTCAAAACCTCAGGTTCTGCTCCATATTTGGTCCTTTGAATAAAAAGACACAGGTTTAAGCTTCCAAGATGTTAGAAATTCTTTGTCTTCTTTTTTCTTGTATTACTCTGGTGTAAAACGTTTAAACAAAGTTATTCTGGGACAAGACAGAAACTTTGCTTTTTCAGATTTTGTGCTTCTCTTTCTTCAGTCAAGTTTGGTTAAGTCCCAAACATCTTCCTCCACCTCGTGTTGTTTGTACAGCTCATCCTCTGCTCTGTCTTCTCTTGCTTTTTCATTCTGTCAAACTTCTCTGTTTGCGTCTGTCTCTATTCTGTGTCACTCACTTTTTCTCTCTGTTATTCTTCATCTGTTATTGCTTACTCTCTGCTGAACTTTAACTGTTGACCTCTGGCGAAGCGATAGAGCCAAAAAGTATTTCCAGGAAGAACGTGAGACGCATTGTGATTATGAAAACTGTTTTGCTATCACTAGATATTTGCGTTTGATGACAACAACTGTGATTTGTAAAATGCAGTCTTCTCACATATATGGTGTTTTCATGAACCTGAACTATTACTACATTTTGGATTTTTTCTGTTATTTTGTCAGCATAGAGATGGAGAAGAGGGACTGGAGTAACATGTTAAAACGCTCTAAACTAATTGAGTTCATAAATACTATGCCCCTCTGCCTCTTTGCTGGTGCTGGTGCACAAGTTAATTGGCTTGATTTGACCTTAATACCAGATAAAAGCTGCCTGGTGTGGCCTCCATGGACATTTCCCTCCTCCTGGAAGGTTACTGTGTTTCTCTTTTTTAGTTCAGGGGTTTGATAAAATGGTATTTTTCCTCATTTCTGTGTTCAGCTTCACATTTCTGATGCTGTGCACACATAAGCCAGGGCAGTAACAATAAATTTAAGTAAGTTTTTCTATTTCTGTATTGATTTTTGACTGTGCTCATATTTAAAATGCTTAAATGTTATTATTACACTCATGAGAATAGCAGCCGGCCTTGGTCGAGACACTTTTATTATGGGCTGCATGACTTGCACCAAAATTTTGCCTTAGATATATGACCAAACAAGCAAACTGCACTCAAATACACAAGTCTCGGTTCACTGTAAATCTCAGTCTAGTGTGGTTTTAATGAAGGCAGGCAAAAGAGTGAAAGTGAACCAAAATGATTTGCATTAAGAAATTGGAGTGACAAAAACACTAACTAAGGTCCACAACCCAACCTGTTGAAGTGTGAACCACCAAAAGTGATTAATGTCCGGTAATGAGAGATGAAGGTTTATCATGGGGGCAACCAATAAGACAAGCTAATTTCTTTCATCAGAACTCTGGCAGTAAGAATATTTATTGTTTTCCACATACTGTTGGCATTACATTTTTGGTTTGTTTCGTCAATTCCATGAGAGATTTACACAACACTTGGGGTAACAAAACCCCCCTTACGGAGCCAAGTGGAAGCCGGGGAGGAGGGTGGGCGAAGAATGAGCGTGAGTAAAAAGAATTTTCGCACCTGGCATGGACGTGAGCGTCAGAACACCGCATAGGGTAAGCGTAAACCCTGCTACGAGTCTCTGCCCGAAATACGATTATGAATCGTCATTTCTTTACTCTTATTTTGTCTTTAGGTCTGATCTGCACCCAAGTCAGTAGCTGCATGTTTTAAGGGTGAATGAAGATTTAAAGATTTTTGTCATCTCCTGCCCAATTAAGTGGACCCCATACTAGCCTAAAAGCTAATATAATTTTTAAAGAGACAAGAAGACATTTCAGTGTTAGTGGGGACAAATGACACTTTTAGATAACAATGATAAAACGATGTTTATTTTATAATTATAATGTGCAGTAAGAGTAACGAAGCACTTTACATCTAATAATGAACTGAACCTAAAGCATTGTTGTGTGTGTACGTGTGGGCATGTGTCTAAATTAAAAAGAGTACTTCTTGTGTGGTCAGGCCCCTCGATGGCCTTTTTGCCCTCATCTGAGCATGCTCCAATACTACAGTGTGATTGGTCTCAAACTGTCCTGACAGGAAATCCATCTGCCAGCGTGTGAATGCTCTTGTGTGTGCAGCGATGGATGCATCTGGATGACAGCTAAATTGAATGCCAGGCCAACAAGGCCACAGGATCACAATGAGAGAGATGAGGACATTGCTGCACAGAAAGCGACTGGAGGGAGACGCTGGCAGAAAGCCCAGAGATGACACTGAGCGACAGTGCTTGCAAGGTGTGTGTTTGACTGTGTATGTGTATATAATTGAGTTTTAATGTGGTCCCTGATGAGGAGCCACTGACATCGGGAGGAGGGGAGATGAGGCAGGAAAGAGAAGGGGAAATGGAAAAACAGTGTCTTCTTCAAAGCAAGATAAAAGGGATCATGCCCACTGCTTTGTCCTTGGATCTTTTTCATCTTTTGTTACCTAAACTTGTTTTTTTGCTGAAGAATCAGTCACTCACAGCCTTATTAAAAACTTTTAACTATTAGAGCTCCCTTATCTGCCTTTTAATCTTCTTCTAGTTTGACTTGCTATGCCAGCTCCTGATTGACATTTTTTTATTCTTTGAAAACAGATGTGTTTAGGTTGAATGAAAAAAATAAAAGGCCAACAAAAGGGCCTCATCTAGATATCATTTCCCTTATCTGCAAAGGGAGATGGACAGTCCATCATACAAAATGTCTAATTTGAAGGAAAATTTGTTATTGGTTAGGTTAAGTTAAAATCTGCAAACCCATGTGTCATTCTTTATAATGAGTGAAAAAAGACAGGCAATAGATCAAATCATGTTTTTTTTGTCTTCCAAAAAAGACAAAGTCTGACAGTTGTAATGTATAGCTCTTGTAAAAGTGCTGAGGAAATCATTATGCAGATGGTAATTTTCAATTCAACATATGCAGAGGGACTTGCTAAAAATCATACTGCATTTATGGTCTCAGCAGGGTAAAGATTTTCCAGTTCTTTGAAGTTCATTTTTAGCATCCTTTAGAGCAGTGGTGTCCAAACTTTTCACAAAGAGGGCCAAATTTGGTAAGATAAAAAAAAATGTGTGTGGGCCAACCAATCAGCCTGCATTATTTGAACCCTTATTAGAACATTAAATGCAAATGAACTATATATATTTATATTTCTTATTATTTTTATTGCAATGGGATACTATTCATTTACTCACATAGGACAGAATTATTCTGACTTAGTTTTCACAAAAATTTCACAGTAATTTTCGAAAACCAAAAACAAAATAAAGAAAAAGTCTGTAAAAACAATCCAAACTTCTTTCAACATTAAATCGGTGTTCACATGAAATTTTAAATAACATTCATTATTAAATGCTCACTGTAAACTTCTAAATTTAAACCATGTGAACAGAAAAACAATGCCTGTACCGATCCTAATCAAAAGTACACTGTGGTACATTGTGGTATTGATCACAGAAACAAATAAATCTTTTTTTTTTTTGTCGCTCTTGTGACGTAGTTAAGCCAATCACAAATTAGGAAATCATATCTACAGTTCTTAGAAAGTGTCAGGGGTCACATGTTAATGATTTTGTGACAGGAGCCTGTGCGCTTGTGGAAACTTGAACATAGACAGCATTTGGACCAAGGGCCAAACTTTGGACACGCCTGCTTTATGTGCTGTTTGGCATGGAGGAGCTCTGTCCAAAGTGTTGTCAGAGTGCAAATCATATAATTTTAAACTCATCAATATTCTATTATCTAAAAAAGACCATTTAAAAGAATACCAAACTGGCACTGGAACAAATTGGAATGGAATGACTAAAAACATATTGGATTAAACCGTTTCAAACCCTTACCCAAAGTTGTGTTGAAGAGCAATTCAAAAAGCAAACCTATTTAATTATTAAAGACATCTATGAAACATCTTAGTTTCTCTGTCAACTTGAAATTTCTGTAAGACAGTTTTTAACTTGGCATCATGCTGAGAAAAATCCAAAAAGCTTACCCTCTGCCTGACGTGCTCCTGCCTTACCATTTATTAACTTTGCTGTTTGTTAGTGTTTTGTAAGTTCTTGTTGCTGTCATATATTTTCTTTGCTTTGAATAAAAACCTAAACGTTGAGTTGTTGTATGAAAAGCTTTGCTTAAAACTAGCTTATTTTCACTGTTGTTTTTTTTTTGCTGCTCCCCATATGGCTATGACTTATTCAACAATCAGTCATTTTCTGACAAGAAACAAACATGCATAATGTGCACTGCTGACTGATTGTGGTCTGTTTTTTTCTGACTCATTGCAGCTTTTTGATGGGTTTTATGTTCCTTATAAAGAAAAATGTTCTAAAACTACATTTAAAGTTGACCGTTTGGGGCTTTAATGAAATGTATTACTATTATTTTTCCTACTGAGTTGCAATGAATGCAAGGCATTATAACATGGACACCCTCTTAAATACAATATATGTTTACACCCCCCAGCACCCAAATGCTTCCATGTAGTTTACTATGGTATTACCAAAAAAGTTAGATTTTGGTTTAATCTTTGTCCTCAATGGTTTTCTTTGGATTTTTTTGATGTTGAAATCTCTTTTTTCCCCTCATTTTTTATCTTCTTCCCTTGCTCTCTGCACTGACATTTACTTTAACTATTTTAAGTAACTTAATTGCAGTAAAATAAAGCCAATTGAGCATTTATTACATAATAAACAACATTTTTCAATAAACTGTAGTTTTAAATCTCTTCTCTTTTCATTTACATTTACTTACTCTGTACAGAAATGTCAGCAAATGTGACATTACTGCACATTGTGCTGTTTGTTCTATTATAAATACCTTTCTATCCCTTCTGAACCAATTTGTGTTTGTGAAAAGCAAAAGAATACATTCATTTTGGGAATAACAGGTTTATTCTGAAAATATTTAAATCCACTGATAACATTTGCAGAACTGTTAATCTGCAGGTTTACAGTTCAAACTGTTTGGTGGGAAAATATAGTCCCTATGTTTTAAAACATCCTCAAATAAAGCAACCACTTTTACACGATAAAAGCGTTCATACTGTCCACACAACTTTCTTCTGCTTGAGAAACTGGCCTTTTTTTCATGGTTTACACAGTACAACTGAAGGCACCAAACTGCATCAGTGCGCTATTCCCACAAGTTTGGGATCTTGTCATTTTCAAAATCGCAGGTTTTGTAGGACAGTCTATGTTTTGCAACAATCTGCTCACTAAATTAATAACTAGTGGCACTTTGGGGCCTTCGGGTCACTTTCTAAGACTAATAATAATGTTTTCTAATGGAAGCACCACTGCTTTGAGTTTGTCCCACTGTGCAACTGGAGTAAAAACATCTTTAGAGGGATAGTTTTCGTACGGATCAGATCTGAACATTCTTGCCAAACAGTTGTCAAGATTTCTTCTAATCTCCTCTTCTCATCGGAATGCATAAACACCTACTCTATTTATCAGGTGGGGCTAGCTACTCACCTTCCTCTGACCGCAGCATTTGCAAATGGAGTCAACAGACATCCAGGGGTACTTGTACTCCGGCCAATCAGAGGTAGACTCGTGCCTTTCACTATCTCTGTTTGGTTTAGACTGCTATATGAGCCCAATGTGTGTCTGTAGTTGAATCATAGGGGCCCTTTCAGATTTTTTTTTTTTTTTTTTTATACCTTGAGTGGCTCGGCGCAATGATGCAACCTTAGATTAGTTTCAGTTGCACCATAGAGAAAATAGGCCGCATGTCCAACAAAATTGGTCACACTTTAGAGTACTTTATCTTTCTTACTTATCCTGTCTTCCTCTTCTTTTTCTTCTTTTTTTCTTTTGCTCTTTACTCTGGCTTGTTTGTAAGCGTCCAAGGTCAGCTGCTTCACTGCTCAGCTGAGCCTCACTGACACAGCCCTTTGATATTTTCAGAAAAAGAACTGGAAAGAAAGAAGCATTTAAGGTTAGAAGGACAGCAAAGAGAGGGGGGGGGTGAAATATCTTGGGAGTGCTAAAAGAAAAAAGGATGTTGTAGAAACACAAGAAAGGAGGAAGATTAAATATTGTAAAATTTAATGTGAAGATAAAAAAAACAATAGGCCATTTTTATGAATTTCAAATCTTAAAACCTAAAGCTTTGTGTCAGTAAAAGACAAGAGTAATGTTTTGACCAAAACTAAATTAGACTTTTTGTTGAGACATGCCATGGAGTATGCTGGGAAAATACAAGTTTGGTTCAAAATTGAAAAGAACATTTAATTGTAAATGTTTAAAAAATGGCATTATCCTTACAAACTACTGATCTGTTACAGCTTTCAGTGCAACAAATGATAGAAACACTGAAACAAGGGTGAAAAGCGGGCAATGGAGAATAAATGAAGAAGTCAACAAACTGAATAATTGGGTGGCAAGTGAAGCAAATAAATATAAAGAAAAAAAGAAGCAAGGGCAAGGGTGCAAGGGAGAAGTACGAGAAGGAACTGAAAGGTTCTGTGATAGAAAGGCACATAAATGGGAGGAACCGGGGTGAGAAAGAAAGTCAGGTCATATGTTTTATCTCTGCCTGCCTATTAGAGTCTATTAGCCTGTGGCTGATGTATGGAACGTCGTCGGGGATATGAGGCTCAGATAGGGTTTAGACTGGGTTAGACAGAGTTTGTGTAATGGAATCCAGGCCATAACGCTCAGTGTGGGCCAGGGAGGGAGGGGTTAATTCAATTGCCCCTTCCTACACCTCTAAGAATGGTTTGACAGGCAAGAGGAAGGAATGAACTCTAGTGAGTGCACAGGGTAAATCCATCAGTCAATCCAAATCTGTTTTCATTCTCATAATGTGTGGTCTGGTACAGAATCATTAGATCACTTAAAAATCCTGTTTTTAACCTTGTTGACTTGCCTAAAAAGTATTTTCTAATGTTCCCCTACATATCCAGATTAAAATTTGATCCTGCTGTACATTTCCTCTTTGCTGAGCACCGCCTGCAGTTTCAAGGTCACAGACGACACATGCCTAATGGCAAACTGGAGGAATTAGTCTTGTCAGTAGGTGGGGTGAGAGTGTTCAGCTACTTTTGCTTCACTTTGGGGCTGAACAAGCAAAACAAAACTGGAATCTTGATCCACACTTCCTTGCTCTCTTACTTACTTGAGTGCTGACATCAAAACAGTCACACATTTATTGCATACACTTTTAAAAAGAAGCAAATCACCAATAATTCATCACTGAGGCCACAAAAAAGCCAGTTATTGAAACATTCTCATTGTTTTTTTCTATCTATGTTCCTCATTTGTAGCATTGTTTGACTTTCACTCTAGGTACACTCATTGCTAGATTCACATTAGGCATGTAAAGCACGTTCATGACTGAGCTTTTAGCCCATGGTGCTCACACTGGACTGTCACTACCTGATACTAGTTCAGGTACCTACAGTTGGAAGAACCTTGGTGCAAAATGCTGAAGCACTGCAAATCTCGGAAATCTTGCTCCAGGCTTTTTCTTTCACAGCTCTATTCTGACATACAAAAGACTTGGGTGATATAAATCCATCCGGGCACAAACAGCAATAATTAATTGCTCCTTCATGATCCATTTTTAAACTGTTGGGATTAATTAACCTCTGAGTTACCTGCTATCCACTTGCATGGACATCACAATTGAAATTATATCCCCACAGTGGTTAATTCTTCTTAACTGGAACCCCATGACTACATGTTTAGAGGGTTAGCTCAAATATTAGTTCGGGTCTTAAGAGGTTGAAAAATTATGCCATCCATCGTTACTACCAAATCCAGTCCCAATTGGTCAAAGGTTTGTGTGTGGAGCTCAAAAATGGTCTTAAAAATGTGTATGCCGATGCGTGAATGTGAGAGTTTTGAACACGGAAGGTCGAATGTGGGTTAACAAAGATTTTTGTCTGGAAGTGGTCACTTGAATGTGGCTCTCCGAGGGCCGTATGGACGTAGCTTAAAACAAACAAAAAAATTGACTGTGCCCAAAATTATGCATGGGGTCCTGGCTTTTGTAATCTAATCCCTACACAAGGGGCTTAAACTGTGCTGTGATTTAAGCGTCAACACATTTTGCCTCAGTGTCTTATGTTATATGGACACTATTTATCTTCACATTTAAGAGTGTTTCTCGCTGTGAGTGTATATGTATGAATTCAAATGAATAAAATCCTAAAATTTAGTTTGATAACAATACTGCTGCATTTTCATGAACTGACTGATTGAAAGCGGGTTGAAGTTATGAGAAAAAGTTACTGAAGTGCTCGTGGGGGGGCTTGGGCTTTCCAACTGATCCTGCCAAGTCCTGCTGGCTGGCAACCCCCTCCCCCCATCATCCTAGTGAAACAGATGTGAGCCAAGCTAGATAAGCATAATCATGGATTTTCATTGAAAGAAAAAAAATCATCCAAGGAAACTTAAAGTTTTTAGTTATTTTCAAACTTGCAGGAAAAAGAATTGATCTGGATGGCTATGCTTCAAAAGGCAGGGTTAGGGTTACATTTCATGACCGAAGTTAAGGTTGTGCTCTTGAATAAAAAACTGAAGTTGTTAACTGAAAAAGACAGAAATAAAACTAGTGTAAGATTGAACAGTTCCTATGACTTAGTCAGTTCTGTGTTCTAATTCTCCTTGTTTCTTCGAATTTAAGAAAGTCATCATTTAAGACATTTCCATGCTATTTATTTCCTGTCAAGTCAGCATGAGTTAGGCTGTAATTTATCTTGTTCAAGTGTACTTTTAGAAAAATTGCCTCTAAGTAAAAAGGAGAATGGATTTATCTACAGTCCTTTTGGCAACTTGAGGTGTAGAATTCATTAGGAATGCACAATTCAGAGGTTTTTAATAATCTCACATAGTATCTATACAAGCAATATTTTGGAAGATGTGTTGGTTGATATTAATTAACTGGTATTCAATATTTCAGCCTTTGCTTTCATTTAGTGACAACAGCACAAGGTTTCTTTTAGTTACTCATGATTTCATATTTATTGCTGCCATTTTGATGAGCATCTTAAACATAAATCTCTCCCAGAGATTTTAAAATCATTTTACATCACCAACATGTGACGTTTTTAGTAGGCAGGTTCATGTATTTATCAGAAAGTCAAAACTCAACTCTCCTGGAAGGCTTCATTTACAGATACCTGTAAGATAGACCGAAATAGAGTTGTTTACCTTTCAAAATAAATCTATATTAAGGTAAAAGTTAAAGAATGGTAAAACTACTACAAGTGCATCTTTTTTACAAAAAGTTACTAAATTATTGTTGCCACCTCTAGGAAGACTCCTATAAGCCACTTCACACAATGAATAAATTGTGAGACACTAATTACAAAAAAGGTGAAAACAAGATTGTGTACACAAGGTTGTTTGACACAGCTTAGTAACACAAGTTTTTTGTGTATATTTTTTGAATAAAACTGTATGCTAACTTTTTTTTAAACATTTTGTCTTAAATAATAGATACGTGTGTACATATTTACGAAGTTTTTGTATTTTCTCATAATATTGCTTTTTTAATCATGTGTTAAGCATTCTCTCTCTTTTCTTAAAACAAATACATTTAAATTGTCCAATTTTCTTTTCCCAAACTGACCCCTGTCCTATCTAATATTCCCTAGAAACTCTTTTTCTCCTTGCTCACTTTTCCCTTTTTTATTCCCTCACATCTTCTCTGGATAGTCCCCCCCTACACAACTTTTATTTTCACGTCCTGTTATCTGTTCTCCTCTTCCATCTTCCATCCTTCTCTCGCTTGAGTGAAGAAATTGTTTATCACCAGGGCAGTGGGGGACAATCTGGATCCACAGCAAACGGGCTTCATTGTAACCCCATAAAATAAAAGTGCTGAAGATTTTTCCTGTCTCAACAGAAAAGCAACCTCAGCATTTCCCCCTGCTAATATGCTTGTACACGTTTTTCTATGTGTGTATGCTGAAAATGTAAAGCTATTTCTATTTCAGTCACTGAAGCTCCAAGAAAGGGAAGAAAAGCAGAGATGCAGAAGAGATGAATAAGCCGTAGGGTGGAAAAGAGCTTATCTTAGGTGAGAGTCTATCTTTCAGAACCTCTTTTGGCTACTTGTTCATTTATTCCCTAAACACATCTCACCCCATCACATCACTGAGACTTTGACTTCATAGATTCAGTATCATACAATTTACTGATTTCTTCATTACATGCATACAGATACGCATACAGATACAACTTCTGTAAAAGCAATCTGCCATTGTAGTGGGATATTGGAAGGGCATTAGGTTGCAGGGCTTTCTTACAACAGAAAAGGTATCCACTTGAATTCCTGTGATGATCTAACAAACAGAAAAGTGATCCACTAACACTCAGAGACCAAGTGTCTGGTGGGAGCTCTCCTGTGAGTTGTGTAGTCGTTCAAGAGAAAGGGCAGTCAGATGTCACAGACAGCTCTTACTCTTTGTAGTGTGTCTTCTGTGTATGAGAAAAAAGGAGACAGAAAGACAGAGGAAATGAAAGGACACATGAGAGAGGGACTGAGCAAGCATTGCATCTGTCGCATGTTTTTCAAAACGTGATCTGACAGCGTGTCTTCTTGAACTTTACTCCTCTCTGCAGAAGACCAAACAGGCACAAAAAGAGGTGCTGCTCACAGGCCATGAGTCCTTCTGGATTAGATCCATCAGCTCATCAACCTCAAACAGAAGGATTCTTACACTCATCCTCTGTGGACACACAGACACGCACCACCAAGCATGCTGCCTATAGACGACCAGGTCAAACCTGCTGAGCTATCACAGGAAGCAAAGATGGTCTCCTGATTCCACGCGGAGCAGAGAAATGCTAATTGTATGAGGCAATGAAGCAGAAGGTTACATGAAAATGTGTAATTTGAATAAGTGAGAATATTGGAATTCATTATAGGCACCTTAGTGGAACCAATGCAATCATAATGAGTGTCCTACTGCACCTTTGCATAACTGCAGAAAACAGCACACCACTGCAGTCATGACCTAGTAAATACTTAGAAATGCATCGGAAATTATCTTTTCCATTCAGCTGGTTAAAGAAGGCCTTACTCTCTTTATAGGGGCATGTCTTGCTCCATTTCTAATCACAGAAATCAGTGGGGAACATGCAAAAAATGATCCACACTTCATCTGTGTATAATCTTTGGTTAGGCTTTTTAAACTCTACAAGCTAGGTGTAGTCACCTGCACCTTTGACTTTACGTATGTCTTTCCAGACTATTTATGCCAATTTACTGTCAAATAAAACAACTGCCAATGTTAACCCATCAGTAAGGATAATGTGTGTCATAGGAGAGTGTGTGCTTTTGGACACAGTGTCTCAGAGGTTTTGGACATTGCTCACGGTTCTGTTGCCCACTCCAGAAAAATTTTGCAGCCTGGGGGAGCAGTGCAAACACACAATGATGAACATCTGTTGGGTAACACATAGGATAACATCATGGAATGGGATTTTGGAAGTGTCCATGAACGGGGAACATTTTGGATTAGCGATCTTCTTACCCAGCTGCACCAGCTGTGCTAGTTTTAAGCACCTTAGCACATTTTATCTCCCCCATGTGTATGAATTTACAAATTACACATTAAACATCACACTAAGCCTCTCATTTGGCAGTTTGATCAAAAGTTGGATTAGGCCAAAAAGGTTCAAATACCATCATTTGTCATGTAATCAAAGTAATCAGAAACCACTCTGCAGCATCTGAGTTTCAGCAAAGGAACGAAAAAAGGGAAACTGAGGCTTAGGGTTTGTTCAGACTGGACACATTTGGTTCGCTTAAAGTTTCCCCTGATAATCCAGAACAAATTTTCAGTCTGAATACACACATCTTTCGACATAATCTCGGTTTGTTTTCAATTGTCCTGAGTTTCGGTTTGCTCTGAGATTCCTCAGTCTGAATACAATCTATTCCCAGAGTGGAGCAACTGAACAAAGCGGCCGCCATAACCAGTGGTCACGTGATGTGAACACGGTAGGAATGAAGCAACAGATGAGCCGGGGACAATTATAAAGCAACGATTGGTGTGTTATCAAACAGAAAAAAGGTCCAACTGTTCATTTGTTAAAACATTTACTTTAACACCACTGAAAATGCTTCTTACATGCGTTTCTGTGTCTCGTTACCCGATAGGCGCTGCTCTGACGTCATCCTAAAAGCTACTTTGTAGTTCCTTAATAGAATTCTCTTTTAAAAAATGCCATAACACCACAACGATGAAACACAACAACACATTGAAATGTGGTTGGATAAATGCAGCCTCATTAAAACAACTTTTAATTGATACAAATTGCTTCTCACTGTTTCCCCGACGATCTATCTGTCATAAACACTTTGAATTGTTTTTTTGTTTGTTTTTTTTGCTTTGTGTCCTTGTTTATTTGGTCATTCTTCTCCAAGGACATTTTAGGCTCTCCACCCCATGTGTGCAAACCTTTGCAAATAGCTAAAATAAGCTTCATCGTGTGTATTTTCACCGTGGACTCTTTATCTGTAAAAAGTGTTTGATTTGTTGCAAATTCTTTAAAATTCCACTATCCATTACTTTGTCTTGTTCATGCTCAGGATGAGGTGATTATTCCTGTGCTTGCATTAAAGAGCTGCCCACCATGTCTTTGTTCTCTGACTTCCTTTCAGCCTCATCCCAGAGTCATCCACACTATGTTTTGAAAATTTTAGGTTTCCTAGCTGTTCTGGATGTCCGGGTAGTGTGAAGTCCAAAGAAAATTCTGCATATTTTAGTCTATTACACTTTTATGCTCTTCTGTTAGTAATGCTAAGTTACATTATTGTATGGTGGCATAAAAAAGCCTTTAGTACAACTTAAAATCCTGTATGTGCAAAGCATGGATTTGATATGTAAATTTGATAAAGACTGGCTCAGATATAAAATGGAGATGGACTTTCTCAAAACATGTACTCGATAAAAATACAATAAAATATAAATATACACTGAGCCAGGTTACTCTGCTCCCTCAGAATCTTTATTGTTGCAAAGCATATAAATGCATAAATGTGTAGGATAAGTTTGACTACTCTCAGTTAAACATGTAAGTCCTTGATCCCAAAGGGAGACTGCCAACATATGGTGCATGATATGTGTCAGTTTTAAAACCTTGGTGGGTGTTTGAGTGTCAAATCCCATCATTTCACAGCTTGCTCAGATTCTCCCTTTGCTTCATTTAAAGCTATGCTTGCCTCCAAAAAAGATGCATGCACAAGATGCAAACATCTTTTGGCTTTTTTTGTCATCACAACCTCTGAGACACTGGCAGCTACAATTCCCACAAGGGAAAGAGAGATGAAAGAAACATATTTAGAAGGTGGAATGAATATCCAGATTTAAAGTTGCACAGTGGGTAAGAAATAATGTTAAAAAAATGAAGAGATGAACAGAATAAAAAAAAACACAATCACAAGAGAATAAGAGGTACTTATGTTTGAATCATTGATGTTTACAATATATTTCAAAGACTTCAGATCTTAAACTCGACTGTGAATTCTTACACTTTTTCAATACTAAATTTTCCCAGTGCATCTCTTGTTTGATGAATCCTTTTTTCACTTAGATCTAGATGCAAAAATACACAGTTTCAATGTTAGCTTTAGTTTTCAGTGTGTGCTTTGAGTAACATCTTTGTTCCTATGTTAGCCGCTTTAATCTTGACGCTCACATAACAGCTGTTCGGTCTGTCAATTATCCATGAATTAAGATCCAGAGAGACTTTGCCAGAGCATGAAAATCACTGTTGTACTTCAGTACATACAGCCCTGCTTATAAGGCCACGTGATCAATACAATTCTGAAGGAGACGCTTAAACATTCATTAATGCTCTCACTATAACATTGATTTCTGCTCCCCTGAGATGAAAATTGCCCCTCGCCACAGACTGGTAGTCTCTATTCAATATGTCAGCCGTAAAAAAGATGATTATTTAAGAATGAAATATCACAGTTTAAGCAATGACTTATTATCTCTTGTCCACCTTGAAGTCAAATAGTTGTCACACTCTGATTTGTGAGATTCTTTGCACAGTTGTGCTAAGAAGATATATGGCAAACAGAAGCTGCTGTAAATGAGTGCCCCAGATTGCAAGATTTATACCTCTTTAATTGAGGCAATCAGTATAATTTCCCTCAGTGTGGCACACAAACACAAAGATGAATTCATAAACTACATGGGCTCATGTCTTAAAGCATGTGCATGAGCATACACAGTTGCAGAGATGGCAAGAACCTTTTATTTTTATATTTATTAGTTTAAGGCAGCTTCTCTCCAGTCCGGGAACCTCTCCAACAGCTTTTACTTATCTTTCTAACTTCTTGTCGCTAGACCTACATATTCTGCAACAAAGCACACATGTCCAAATAAAACATTATGTTTAAGTTGTTGTTCACCTTCAGATTTTCCCTTCGTGGTCGCCACAGCAAAAGAGCTCTCACTGTTCACATAGTTTAGCAGAGATTTTTACGCTGGATGCCTTTCCTGACACAACCCTGTATTTTATCCAGGCTGGGGACTGGCACAGGGGGACTTGGGTCCGCTTGTGGCTACACAGTTAGTTAGGAAGTAGTACGAAGGGTCTTGCCCAAGTACCCATGCTGGACAAAGCTTATTGCACCCCCTGGGGATGGATTCCTAATTTCCCATTCATGCACTTAACCAACTCAGCCATCCAGCTGCTATTAATATGTTAAAGAAGTACGCATTTAACGTGAATACATTAAAGGAGATTACAACTTTAGTGCAGTTTTAAAGGTTAGATGGCCAAACATTTACATTATTTACCACTGTTAGAATTCTACAGTATGTATCACATTTATAATAATTTCTTAGTTTAAAGAATGATGCGTTCTTTCTTTAATCCTTTAGCAACCCTACAGAGAAAACAATCTTTAATTTTATTTTTTTCAATGTTTCTAATTTAAAAAAAATGTGCTCAACAATTTAGTTCAGGCAGTTAAAGGGTTGAAAAGAGAAACAACTGTTTTTGTGGCAAAGGGTCAGAAGGGTTAACTTGCATTCAATGAGGTCTAGCTTGGTTCTGTGCTGTAAGATAAAAACATATGTATCTTTAAAAGTCAAAGTCCTACAGATACCCCAATAAATGTGATGTATTTGTAAATTATAGTCAAGAACAATTGTTTATTCATCAGAGCATCTCTTTAATTTAGTATTCAGAGACTTTTAATACATTTACTTTCAGACAGCTGTGCTTTTGCTGTCAATTTATTCCTAAACTTTAATGTCTGTAATTCCTTTCATGTGTTTTTACCTAAATATGATAAACTGGGGAACCATATTTAACAAAATGTATGAGAATATAAACATGCTGGTTATTCAGCACCATCTCAGGTGAAAATGACCGTCTCAACTTGACCTGCGACTAATGCTCCTATAAAACAGTTTCAGTTAAATGGCCTGAGCTTTTATTTCCCTGGTGTAAAGTTAACCATATTTACACACATAAGCTATATTTCAGGGTTTTATGTGGGTAAAAAATTAAAATAGATATTTCAATGAACCCATCTCCTGTATTTTATCAATCTTCCTGTAAAATATGTGCACACATCTAAATATACAGATATACAATAAGCCATCTGAGTGTGCTTATGCAGGATCAATAGGCAGCAAGCCTCTGGCAACCAGGAATCAATACCAGTGCTCACTGAGAAGACATCATAAGAGCAAATGCAAACAGCATGCACAGAAGGTGACATGACTATTTAATAGGTGAAGTTGTACAAAGGACTTGTGAGAAAAGATCCATCTAAAACCCCATGACCTTGTCTTTGTTGAGAGTTTAGAGCAGACACGTGTTAAATAATGATGCAGAACTGCATCTGAAACAGTCTCATGGCAAAAATTCAGAGGGGTTGTTGATCCACACAGTAAAACACCACACTTATCGCAGTAAAGACTCAAAACTGGAGAAACTGAAAACATGTTACTGCTGCATAAAGTTTTACGTTTCAGGTAAAAAAAGAAAAAAAAAGGTGTTTAGCACTTGAAATATCTATCAGGATGAGGAGGATGCAGTTTGGTGCTCTTTCCAACAGTCACACCTCCCCCAAAAGCTGAGATTTGAGAAAGAAAAAAAAGTCTCCCAAAGCGAGAAGGCATCTCCTTGAAAATAAATGTATATTTGTTTTTAAAACATGAATTTTTCTATACTGGTGTGAAACATTA
This sequence comes from Oryzias curvinotus, assembly GCA_023969325.1. NCBI lineage: Eukaryota > Metazoa > Chordata > Actinopteri > Beloniformes > Adrianichthyidae > Oryzias > Oryzias curvinotus. The sequence continues at coordinate 23,000,629 of CM043712.1, read as the reverse complement.
TTTTCTTTTTTTAAGCAAGGAGCCTGAGAACCTTTTTTTTATGAATCCTACCCATATAATAATCTAAATATTTAACAGAGTAAACATCAAAGACCTAAAAGGTAAACCAATGAAGTATCATTTGAAGTGAAAAATACTATTAACTTTAACAATTGTCAAAGTAAATATGAATTTTTGGCACTTCCACACAAGCCTGTCAGAGGCACTAAGCTTTCCTTCTCTCCTTCCAACACATGTATGCTCAACCACAGAGACAGAGCACACAGAAACGAGTCAGTCAGTGTGAGTTTCTGTGACAGTCTGAGCTCTGCAGGCTGTAACCCCACAAAAGCCTTATCAAACTGCTTTAATTAAAATGTCTTCCACAATTACAGCACGTCCTGATGCGTCGACCTTCATACCACACATGAACACCATGTCAGGAAATGCCTCTTCTGTCTCCCTCTGGAGTGTGCAGCCTCACGTGTCCGAGGGTGAGCTTATGTTTGTGAACTCGTTTGGTAATTGTATTTAGTTTGATGGTTTTAGCTGTGCAAAATGTGAGAGAGTGCATTCATAACCCAACTTTTTTGGGGGGGGTTTTTACAAAATAAAATAAAACAATTTTTCAGCGTGACAAAACTGGCAAAATAGTTTTTGTAAGTGCATCCTCAAATTAGCATATATCATATAGTCAAAGGTTTAATCCTTTAACAACAGAGCTTTAGCTCTAGTATTTACAATCTTTTGACTTCCACAACTTGTCAAATGTTGATGCAATTAATGTTATTCCAGTGGATTCTACAGTGCAGAAAAGCAGCCTTGCACTGATATGCAACACTTTACAGCAGTAAAGTGTTTTCACGATCAACGTGAGTTTTCCAGCGGCAAAAATTACTTTTCTCTGCTACAGAATCAGCTGATTTAATTGCATAAAGGGTCCAAGAGTTACAGTATGTCAAAGAGCGTGTTTTATTGAGACATATCCAGTGTTAAAGCATTGAACTGAAACCCTGACACTGAATCTCTTACATACAGTTTTGACTATATTCAAAGTTTCTTTTGTGTAGATTTATGGTGATACTTGGGAACTATTAACCTTTGGTGTATTAAAATCATTGTATTATAAAGTACCCCAATGGTAGGAAATGCTCATTTATTTTCAGTTCTGTGGAAACAAAACAAAAATTGTTAAGATTGGATATTAAAATGAATAACAATGACTCGGCATTACGATGTCATAAATTATCTGCATAAAACATAAAACCTAAAGTTAGTCACCTGGAATTATGCTGCCATTGTGTAGAAGTATTATTATTTCAGTAAAGGTGAAGCTGCTCCTTCAAACCTTCCAGTAGTTCAGAGTTTAAAGCCACTTTGGATTCTAAACCTTTCATGTTTCAAAAATATTATCTGATAATATTTCAGCTTTAGCAGAATAACTTGATTGTGATAACGTCTATGCCTTGGTCCATGAACAGAAATGAGCATTCAGAACACTTCATTATTCCCACTCTCTCTAATAACAGCATTTATCCAGTGCAAATTATGCATAATACAATATGACAGGACAGTGCAAATGTTAATACAGAGTAATTTCTTACAAAGTTCTACAAAATATTATTTACTAAGTCTGCTGTAACCACAGTCTTTCATTAATGTCCAACTTAGTTGGTCCAGTGTTTAAATTCAGAATTTAGTAGCTCAAAGCCTTAGCTGTGTTACTTACCAAAGTAATCTTATCCCTAAAAGACTTCACTTGTTGATGGAAACACTAGAAAAAAGCATTCTTCAGTTAGCTGGTTCTGTTGCTGTTACCTTCTTTTTCTCGAACTATTAGAGCAATAAACTCTTCAAAATTAGATAACAAATGGTCTCACCAGGGTCTCTTCTGTGAAGCTTGTTTCATAAATGACCTGCTTCAATCTGTCTCCAAAGAGAAATAACTACAGTGGCCAGCTTTGTAATGCAGCATTTAAGTAATGTGTTCTTTTATATTTTGTTTATTTTTCCAGTGGAGAATTTTGTTCATTATTATTGCATAGACTGCACTTCGTCAGAAAAACACACTACCTCTTTGAATCAGAGATCTTAACAAATTGAACAGGATGCATTTTATGAAAGGGACTAAGCTGCACCTATGAACAAGACCCCCCCCTCCCATAACACACAAATAGATTGCACCAGCAAAGCAAAACATTGACCCAATCTGTTGGTGTTTATCTAAAAGGGCTTATGATGACAAAGGTGACAAAGGTCAATCATTGGCCATCTCATAAAGCCCAAAGCTTGTAATAGGCAGCCTTTTAGAAATGGCTTCCATTATTATGTATTCTACATAGATTCATGATTCTTCATGTCCACTCGAGTAGGAACAATATTTTTTAACCCCTGTCTGTCCTTCCTCTGTCTCTCAAATTACTTATCATTCTATCCTTTACTTCGTCACCTTTACTTCATTTCCCCCTTTAGCTTGACCTACATTATCTCATTATTCGGAATTCTTTAAACACTTTGTTTTCTTCCCTGAATTAGTTGCCTTTTCTGATATTTCTTTTTCTTTTGCTTGTCACCTTTACCACTTTTGTTTCCTTCCATTTGTCTTCAACTATGCTCCAGTTTTCGTCTTTGCTCCTCTGAGCTATTTCTCTCCAAAAGATTGTGCACAACACATTTTCCCTCTGCAACCTAGTGCACACTTAAACACTACATCATCCAGGTGTGAGGAGAGAGGGAATCTTGTATATAAGTCAGCGCAGAGTCAAGATTCCTTGATTTTGTCTGTATGTGTTGCAAGATCAGGTAAGACAAAGTCATTTTCCATTTGTCATCAGCTGTCTTTATCAGAACTCATCTTGAGGATGAAGATCCTCTGAGAACCCTTTTCCATCTATCCAGGAGGACGTTCAGATGTTCCTCCTGATAGTTCAGCTGCTGTGGAGGTTGTACTGGCTATCAGACACAAACAACTTTGAATTAAGTTGTCAGATTGTTTTTTGTTGCTGTTATGCTTGAGGTGAATGTTGGATTTATGTCTTTTGAGGGCAGCACATTTACAAGGGACTTGTTTGTTCAGATGCACCAATCAGACCTTTTCCTTCAGCATCACAGGGTCTTTGTTTGTACATTTTTGCTTTCAAATAAGGCACCAAAAATAGATCTGGAAAGTTGAAGTTGTCAGCACCCTTTCACTTAAAGCCTTTGCATGTGTCTCTGAAGGAGAGGATGTTCATGTTTCCTGGACCTTCTTGTCGTCTGTCAATAGTACAGTACCCATTTTACTCCTCTTTGATGAGTGGTTAGGTTCCTGATTGGGGTAAATGGAGACTCTGGCACCTGTGCAGATTTACATTTTCTTGGTAAAACAGGATGAAGTTGACCTCATTCTTGCAGAAACAAAGAAATAAGGCCTATCTCTCATAAAATGAGGGACATGGTAGCTTCAGTTTTTTCTTTTTAACTTGGAAAAGTTGGTGGACATAATAAAGCAGGTGAATACAAAAAGAACAAAAATTCATTTGGAATATTAGAATGTCATATTTTTTAATGATTGATCTTAAGTGAATGACCTTTTGTGTTCGATGTTTCTTTAGATTCCTTGTGTTATTTTTTCTACTGTGCACTAAGGTTGTTTATCTTTCTAAAAGTTTTAGCACAAAGAGTTTCAGACCTCTGCCTTTGTTCTCCTCTGTTGTGTTTCAAAAGGTGTGTGAGTTGAGGTTATAGAAAAGTGCCTTACATTTTGTTAATGAACCTAATCTGTTGTAAGTCCATAAAAGTACTCCTTCATTATCATAAGAAGTGATTATAAAACTTGTACTCTTGAGAGTTGTTGTGTTTGTGTGGGAGACAAGACACTTTCTGAACACCTCTTCAACAATCTGTCATGGGGGCTGTAGCTCTTCCTAGAGAGAGTGTAAGGTGGCATAAATGAATAACGCGATTTTGAGTGGGATTCTGGAAGAGGAACAAAACTGTAGATTAACTGATAGGGGAGAGTAACTGCCCACCATTTTATGTAATTTCTTCAACGTGATTTTACAGGAGCTTTTGTCACGGTGCCTGTCAGTTCACCCCACAACTCTCCTGGTCCTCTGATTGGAACCAGCTGACCTTCATCTCCTCATCACCCTGCCGGCCTTCTTAAGGGAGCATCTCACAGGGAGACACATTCAACGCCAGTTTGTTATACTCACTCCGGTGCTTATGCCTGGCCTTTTAGTCTTTGCTCTAGTTACCAAGTTCATGTTACTTACCTCGTCTTGTACTCACCTTCAGGTTTCATCCATTGGTCACGCTGGTTCCTCGCTCTACGCCTCGCCTCAAGCTGGTCCCGCCGTCCTCTGCATCCACGCATCACCTCCAGCTGGTCCCGCTGTCCTCAGCGCCCACGCCTCGCTCCCTCTGGTTCCACGGTCCGACGCGTCCCCGCGTCTCCCCTCTCTGGATCCGCTGTCTTCAGTTACATCAGCCCCAAGGACTTCAGAATCATTCCATGAAGAGACAGGAGGGGGGACAGGCTCCAAGCCCATCTCCCACATGGTCTAAGGGTCTAAGGGCAGGGATGCCAGTATAGCTTAGTCAGTTTGTTAGTTCATTTTAGTATTTTCCTATTGAACTTTGTATTTGTGATCCTTTTGAGTTCATGTTTTACTTCGAAGCCCATCGAGACGACTGTTGTTGTGATTTTGGGCTATACAAATAAAATTGAATTGAATGATCTGTTATTGTGAAGGCAATGCAAAATTACCATAAAGAAGTCCTCCATCATCAGCAAGGCCCTGGTGACACTGCACTCCAGCAAGCAGATTAGAAAAAGAACTAAATTAAACTACCAAAACATCAGAACTTCTAGGGCGGAACCAAAAATGTGGCAGACCATCAGCTCAATCACTTAATAGAGCATAAAACATATAAACAAAAAAAAGCAAGAGATAGATGACAGAACATTCAAGTCTCCAGAAAAAGGAAATTAACATGCATGCAAAACAGAACCTCAGATGACCCAGTAGAAGAGTGTTCGCCATGACATTGGTAGTATGTGGGCTTAAATCCATTGTTGGTCGCACCAAAGACTCTAATATGCCTCCCTGCTTGACACATTAAGGGGTTAGATTGGGTAGTTTAAACACAAAGCGTGGGTGTGACTGAAGCTCACCTCTCCCCCAGGGTATGGGTCAAATGCAGAAATCAAATTTCAAAAATCCAGAAGTGGTACAGCTGATGGGACTTTAACTTTAGCAACATAGTAGGAATGAAAAAGAAAAAAGACAGCACCATGTAGTTAAAAAAAACAACTCAACCACAGGCAGGCGTGACTGACCCAAGAAGTAGTCTGGACTGACCTGTGCAGTGGTCAGATCAACATTAACACTGCCTGTTAGATTCTCTCCGTCTACCTTAGTTTCTGTTCAGACATTGGGTCCATTCTTTTGGGTGAAGGAGGAGGGTCTCATTGTGACACACACATTTTACTGTGAGGGTGGATTTATATACAGTAAAAAGGTTAATAGAGGATTTTTTTCCAAATCTCTTCCCGTCTGTTCTCCATGCACTCCCTTTCATCTCAACTTGAAAAGCTCCCAGCAGGAAACTCAGTGGGGAGTAAACTTTGTGTTGGTGTGTATGTCTGTGTCCATTACTTCGCCCTCTCTCTAGCTGTGTGCTTTTCTGTCTGGCCATGGAAATGTGCGCTTATCAGTCTTGGAGTCAATCAAGAGTCTGAGGCCTCTTCATCTTTGCTCCTTCCTCCTCTTCCTCCTCGCTGTACGTTTCTCTCTCCACCATGATGCACTGCCTGTGTTTTTAATCCCAGTTACTTTTAAAATCCATCTATGTCGCACCATCAAGTCTAACTATCTCAGAGAGGCAGAGACATCCCCTATTTTTCGAAATGTAAACTTTTTTATCCGTTATTCTCGAACGCTTTTTGTCGTCGACTCTCTTGGGAGTGTTATCAAAAGCAATTGCTCACAAGCTGCAAATAAAAAAGCTGCATGTTTTGAAATCTGCAATGACTGTTTGACGTCTCTGTTGTGTTTCATGCAGATAGAGCCTCCATTTGTGATGGGGATAAACAAAAGATTACACTTTTTAGGGGCCAGTTGTCAGGTTTGTGAGTGTGTGCACGTGATTTTCCACACTTCTACCCACATCTGTGTGTTTGTGCATTTTCTGGTACCCCTTAGGGTCACAGTGGCCCTCTGTCACCTTGCCAGTCATATCAGCTAGGTGTGTACTGATAACCTTATCTTCTTTGCCTTAGACCTGCATGCTTAGCCATAGGGCTACCCCACTGCACCCTCCACACAAATAAATAAATAACAGGAACACTTTTTTTTTTCACATGGAAAATGAAAGAAGCCAGAGAGCAGATAGGGATCAATGCCACTAAATCAAGGACATGCAGTCTGCTGCTTCTCTCTGTCTCTCTGTGGCTCTTATCTATAATAGAAAAGCCATACATTTGCAGCTCCCTGCCTACCTTCTAGTCACACTCAATCCCAAAATCAAATACTGCTGCAAAGAGAAGTGAGTGGGGGAAAAAAGTTGAAAAATAAAGCTTCTGGTGTTCAGCTTGCAAATTACACGGGCATTCAGTAAATACCGGAAAACAAGCATGACAAACAACAGAAACTGCAACGTTTTTGAGACTGAGCTGTTTTCACAGCAACAGGTAAAAATTGTGATTTTCTGATGGTACTCCCTTGTAATTATCCATACAGTTGATCCAAGAAGTTTACATACAACACATAAAAAGACGCATATGCTTTTTTTTCTTACTGTAAGACATGAAATAAAGGTAAACTTTTCGTGTTTTAGGTCAATTACAATTAACAAAATTATTTATATTTGCTAAATGTCAGAAAAATGAGACCAGGTTTTTTTAGACAAATTTTTATTCTTTTTATTAAAGTCAAAGTTTACATTCATCTTATTAGTATTTGGTACTATTGCCTTCAAACTGCAGAACTTGGGTCAAATGTCTGAGATATCTTTCCACAAGCTTCTCACAAAATTTGGTAGGACTTTTGGCCCATTCCTCCTGACAAAACTGAGCAAATATGCAGGTTGCCTTTTCAGCTCTGACTATATTTGTCCAATTGGATTTAGATCCGGGCTCTATGATGGCCACTCTAAAACATTGACTTTGTTATCCTTAAGCCACTTTGTTACCAGTTTGGCAGTATTCTTTGGGTCATTGTCCATTTGGAAAATCCATTTGCACCAAAGCTTCAAATTTCTGGCTGATGTCTTCAGATGTTGCTTCAATATTTCCACATACTGTTCTTTCCTCATGATGCCATCTATTTTGTGATGTGCACCAGTTCCTTCAGCAGCAAAACAACTCCACAACATGATGCTAACACCCCCATGTTTTACAGTTGGGATGCTGTTCCAAGGCCTGCAGGCTTCCCCCCTTTTCCTCCAAACATAACGATTGTCATTGTGGCCAAACAGTTCAATTTCAGTTTTGTCAGACCACAGGACATGTCTCCAAAAAGGAAAGTCTTTATCATGGGTGCATTGGCAAACTTTAACCTGGCTCCACACTTTAAAGTAGTGAAGGGATTTCACAATCCACCTAAATCAACGGATTCTATGGAGAAAAGCAGCTTTACTCTGTTTTGCAATACTTTACATTGGTAATTTGTTTCTTAGCAGTGCAAAGCTGATATATAAAACTGATTTTCTCTTTGTCAGAATCAGCTGATTCACTTTAATTACATAAACACTCAAAAATCTCTGGCATGTCAAAGAGCGTGTCTTATTTAGGTGTTGCAATAGACATCTCCAGTGTTACAAGGTTAAGGAAACTCTGTTAGAAATCTATTCAATGGGGCCACTGCCTGCTTGTGTAAAGAGTGATGGGGCTTTTATCCATAGCCAGACAGTAACTGATACTGGCACCAAGCAACCACAGAGGAGACAAAACCTTGTATGGAGAAAAAAAAGGCTTGCAGGTAGTTGTACATTTATGCTGTTTTTAGGCAACGAAACAGAAAAACTTTAATAATTTATAGTGGATAGTTTAAAATGGTTTAAATGTAAAACCAGCTGTCTATATACGATTCAGTATCTTAAAAGAGGTCCAATTGAAAATACAGTTTAGTCCCATTTAGTTTGCCGCAGTTTTCAACTTAGGTTGTCTCAAGGAACTAAGGTCAAGAATCGTCAAAGCAAACTAAATAAATTACTTTTTTTTGTTTGTTGCTTTATTTCACACTATTATGAACTATATTTAGCTAGATATTTCTCAGTATGCTAGAAAAGTAAGTCTTGTCTGATTTCAGCAGCAGCAGGAAATAAAGAAAATAGGAAGAGAGAATCTTTTCCGAAAAAGCTTTTGGGATCTTTCATCCGAAAACCCTGGAGCTAATGTTTTTGCTCCTTTATTTTAATTATTTATTTAAATGTTTTTGTGGTTGAAATAAAGAAATGTCATGTATTTTCCAAGTTGTTACATTTAATGTGAGGTCTGAAACTAAGCCAGGGCTCAAAGGTCAAAAGTATTAGGCAAAATACTCTCCAAACAGATTAGGTAAAGTATTTTAGGGCAGTCCGCATATTGTTTGAATGTAAATGATTTCTAATAATTGTATGGGTTTTTTGGGAACTTGACAATTACAGAATTACATGTGACATTTATCCGTGAAAAAGATGAATTACTATTCTGAATGTATTTTACATCCGTAGCTTACCATCACCAAGTATGAATGAGGAGTTAATGAATACTGGATACTCATTATAAGCACTTTGAGCATCAGAAAAGGGCAGAAAAATCCAACTCCTTATTATTAACATTGATGTTTTAAACCATTAATGTAACTTCTGTGTTTATTTTAATTCTAGCAGTGTCACAGTTTATCAGGATGACCCAGATGCAGGACAATACGGCAAGATAGAGTGAAGAACCACAATTCTTTAATAGCAAAAATTGCCATTCTAGGTGGGAAAAATCCACAAACTCAAAAACCAGCAAGACCAAAGAAGCAATGGACAGACAGAAAGACAGACTATAAGCAACACATGCCACTTGAGTGCAGAAACAGAGACACCTAAATACAGCTCAAACAAATTAACCTCAAGTGCAGGCAGCTGTGCGCCCTCCAGGAGAAGCCAAAGCCAACATGTACTGAAAAGACAAGAATGAGGTAAAACCAAATTTGCAGCACTTCTTTTGAGTATATTACAATGCATTGCCATTGGTGGTGTGAAAATTTGTTCATGCAGATATTCAGAAAGAAGATAAATATGACCAATTATGATGAAACAGACTTTACTTTTGGAGCGTGAAAGCCCAGTGGAAGTAAGGAGTTGTAAGGCTGGTAGTAAGTTTAGTCTTTCTGTGAAGTCCAAATGAGTTTAAAAAAAGGCATCCATTTAATCAAATCTGGCAGGCTATCGGACCAGTCACTGACACAGAAAGAAAAGCACAAACCACAGGTGAGTTCTGTCACAACAGGAAACTCAGATTAAAGATTGTCACTTATGTTATTTAAAATAGAAATATGTTATATTGAGCTCTTGTAAAGGTGTTTCCAGTGGTCTTTAAGCTAAATTTGCCATTTTTAGGCAAAATCAAAAAGCCTGTTTTATTTTCTAGGACATAGTTTCTGCAGAGCGGCAGAAGTTCATTTGAAATTCACCCCTAAGTTGTTGATTAATTCTCTGTGGGACTGTTGGCACAGAGTAAGCCTCCCCTCATTTCCCATCATCTCTTTATGTACACTTTCTCCCGATTGCTCAAAGCCCTTCACAACCCCAACCTAACCTATCTCACGCAAAAAGACTGCAAGCAATATTGGAGCTATCCAGTCATACAGTTTGGAGCCAGATGCTAGCTGAGGATGAGGAAAACAAAGACGTACATGGATCTATTTGTATATAAGAGGACTGGCATGGTGGAGCAGGGGGGCTTATTGCCCACTGAGTGTAGCACCTTTTTTCAAACAGCTTTTTCTTGTCTGCTCCTGGTTCACAACGATTTGAATAAACTAATACTCAGAAATGCAATTTTAAACTTAATTTTCATTGTATATGTCCTCTATCATGAGACAAATGCCACAAGAACATGTTAAAAAACACAATTTTCTAAGGAGTGGGTCTCTAACAAGAATCTAGAAGCTTATTTTATCACAAACATTTATTTAAACTTCACTAGTTTTGTTTTTTCTTTCTACCATTAAAGTTTGTCATTGATTATCTGTGATTGAATCTAGCATTATAAACATGTAAACATATAAACAGCATGTTCTCTTGGTGCTTGTTAAGATGTGGTAAGAAAAGTTGTGAAAAAGGAAAGTAGTGTGGATGAACAATGGGGAACATCCAGAGAACAGGTCCAAGCTTTCATGGCTTCACTAATTCAGCAGTAGAGATCAGAGAGAATACTATATTGCAGGTTTTAGCCTCAGTTCTTATGATTGCTATCATTTTACTATGAGCTTGCACTGTTTTCTTTTTTTCTCTACCATTTTAAGGGCTTCATTGCCATCATTACCTTTTTCAGTCAATACCTTTTCATCTTTCTCTCACATGCTGCTAGTATTTTGCTAACACTTACCTGCTTCTACTAACTCAGTTTATTTCTCTCTCTCTCTCTAGCTATTACTGAAAAGTGGCTGCTTCAGCAGTCCTCTCCTGCTGCTGCAGACTGTCTTTATGTGGCCACATCATATTTGATGGGACATATGTGGGTAGGGGGGTGGATGGATGCAACTTGAATATTTTACCAGGTTTCTCTCATGACTCATACTTTCTGTCTTGTTTGTCATATGTGTTTGTGCCTGTATGCAAAAATAAAAGACAAAGGCAAAATGCATGCGTATGCATGCTTGAGCCTCTGTTGATCCATTGGGCAGGAAAACACTTAAAGTATGATGTCCAACCATCCCAAAGTGACACATACTAGTTTTTTTTTATTCTGAATATTTAAATCAGATAAAATAGAAATAATATAAAAATATAGAAATTAGCCATGGAGAACACAAGAGTTCAATATTCTAAAAAATCTTACACAGATAAATCACAGGAATCCAAGAGTGAATTGGAAACTGGTTGGATTATTATTTTATGTATTTAACTGCTGTAAATTACTGACTTGAGACAGAAAAAGCAGATGCAATGAAATCAGACATTATCTGTTTACAAATTTGTTACTTTGGTCATGTGTTTTTATAATATACCGGTATGTGAGTTTGAGTAAAGAAACAGACCGTAAATTTTCCTTTCATATAATTTTTTTTTTACTTAGTTTGGGTATAACAGTAAAGACAAAAAGTACTGGTTTTAATAATACATTTTTCTTCAATAGTTTAAAGTAAAGCTTAAATATTTGTGACAGATTTTGTCACATAATGCTACATATTAGCCACTTTCACAGCAATAGAGGTCCTTCTTCCCCTACCTCGATTCCCCTGTTGTCCATTCCCACAGAGCTTTATTTTAGCATCATGTTGCTTAATTGTTATGGAGTTTTTTTTTAAATAACACTCATTCTGCTGCCATTTTCGCCTATCTTCTGTATACCTTCTCTAAAATATTACTTTTCTACAAAATGAACTGTTTCACTCAACACAGCAGGGCAGAACAAAGCGGCAGTCAGAAAGGACTACAGTCACAGTGAAGTTGGGGGACGTAGCATGAGCAGTTGGGGAAATAAATCTATTTTTAGCCAATAAAGTTGTTGAAATATGCTGTTGTGTTTCTGAGGGAACCACATATTTCTACCGCAATCTATTTTATGTAAGTAGGAGCAGAAACTGAGGAAGTCATGGGAAAGAGAGGGGCAGGAAAATAATCTGGGAAACTAACATGAGTTTAATTTTCAAAATAAAATTAAAAGTGCAAATCCCTTACGTTAGTTTTGGATAAACTTGCAAACTTTTATTGTTCTGTTTTATTGACAGCACTTCAAACTGTCTTGTAACCAAGCCCTGTTTGACATGCAGGTGCAGCAGAACTGCTCGATGTACCTTCAAATACAAGACATAATTCAAGTCAAATTATCACATTTAATCCAAAAGTAGACTCTAGAGCTGATCTACATGTTACTGTTTGAGCAAATAAGAGAGAGCGGGTTTTTAATTAAAACAAAAAAATTTAACACGAGATGACTAATAAGCTAACTTTTGATATAAATGTAAGAAACAGTAAGAAAATATATGTTAAAAAGTTTGCAAACTGAACTTGACCTAAAGTCCCCGCTGAGCAATGATTATCCTGCGCAACATTATATTTATTATAATAATGCTATAGAGGCATGTTTTTGTTGCTGATAGTTGTTTTTTTTTTGAGTCAGAGAAATTCTTAACTTTTTACTTTGTCTCCGCATGCACAGACAAGTTTTGGTGGTAAAATATAATATGGCATGTGTAAACTAGTTGAGTTGCTGTTTTTACTTAGTTTCTCACTATTTAGCTAATTCCCAAGATACCTCAACTAATTGGCTGTCAGACCACAACAAACATATATATATAGGCACACTATAAAGTAATTATATGCATTCACACATGCTTTTCCAAGCAGACGATCTCTTTGGGCTAAAAAAGGTGACACTTGACAGATCAATAAGCCAGGGTTTAGGGTTTATCTTTTTTCTATTTTCCACACAGACCTCTTTATTGATTGCTTCTCTAATTATTCATTGCCTAAAGTGAAAACTGGCTACAATGATATCACTACATGAATGTATTTTATAGCATCTTAAATGCTTAAATCTACGGAGCCCGTGTCATGACATTAAAAAAATAAAATATATCTCGTTCCCACAGATTAATAACTCGTTCCCACAGATTAATAACTCGTTCGCACGAAATACTATTCCGTTCCCACAAGATACTATTCCGTTCCCACAAGATACTATTTCGTTCCCTCGAAATACTATTTCGTTCCCACGAAATGATTAACTCGTGCGAACGCAATAATTAATCCGTTCGAACGCAATAATTAATCACGTCATAAGTCAATCACACGGATATGCTCTCAGTCCGTCCGGCCGCAAAAGCCGCTTTCAGCGGTAACATCCGTCTCTTTGACCCACATTCGTTCAAGAAAGGAAAAAGAAAAACAAGAAGGATCAATTTATTACTGTCTCAATGAATATAAGAAAAATTTCACAAGATTTGATAGCTACGCTGCTTTGCCATACGATAGCTTCTGCTAGGCTACTACTACTAGCTTAGCTCCCCGCGGAGCTCCTTGCTTGTCATGCCGGCATTCGGGCAACTGGCTGGTCGGTAGACAGCCAGCCAGCTGATATTGTAGTTTAAGGTTAAATAGGAATAATAATATTCAGTACTTGTATTTTATTAACATACTCTTTGGCAGTCAGTCGCTTCACATTCGAAGGCTATGAGGCTACATGCTAACTAACTAGCTGATCGTTTATCCTGTTATCTATGTCATAGAGTTACAGCAGATACCTTCACATTTCTGTCTGTGTGTGTCTCATTACAGTGCATTGAAGACACCGAGGATGTTTAGAGATCAGATTTATTTATTTTAAAAAGCACAAAAGCATCCATTCCATCGTATTCACATCATCATCATGATCCTCTGGTACGCCCTCCGTCATCTAGCTGCAAAAGCCGCTTCCTGCCGCTACGACCGTGTCCCTGTGAGCATTCAATAGGGGTAAAAATAAAAGCAAGAATGGTCGATCTATTATTTTCTCAATGACAATCTGAAAAAATATCATATTAAGCTGACTGCTTCGCCAAACGCACTTACCTCTTAGCTCCAAGCACAACAAATATGGCTGACCGATACCCCAAGACGAGATCAGATTTATTTATTTTAAAAAGCACAAAAGCATCCATCGGTATTCACATGATGATCATCCTCTGGTACGCTCTCCGTCATCTCGCTGCAAAAGCCGCTTTCTGCAGCTACTTCCGTTTCTCTGTGAGCATTCACTGGGCGTAAAAATAAAAGCAGGAATGATCGATCTATTATTGTCTCGATAAAAATCAGAAACATATCATAAGATAAGCCTGAATGCTTCCCCTACCGGACTTAGCTTTTAGCATCACAAACATGGCTGCGAACAATATACCCCATGATGCATCACGTTTACCCACGTGCTTTTGATCAGCAAATCATTGGTCTTGTTGTTACACTTCAGTTACAGGGACACGGTGATTGGCCGAAATGCATGCTGGGAATGCCGGATGCATGCAGCCTTGTTTGTAATGCTAGTAGCTAAAAGCTAAGTCCGATGGATGCTTTTGTGCTTTTTAAAATAAATAAATCTGATCTCTAAACATCCTCCATGTCCTCAATGCAATGTAATGAGACACACACACAGACAGAAATGTGAAGGTATCTGCTGTAAATCTATGACGTAAATAACAGGATAACCGATCGGCTAGTTAGTTAGCATGTAGCCTAATAGCCTTCGAATGTGAAGCGACTGACTGCTAAAGAGTATGTTAATAAAAGACAAGTCTTGAATATTATTATTCCTATTCGACCCTAAACTACAATATCAGCTGGCTGGCTGTCTACCGACCAGCCAGTTGCCCGAATGCCGGCATGACAAGCAAGGAGCTCCGCGGGGAGCTAAGCTAGTAGTAGTAGCCTAGCAGAAGCTATCGTATGGCAAAGCAGCGTAGCTATCAAATCTTGTGAAATTTTCTTATATTCATGGGACAGTAATAATTGATCCTCTTGTTTTTCTTTTCTTTGGAGAATGTGGTCACAAGAGACTGAGTTACGCTGAAAGCGGCTTTTGCGCCGAACGACTGAACATATCCGTGTGATTGATTTATGACGTGATTACTTATTCGTTCGACGATTAATTACGTTCGCAGGTTAATTTTCGTTGGAACGAAATAGTATTTCGAGGACGAAATATATCTTGTGGGAACAATAGTATTGTGGAACAATGTTTCGTGAACGAGTTTAATCTGTGGCACGAGTTAAATCTGTGGAACGAGTAATTTATTTTTAATGTCACACGGCTCATATAAATCAGTTGCGAATGTGTACAGGGAAAAGTTAGAAGATTTTAAACACTCCAGACCCAGGGTTCTTACTAAGTTACACTTTAAACCCCTTCGGCTAAAGGACAGGTAAACACATTTTGTAGGAGAAAATAAGTTGATATGAAGAATTCTGTGCCCAGAAGGATTTATGTGGATTTGGTTTGCTTGCAATAGTCAAACTGTGGGTGTGTGTGGAAAGGATTATTTATATTTTATCCCTTTCTTGACAATCAAACAAGTGGTAGAAATAAGATGCTCTTATCTTTAAAGTGCATTTGTTTAATAGCAAAATATTGGAGGTTAACCTAAAAGATCATGAGGTTTAATTATTTACAATTGTTAAAAATACAAGCAGAAGATAAGAAACAAGGAACATCCTCAACAGTATCATTAAAAGGGCTGCCAAATGAGTCCCTGCTGTAGTGGAGCACATTTTAAAATGAAGGAAATGCCGGTGTTGAGAATCCAGAGGCATTTACTATAATAGTTATGGGTTTCAGCTGTGATCTCCTTTCTGAGCAATAATCTCTAAGAAAGTAAATCTGTCTTCTTACAGCCACATTTTCAAAATTCAATTTTTTTTTTCTTTTTCAAAATATAGCTTCATAGCTTTGGGATTTTTTGACAACTTTGTTTTTATTTTTACATTTGGCACAAGGGTGAATAAACGTGGTAAAAGTGATTACCCTGTTTTCATCCAGATACCATCCTGTACAAAGTTAGTGGGAAGTCTTTTTTTGGTATTAAAAATGCTTTACAGTTGAACATCAAGACACACTTTCAAAACTACACGGTTCTCACTTGCTTTGCTCACAATATAAAGTCTTGAAATTTCAATTCCATGAAATCAATACTTTAACGGTCTGAATATCGGTATTTGGTTTCAGATAGGTTTTGTTCCAATTAACAGCTTCTCTCAGGTGTTTTAAAAGGTTTGGCCCATTTCAGCATCTGCTAGCAATTTGAAACACTATGTTCCCGCCCATTAGTGGCCGATTAATCACTCTGAAATTCTGAACACACACATCCACCACTGAAATCATTGCAATATATTCTATCAGCAATACTGTCAACATGGCGAAGACACAGAAAACATAGGAAAGTTTGTAAAAGTAAAAGAAGTTGTTAATGAAACTAAATATTTATCTATGTTTTCACATATTTTTCTGCTTTACATATTTCTTATATTGATACTCCCAATTCCTCCTAATTCCATGCGCTCCCCAAAACACACAGACAACCATGCACTGATAAAACTTCCTCATACTCTTCAAGAATGCTTTTTAGCTACAGACGCTAAGGAGATGGTGACAAACTGGCAGAAGGTCTGCAGCATCACCAGCTTTTAAATTGAGTTTTGATTCAATCAAAATTCTGTTTTGTTGAATCAACAATCATGTCCCTGATCAACTAAACCAGATAAACATCATATTGCTAAAATATACTGAAGCAAATTACTGATTTTGTGGAAATTAGGAAAGTAGTTGTAGAATAAAAATGCCGCACTAGGAGGTGGGCTGTGGTATTTTGTCTGTTCTCCTCAGCTGCTGCCCTTTTCAGAAAACCATAAGAGAAGGGGTGTTAAATGGTGGGAGGCAGGCAGAAGTGCACAAATGATAAAGTACTGTATGTGGATGAAGGTGAAGGGATTGGTACAAGTACAATAAAAAAGAAAGGACGGGGCAGATTACAGAAAGGCAAAAGATGAACAGAGTGGGAGGAAAAGAGGAGGCAGGGAATGGAGTGAAAAGGTGACATTTAGTGACCAGAGTCTATTTGTGGTGACATTTTCACACCTCTGCTCATCTCTAATGCCAAGACAATGTGCTGTGGTTCGTTTATCACCAACAGTGCTAACAAGCATGGTACAGCTTAGGCTTCTGGCCTTAAAGTGACTTTGTGTGCAGGAAACATTGGTCTAAGTAGTGTGGGCAGGCATCAAGCCAAAGTTAGTTCATTCTGCAAACCAAATAAATCCTTTTTTGAAGTGAAATTCTAAATTGTTGGTAATTATTTGACAGCGAAATAATATAGTGTATACTTAATATACACTATATTACCAAAGGTATTGGCTCATCCATCCAAATGATCAGAATCAGGTGTCCTAATCACTTGACCTGGCCACAGGTTTATACAATCAAGCACTTAGGTATGCAGGCTTTTTTTTATTTACAAACATTTGTGAAAGAATGGACCACTTTCAGGAGATCAGTTAATTCCAGCGTGGACCTGTCAGGATGCCATTTGTGCAAAAAGTCCAGTCATGAAAATGTCCTTGCTCCTAAATATTCCACAGTCAAGTGTAAGATCTATCATACAAAAATGGAAGAGTTTGGGATAACAGCAACTCGGCTACCAAGTGGTAGTCCACGTAAACTGACAGAGAGAGGTCAGCAGATGCTGAAGCGCATAGTGCAAAGAGGTTCCCATCTTTCTGCACAGTCAGTTGGTATAGAGCTCCAAAATGAATGTGACCCTCAGATTAGCTCAAGTACAGCATGCAGAGAGCTTCATGGAATGGATTTCAATGACTGAGCAGCAGCATCTGAGCTACACATCACCAAGTGCAATGCAATGCGTTGGATGCAGGGCTGTTAAGCACGCTGCCACTTGACTATAGAATAGTGGAGATGCGTTCCCTAAAGTGATGAGTCACACTTTTCCATCTGGCAATCTGATGGACGAGTCTGGGTTTGGAGGTTGCCAGGAGAAAGGAGCATTTCAGACTGCATTGTGCCCAGTGTGAAACTTGGTGGAGGAGGAATTATAGTGTGGGATTGTTTTTTTTTTTGGGGGGGGGACTTTTTTAGGACTTAGTTCCAGTTAAAAGAACTCTAAATGCTCCAGGATACCAAAACATTTTGGACAATTCTATGCTTCCAACCTTGTGGGAGCAGTTTGGAGCGAGTCTCTTCCTCTTCCAACATGGCTATGCACCAGTGCACAAAGTAAGGTCCATAAAGTCATGGATGACACTCTGGTGTGGATGAATTTGACTGGCCTGCTCAGAGTCCTGACCTGAACCCGATAGAAAACATCGGTATGAATTAGAGTGGAGACTGAGAGTAGGGCCTTCTCAACCAACATCGTGTATAATATCACCAATGCGCTTTTGGAAGAATGGTAAAAAAATTCCTATGAACACACTCCTCAAGCTTTTGGACAGCCTTCCCAGAAGAGTTGAAGCTGTAATAGCTGCAAAAGGTAGGCAGACATGATATTGAACTCTATGGGTTGGGAATGGGTTTGAACTTTAGTTCATAAGTAAGTCAAGGCAGGTGAGCAAATACTTTTGGTAATGTAGTGTATTTATATATAATATCATTTTAGACTTTAATTCTAGAGTTTAAGATGACTCCAAAACAATAAAGTTTTGCACTTAAGCTTTGCAGCTTCATCGGCAATGAGCTCCAAGGAAAAACACAAGGTGACACTGATTGAAATATATTAGGAGCCAAAAGTTGAAACTGTTTGTTTTAAACAAATCTTCTCCAAACAGTCACTCCAACAGATGTGGAAGCAATGACTTTGCATACCTTCCTGACCTCTAAACCTGCACTTCATAGTGGTGAAAGATAAATATTGTGTTACACCTGGTTACATCTGAAATGATATGTGTTTTGGATGCCCATAAGCATTTAGGTTTTTCAGAGATCAGATCAGGAAAACCAAAAATTTCCTGTGAAACTGTGAAAGGTTCAAAGCAGACTGGAGATCCCCATCTGGCTATGGTTATGTCCTGCAGATATATTTTTTTTATTTTGTATCAGTTTGCATTTTCTAAAGCAGAGGTGTCCTTTTCTTGAAGTTCAGTTAAAATGAACATGCTTCCACAAAGTGCACACACATGTCCTCACACTGCATAAAACAGAGAAATGACCATCAAGGTAATGCTATCTTTTAGCTACACTAAAGCAGACCCGGGCTCTGAATTGCCACAAGCAATTATTTCTCTCTTGAGGTATCAGTTGGAGCTTTGCAGAAAAGGACACCATTTTTTTTTTACCTATCATGCCACTTCAAAGAACATTTTTCAATAAGTGATTTAATTTTGTTGTAAAGACTGATGATACTTGCTCTCTGTGTTAACCACTTTTTATCAATGTTTGCATCTTCTTTTTTCTTCGTTTACTTAATAGTAAGCTCTGCATCAACTGGTTACGTTTAACTTCATTTTTTTTTATAGGATTATACTACGCCATAGTTGATAGAAACTCTGAAACACACTGACGCAAGAGAAGATTGTCGCCGGCTGTGCAAAATGTTTTGTTGTGATTGTTGAGGAAGAATAAAAACAATGTTCAAACACAACTTAGTTGCAGTAAAATGTAAAAGTATAATTTTAGGATAAATATTTAAAGATAAAAAACAAAACAAGGCCTTATGAAGAATGCATTCAAAAATGATGCCCATACTTGCTTAGAATTTTTAATTTTAAAAGTGTATTAATTATAAATAAATGAGGTTGCACATTGATTCCAAAATTTGTGTGTGTGTGCTTGTGTGCGTCGGTGCATGCACGTGCGTGCGTGGTGGGTGGGTGGTAGCGTGTGAGTGAATATGAAATTCTCCATTTGCCCTGTGAGCAGTCTGATTTGCTTCTGGTCCAGGAGCTTGAGGGTCCTGCACATTATCTTGGTTATTCCAAGGACTCTGTTCTCCTGTACAGAGATCTCAGGTGCTGTTCCTGTGGCACAGTCCCAGTTTGGAAATGAAATTCTAAATGCAATGGGAACTATTGTTGCCTTCACCCTCCATATTTTTTCAACCTTATTTCCCTGTTAAAATGTCTCTTTCTTAATGTCCTCATGTTCCTTCTCCCTGGTGTTGCTAATGCTTGTGATTCTATCACTTTGGACTTCTTCTCCTTCTTGTCAAGCACTACGGTGTCTGGTCTGTTATTTATGGTTAGCCATGATGGATTGTCTCAGGGGCCTCTTTGTGCAGCTTCCACCAAGAGTCCTGCTCGGTGTGTTGGATCTTGGTCTTTATTGATCTAGTACTTAGAGTCTGTTCCTGTGCTGCCATTAGAAGTCTCTTTTTGCTACCAGTAGATGGCTCTTGCTCAAGGACTGCAACTACCAGGATTTGTACCAGGGTCTTTATAGTGAAAATGTAATATTTGCAGGATCAGATGTTCCAGAATGGTCCTTTCTCTTTGAATTTAAATTTCTCTTGAAAACATACAGCACCTTCAGTTTCAGTGTTTATCATCCCTTCCTCTTATACTCCATGTTGTCTTTCAGTCTTCAAAACCTTCTCACCCTGAATTCTTTGAGCTCGACTTTGTTAATAGCTCAATCTTACTTTGATGTTTGTCTCAGTTAAATATATTTTTCTAATCCACAAACATAATTTATTTTCAGTATAACTGCCAACATTCTTCTCAAAAAAATGAAATGTATTTGAAGTGATTAACCAGTTTTAAGAAATTATCAACTTGATCAACATTTATCGAATAGTGGAAATTTTGGGGGAAAAAAAACATTTCTTTTATGTAATTGTCAGATAAATGCATCTAGACATTAAAAAAAACACAATTTGAAACAACAGACCACAACAAGAATCAAGTTTCTCATGCACGAGGGAGAGGAGCAAATGTGGCAGAAAACATCCACCACGTTTCTCTTGTCAAAGGATCTGCCTCTCCCTGTGCTGCTTTTATTAAGAATTCAAGTAGGCGGTGACAATTTCAAGACAGAGAGAAAATGTCATTAGGGGGTGTCATATAATGACCCTCTTTTGGTGGATTCTAACTTCAAAAAGGATTCCTTATCTGCTAAGGACAGTGTGTCGTAAAACCCCCTCATCCTTGCTGGGATGAGAAGCAGATGAACAAACACACAACTGTTTTCTAAAAAGGTAAAGAGGGCAATCTGAGTTAATATTTAAACATACATTTACCAAATACATTTAAACAATGATAATAATAAAACAATTTCCTTCACAGTAATTCACAGCAGATTGTTATGTGAACAAAAATGCTTTTGAAACATCGTTTTTGTGCCAAGAGCTGCATAAAGAAATACAGTTCAGATCATTTAGTTATTTTGTGGAAACCCTCCCTCCCCCTCTTTTTCTTTTATTTATTAGCAAATTTACATAAAGCAAAAAAACTAAAAATTATTTTAAAAAATGAATAAACAAATATCAAAAAGATAAGTCTTCTATTACAATAGTCGTCAATATTCTTTACTTTTTTACTCATTTCAATATAAACTAAGACTGGCTTCCTTTTTTGTTTGAGGGATGAATAAGGTATAAATGCAAATGGGTGAATTGAATCCAATATATTGCATTTCAGACACGCCTGCTCAGAAAATGCATTTTACTGCAGCAATGAAACCTGTTCTTTAAAAGGCAAATACAAGCTAAACCTTCAATTATTCAACAAGCCATTTTTCTTTTTTTTTTTTTTTTTTGCACCAAAGAAGAAGTTGATTTAACACAAATATATTTATTTGTCACTTATGACAATTAGTTTTCACAAAGTGAGAGCAGGTCTTACTGTGTTGGTGTGTGTGTGTGTGTGTGTGTGTGTGTGTGTGTATATCCGTGTTTAAAGAATTCACATGACCTCTATACTACTACAGCACTGAATCTGTGAGCATACCTTATACATCGAGTGAGAACATTTAGCGTTGTTTAAGAGACAACAGAAACAGAAAGCATACCAATATCTAAGTGGTGTCACCATAAAAAGCTTTCATACAGCAGATGACTTTTGGTTTTGTTTCTTGTTTTTTTCAGCTGACATATTTATATAGTTGGTGCATGTGTGCTTATGTGTGTGTGTTGTGCACACAGCCAGACTCTTTTGTGTCCCACTGAGTATTCCAGATGCCAGCTGTAGAAACAAGTCTTGGCCACTTTGTTCAAGTGACAGGGCACAGCATGAACTTCAGGGGAGCATATGAAACACCCAGTGACGTCGCAAGAAAACTTGATTGTATAATAACTCTTTGGTTAGAAAGTTGGATCCAACTATTCAAAAGCCAAAGCTGTTCCTGGTTGATGTTTCCTCTCGAGTAACAACGGCAATGTGTTAACGCGAGGAAGGTTCTTATACTAATAGTGAGAGGTTTTTGATAAAAAATGTATTTGAGGTTTGATATTAGTTTGGGTTTACTTTTGACATCTTAAATCTTTGTCTTTAACTATGTGTGCATATCCCTGGCCAAACTATATAAATTAGGGGGTTAATAAATTAACCTAAATCATCGAAGAGTCCCAATAAAATGTAAAAAAAACAACTTTTTTTTTCTTTGACTCCTGTTGTCCTTTCCTAGCAAATGAAAAACAGCAGTGATACAATGCATCCATTTTTAAACCCACTTCTTCCCCAGTCAGGGTCACAGGCTTTATAGAGCCTACCCAAAAACGGAGGGGTGAAGGTAAGGTTGATAGTTCGCCGGTTCATCTCATGACATCTCGGAGACACAATACCAAGTACATTCATGACTAAGAAATAATTTAGAATTACCAATTAACCTATCAGGCATGTTTTTGGACAGTGAAAGAAAGCCCAGAAAAAAACCCAGCATCAACAATCTCTGCCTAGAAAGGACCCAGTTGGGAGTAAAACCCGAATCCTCTTGCTGTGAGACAAGAGTGCTAATCACAACATCGCCATGAACCTTGCAATCCTACCATTGTTGTAACAATAAAAACATCTTGACACACCTACCCAGGAAGTCATTTTTTGCTACTTTATTGCACCTACTTTAAGATGATATCAAAAGACACAAAAGTCACAAAAGCCTCGATTAAGTCTTTTGAAATCAATGGATTCTTGTTTACATACAATTTCTACTCAGTTAGTTTTTTTTTTTTTTTTTTAGCTTTGCTGGTTTATCTCTCTTTTAAATTGTCTGTGTTGTCGATTTGTCCATAACACAATTATAACATACATTTGGTATCACAACACTCCAACTGATTTGCAGGAGAGCAAAGAGCATACTGGGAGCTCTGCCAGCAGGGTGCTGCTGTTGTCTGAAACAGAGATGGTGAGAATCCTGACAAAGAGCTGTGCTTTTGTGAGAAATGGATCGATGTATGTACACAGCAAACTGACGGGATGGCACTTTGGCTGTGATGTTGGTCTTACAAGGCTGCTAGCTGTCTGGACTGACATTACAGGTTTTGGCAGTGGGATAAGAGGAAGAGGTGCCCATTACCAGAAAGGTTCAAGCCAACATCTTGTGTGCCACAAAGAGGCAATGACAAGATTTACCTAAAAAAAAGACAGAACAATTTCTGGATGCATCACCTTGACATTTACGTACCTCAAATAATAAAACAAATAAGCCTTTATGATTTTGCATACAAATATGCTTGCCAAATGCTATAATTATTTCAACACAATTTGTACACATTTCCCAATGTAATTGCAGCTTGATTTTATTTTGATAATGTGGGAACAAAATAAATAAAAGCTTTTATTGTTTTTAAACATTTTTTTTTTATTATTTTCTTAGCAGAAGCTTTATTAAACCTTGACTGAAACGTTGTTTGGGAAAACAGAAGTATTTGTGATTACTCGCATGATTGAGATCCTAAATGTAAAGGGAAAAAGAGATGCTCCTCTAGTTACATGTGTGGAGGCCATCAAAGACTTTTAGAACTGCAGCCTTTATGTAATATGGTGGCTAAAAACCAGAGAATTTAGAGCACAATTATAATTAACACAGATGTAGTAAAGTAAAAGCTATTCAAATAGATAATGACTATATATTCAATTTCTTTGGTTCTAATTTTTCAATTAGAAGCGTCAAATCTCAAAGAACCAATCTGTTCCACCCTATATTTAAGGGGACTGATTCTTCAGAGGGTAATATAAATCACCCTGCAACAGACTGGCAACCTGTTCAGGGTGTTCCCCGCCTTCGCCTAACAATAGCTGGGACAGGCTCCAGCAACCCTGTGAGCCTAAAGGGGATCTTGCAGGTTCAGAAAATGGATGGATAAATAAATGGATGACTATAAATCACCTCTATTCTCTGCTCTTGATTGTCTTATAGTTTTCAAAGAACTGATTTAAAGCTACTCAATTTTTGTAGTTTTTTTCTTTACTTACTTTTTACATCAAAGTAGTTCCTTAAATATTGAATAGTTAGAGGCACCCCATCAAGATGATCTTTTGCTGAAGACAGGGCAATCATTTTCAACTGCTCAAAAAATGTAATCAGTTTCATGTTTCATATTTGTTTTTCAGTTACTCTCTTTAGGCGTCGCCAAAGTAAATTATCTATCCCCTTCTTTTTCTTTCTTTAGTATCATCCTTACTTGCACCAGCGTCCCTCATGTCTCTCATGACTGCATCCATGAACCTCCTCTTCGGTCTTTCTCCAAGCCTCTTTCCTGATAGTTCCTGACTTGACATCCATTTACAAACAAAATCATAGCCCCTCCTCAGAAAGTGTCCAAACCATCTTTTCTTGTCCTAATTAGTCCACTCCCTTCCTGTCCTTCCTGTGCTGCTTTACTTAATTATTGCACTGTCCACGGAGCGGACCTGGCTTACATTTCACTACTGGTTGTATTTGCTAAATATAACTTTGTATGTGATAAATAAAGAATCTTGAATCTTGAATCCTTCTATGGTAGATACCAAGTACCTAAGCTTTTTGCTGGACGTGCAAACATTTCTTTTCAGTACGTGTGTATTTCGGTTCACTGTTATTCACGGATAATTGTTCTGGCAAAGGTCTGTTCTTTTTGTAGCTCTAGTTAGCCCATTAACAACTCTTTTGCTGCAGATCAGTCAAGTTCTCCTCTGACTCGGACCACATTAGGTGCTAAAGGCTACATTTAGCCACATCTTACAGAGATTTTTTTCAGGTCAATGCAATGAAAAAGATAGAGATGGAGTTATACTCGAATTTATTAACGCCTGCAGATGTGCTAATAACTAACTACAACCTACCAGTTGAGGACATTAAGTGAAGTTGAAAAATAGCATGAATAAAAGTGTCTCTATAAGATGGATGTTAACCTCTTGTATATACCCAACTCTAGTCAGTAACTACAATAAGTTAATTGGCATCAACACTACATTGATGCCCTTTCAGTGCTCTGTGTTCGTGAACAAGTTTGGGCCTTGACAAGCAGTTAAAAGTTCTAAGGTTTATTTCAGATGCAGCTTTGCAAACTAAAACACTCTAACAGGTTCCTTTTTGACACTTAGAAGTCTTTCTATGACCAAGCCTTTAAAAAAACAAGCTTCTTTAGTCTTTTTCTGAACTGAACATACACATGTTTGTTTCATAGAGCACACTTTGTTTTTCTCTTTTCAGTGTTTTGGCTTTGTTTTGGTTAAATGACACATAGGGTTTTACGTCATGTGTTGCTGTTCATCCGTGGTCGAGGTTGCTGAAAGCACTACTTCCAACAACCAAACCAAATTATGTATTGATTTTTGGTCAATTGCCACTTGAAAAGCCACAGGTAGTAATAGTTTTAATCCTTTGGAAACATCTTTTCTAAAAGAACATCACTTGAACAGTATAAACTTATATATAACTTGGTTGGATTGAAGGGATCACTATCATGCAGATCTTCTCAAGACCTGTGATCTTTTGGGGCTGTCACTGCGCAACATAGACTTTCAACGCCCTCCACAGATTCTCTATTGGATTGAGGTCCAGAGACTGGTTGGACCATTGCATAACCTCAACATGCTTTTTAAGTAGACACTGGCTGTGTGTTTGGGATCGTTGTCATGCTAGAACTTCCAGCCATATATCATCCTCAATGCTCTCACTGATGGAAGGAGGTTTTTGGCTAAAATCTCACCATACATGGCCTCATTTATCCTTTCCTTTATGCAGATCAGTCATTCTGTTCCCTTTGCAGAGCAGCAGCCTCAAAGCATGATGTTTCCACTCCTGTGTTTCACAGAGGATTAAAAAAGAAGCAACAGGTCTAAATAGTTATTTTTGCACCATTTTAACTTAAAAATATAAAGCATTACAATGTACATTCCTGAATTATTTTTATTTTCATTCTGTTTGGCTGACTTTGTAATATCAATGCAACAGGTTTTACTCTGAGCTGTCTTAATTTCTTTAAACGGATGGGTCTAAATTTAAAAGAAAAATTGAGTGTAGGTAGACTTGAGAGGTCTGGTACACTTTACATGCTGCACTCTATTGAGAGTCACCAGAGTCCCAATATGAGGCGTCAGTGTGGAAGCTAACTTCTGATAGTAACAAATGGATTGTAATTAACTAAAAGTTACACACAAAGGAACTTGTTTGGAAGACGTTTAGACAAACTGTTTTGATTAAAGCTCTTTTTTTGTTGAGGTAATAAACACACAACCGCAGGAAATAATCCAGACAAATGTACATTAAGCTTTTACTCTGTTTGGTCTGAGTGCATTTGAGTGTCAGTGTTCTGCTTGGGACTTTTGTGTGTTACTTGTTTGTGGTGGAACTTTTTAAAGATGCTTTTCTAAGATGCTATTAGTATTCAACACAACAAAAATTATAGAAAAAATGCAGGATTAAATCTGATATAAAATTAGATTAAAAAAAATAAATGTTTTCTGATTTTGTGTGTGGTCAATTACATTGGGAAACATGATGCTATTTATCTTTTAGTTATTTATTTTTAATTGAAGCTGTTTGCAAACATATACAAGATTCAGCGTAATAAATAAATAAAAAAATCTCATTTCCAAGAGTTTAAATATTTAGTTTTTTCTCTCTTGTTTTTCTAGAAAAGATTGTGTTATGATTTAATATTGCAATTTGTGAATTGCTTCACTTTATGAAGG
This sequence comes from Oryzias curvinotus, assembly GCA_023969325.1. Taxonomy (NCBI): domain Eukaryota; kingdom Metazoa; phylum Chordata; class Actinopteri; order Beloniformes; family Adrianichthyidae; genus Oryzias; species Oryzias curvinotus. Next base: position 22,973,881 of record CM043712.1, on the reverse strand, counting down.
CCCCCCTCTGGTGTTCTGTTTGTGTTTGCCAGCTTTCTTTTAGCCAAAGCAGTGAGCTGGAAGTGAAGAGTATTTTAAGTAGCTTTAGTGTCTAGATTACTCAACTGTGTTTGAGTGCTCCACTATAGACCTATCCTAGCTAAGACGAGAAGCAAGAATGGAATAGAATTTTTGTTTAAGTATTAATTATGTTTACATGTGAAGCTTGACGTGAACAAACTGCTCAACACTTGTGACTGGGGGTGCGAAATGCCTCGGGAGATGCCATCTAAATGATTTAGCAGACAAGGTGTAAGCTGTGATAGTGTGAAGGTTAAAGCAGCAGTTTAGGGAGAGCATTGATTGTTGTGCAATTGGTTGGACATGCCTCAGTATGGCTTTATCTAAAGTGTTTTATACAGGGTGAAGTGCTTTCTTTGACCTCAGCAAATAGCTCATCCGCAACTTCATTTCAGAGCCCACTTTGTTTTCCCCGTAACTTTGCAGTTTATTAAAAGTTATTTTGGCAGCTGCACAGTTTTAAGGTGCTGCAGAAATAATAGAGTACCTAATTGATTTTGGGTATTTCAAGCACAGCGTCTGCTTATTAGCCCTACTTCAACTCAAACTTTCTTTTTGCCTTCTCATAATAAGTCGCTCTCTGTTTGCCTCTAAACCTTGCTTGCTTGTCTGGTGCGACCACAATAATTGTGCACCCTATTGCCGTTCCTGAAAAATGTGTGTGCGAATGGCAATGTGACTGTAAGGTGCCTTAGAATTTAAGGAACATAGGAAAGGTCTATATCAGGAGGTAGCCTTTGCTGTTTTATTATCTCCAAAAAGTAAGATAATTAGTGTCTGGCAAATGCTTTTTAAAAATTTTTTAAACTTGTTTTTGTGTTTATAACAATGCTCTGTGGAAACAAATCTTATATTCCAATAAAAACCTAAACGTTTACTGCTTGTTTTCAAAGCTTTTTGTGGTCTTTCCCCAGTTAACTTAACTGAGCTTTTAACCAATATTTACTTCACGTACCCTTGTAAAGTCGGAAACACTCGGATAAACGGGGGTCTTTCCATTGCCGGCCCCCGGTTATGGAATAACTGGAGAACTGCGCGGTTTTAAATGTCAACTAAAAACACATCTTTATAGTGTGGCTTTTAATACTAAGTAGTTGTGGTATTTTTTTTTCTTTTATTCATTTAGTAGCATTCACATCTGTCTTGTATGTATTGGATTGCTTTTTGAAACTTTATGCTGCTGTTTCAGGCCATTTTGGTACCCTGAGGAAGTTGTAAAGAGCTAAATAAAAAAATGCTGAATTCATTTAAAAACACCCCACATTTTGAACATGGTTCCAAATTTGTATGGAACATGCATTTGTACGCTGCAGAAATGAGTATGTGGGCCAAATAGTGAAATAGCTAATAATGCTGCTGGTTTTTCACTTGTTTTGAGCTTCTGGCTCCTCCTGATGCTGCAAATGAAATGCCTTTTTGTCAGCCCATATGTTCACAGTTTAGGACCCAACACTCCTTCATCATCCTCTGTTTTTTTGTTGTTTCTGTTTTAGTTTTTCTTTTTTTAAATAACTTTACAATTTCAGGGTAAAGCAACTGTTTCATCCTGCCAGGATTTTAAACTCAACTTCAATGAATGTGTGATCACTTTGGCGACAGTGTTTGTACCATTAACAGACAAAACAACCATGCCATCGGCTGACATGCAACAAATGTTGATTAGAAAATAAAATAAATCAATCATCTAAATTTGAAGGAGTTAACATAAAAATATTGAACCTGTGTGAGGAAAGGCTTTGCATTTTTTTATGATAGTGGAATATTTTTATGTTAGAAACTTTTACAAGCACCACTAGAGGCTAAAAGAAGCTTATTGCTTCTATTAAACAAATCACTTCCAGCATAAACCAGGCATCACTGCAGGCTAGAATCAGTTCTTCCCGGGCGGCCTGAAATTATCCTCTGCATCCTTTTCTGGTGCTTATTATTGTAGTTTTGTCTTTAAAGTAAACATTTCTCTAGAAGTGTATATATATATATATATATATATATATATATATATATATATATATATATATATATATTTACTCGATTTAAGCAGAAAGGTCTTGTAAAGTCCTGATGGGGCCTCTAACTGGCATTTGATAGAAGCATTGCAAAAACACAAACGGCAAAAATGGTTGTTTTTGTGTTGATTAACGGGGAAGAACCTCAATCATTTTTGGGCTGGGAAAAAGCATGTGTTGTAACTATAAACATTTTCCAAAACATCAATAGATGTGGTGGTTCTATGCCTCTGAGCTCTTCCGTTCAAGTCAGTGTTGTGCTTTACCTTTGAAACCACAACAACCTCAAAATCTTTGACTGATCACTACTTGTTATATGACAGATGAGGCTAAGATCACCAAGACAACAATTTTTCTTGGCATGCAGACATGCATTTTTGCTGTGGTAAAGACTCCTCACTCCATTTTTCATTTAAAAAAAAAAAACACAATTTATATTTAGCATGCTACTGATAGCTGACTTAATGAGGATGTAAAAACCAGTTATCCCTAAGTTTTAATTCATTTTTACAAAATGGTAGTAAAATTTCCATCCAAGCTTTCAAGCTTCCATATGATTTTTCCTCCACATTTCTGCCAGAAAGCCGGAAAGATATTGAATGAACGACTAAATAGAAATTTAGAGCAAAGCCATAAAACATTGAAGGATATTTTCATGTGCTGTGGATTTTCCCAGCTTTAGTAAAGGACGTGCCGTGGGGTTGTATTCCAATCTCATAAAACATAAAAAAGAGGAGATTTTACATTATATAGCTCTTTCCTGATGCTAATGATAATGTTATGGTAGATATGTCACGATACATTTTTCATTTAAATCACATACTTTGGAAAAATATATCCATACTAACTATTTTCAGAATCAACCTTTACAACCGCAGACACTACAACCAGCCTAAATAATCAGTTTAAAATGAACGAGGGGCTGTCAAGGACGTCTTCCAACTCTAGGAAGAGGAAGAATCTTCTGTAACCACTTTAATTGCAGAGGATATATGGACTTAATTAGTTGTAGAGAACCCTGAGTTTAACTGGTTGTGGAAAGCCCTGAAACTGCAGGATAACCTCCTTCTTACAATAGTCACTTTAGGCAATTACACCTACATCTTATTTCCATCCTCAAAAGAATGAAGATAGTTGAATAGAGCATTGCAATTTCATGTGATTCACAGATGCCATTTGGACATTTAGAGGTTTCGTTTTTTGAAGCACTAACTAAAACTGATCACACAAAACTTAACAGTTGAGTTCCATTATCCCCTGCAGCTGTCCACGGGTATTCTGACTTTTCTGTCCACTGTAACCAGTTTATCAGAACCAGATCCAGTCGTGTTAATGACCTGGCTTGTAATTTGACAGCATACCTGTAGGCAGGAGTTCGTTTTAGTAACAAGAGGTATGAGAAGTACGAGCTTCTGCCACTGTGCAAATAGGACACCACACCAACCAGACCCTCTGAACCTCTTTCCACACTGCCAAGCGACAGAGACATTCAGCTAGAGGATCCTTATTCTGCTAACCCGCTTTCATTAACTTCTTACATTACAGCTGGCTTCCTTTAGCATTTAAAAGGAGAAATAAGGAGTACAACATTTGACCAAATTTTGGTCTTTTGATAGTTCATAAACGGCTTTCAAGTGCTTGTCTAGATGTTAATCAGTTATTGCACTTTTCTATAAAGTAAAAACCAACATACATATGTTAACAATCAATATCCATGTAACACCAACTGTGGATAATGTGGATCCTTTTTAATTTCATAAATAGTTTTTAAGCTGTAGATGACATCCTTATTCCCTCTAAGTTTTACAAATCCTATTCATTTTCACGCCAAACCTCCAGATCAGGTGCGATAATCATGTAAATTAATTAAAGTTACATTCAAAAAGATTTCAGTCACAAAGGCCTCTTAAAACAGTTGGTAAACCAGTTGGAAATGCAATTTCACCAAACATCTCAAACGATCGAAAAAATTGAGAAAGGAATGTGTAACAAAATATGTGCTCATGTGATTGATCAATTTAATGTAAATGGCATATACTTATTAAATTATAACCTCCAGGAACAATGTGGGGTTCAGTGACTTGCTCGAGGACACTTCACCAAATGGGCAGGCGAGGCGGGGAATCAAACCGGTGATCTTCCAATCAGTGGTCGACCGCTCTAATCTGCATCACAGCTGCCCTACAGAGTAGAGCTGTATGTGAGACACCGCAAGGTTTTCCACAGCAAATTTGTAGACGAGGGCAAAAAAAGATACACAAACTCGCAGGACGTGACTCACACAGAGAATTATGACCACACATTTAAGCAGTGATGTGTTTTCTTTTTTGCCACCACTAGATAAATTATCTAATAATGTGAGAGAAGATAAAATAATAAAATGATAGAATGGGAATGGTGAAGATATTTCCTGTCATAATAATGCTATATTTCAATATGTTATATTGCAATCAATTACATGAAAGGCCCAGAAATCTGAAGGACTCAGTGTGCGCCAAGCAATAAAGCTGTCAATGAATAAAATATGCAAATACGCGCTTGTTTACGTTATTTCACATTTTACAATGTAAAAATATACAGCATTTTTTATCACATTTTTTTCTGGTAAATTGAATTTTTTTTCCGGTACATTTTTCTGGTAAATTGAATTGTGTCTAGAATTGCATGGCTGGTGTGTTGGCGCACTGATCGCTCCATTCTGTGCAGCTGAAGATGAGTCACGTTACTCATCCTGTCCCCCTCTTTGTTAGCAGTTATTGCCACACTATGAAAGGATGCTGAAAAAGGATTTCAGATCTGCTTATGAAATTCTGCATATTAATTTCTCATTAACATGGACAAATGAGGCCTGGGTTTGTGTTACTAGAAGTTGGTATTTATTTATTATTTTTTATTATTTAACTTGTCCAGTCCAACAGCTGAGCAAGAAGATCAAAGATGAAGGCCTCTGTGTTGGACAGATTTTACTGTTACAACAGGGGTTGAGACTGCGTGCTTATTTGTACAAACCCCTTTTGTATTTGTGGTGGCTTACCAATAACACAAGCAAGCAGTTTTACTTACGTCTGGGAATCAGGAGAGCATTTTTTTTATTTCTAGTTGTCTATTAACATAGAAAATCTATTGGAACCCTCACCATTGCTATGTACAATTCTCAAATTGAGGAAAAAAAGTGCAATAAACAGAAACCAGAACTTGAAAAATGCTAGAAAGTGTCTTTATTATGTAATAAAACCCCACAGTAAAGTTACTTTGAGAAAGTTGGAGGGAGGCAGGGTTCTCTCTGCCCTCAGGAGAAAATTACACAACTTCTTTGTTCTTACTTAATTAAATACATTTCTCCCAGCAGCACCCTGTGCTTGCTTCGTAGCGAAATGTTTAATGTCTCCAGCACCATTTTAAAAACGCACATTCACAAACAAGTATGCAGCCAGAGGAGCCAAACAGTGAAATAAAACTCAGGGCTTAACCACTCTTCCAGCTTGCTGAACTTTCTGCACTATCGACACTTCTGCTGAGATTAAATAAAGCTTCTTTCTCTCTTACTCCATCACTGCCCCTACTTCTCTTTCATGTGTCATTTCCATTCAGCCAATTCCTCTTTCCAACCTTGGAACCTATTTTCCATACTGCTGCTTTTGTGCCCTTTTTAAATGCATTCAAGATGATCAACAAACTGATTTTGTTTTTTAGTAAGTGTATGAGATTGTGCATTTACTCATCTTCTTGCTTGGGTGGGAATGCCTAAGATTATCATTTATCTTTAAAATGATTACAGAAACGCAAAGGAGTTCTACAGAGCCTGGAGAGAAAACTGTTAAAGAAAAAAAAACATAGACAGTGGTTTCATGAGTAACTTCATTTTTATTTCTTTTTTTGTTGTTTTACAGATTAGACCCTTTCATTTAAGCCTCCCTGTTGTCAGACTGAAGAAGATTTTTTTTATTGCTTGTAAAAGATGACCCTGTGGCTTAGTTGTTAAAATTGACAAAGTTTTTTTTAAACATACTGTTTAGATTTGTCTCACAGATGATATTAAAATGTGGACTGCTGAAGAAAAAAACAATATCAAAGTATTCTTGCTATTGAAAAAAAGACAAAATAACTTTGAAATGTTTCATAAATGTGCCCTTAATGTCTCCAAATCAGACCTACATGAGGTTCAACTTGTCAAGAATATGACAAGAGTTGGGATTTGAAATTGGCAAATGTGATTGTGTTTTCTGGCATTTGAAATACTTCTGTCTCATGATCTCCTTGTTCCCTTAAAATGTTTAGCCCGCCTCTATGATTCAAGCTCCTCCTTCTAACCTGCTTCAAGAAAGATGTTTCTGTCAAAATGGAGAAACCTTCTCTTAACAGAAGTGGTTCTAAGTTTGCAGTGTTATTAGGTGATTCTAACTTTCCCCCCTATGAGTGAGTGCAAGTTGATGGGATTGTCTGTTTCCTTCTGTGACCCTGCATTGGATTTGCAGACTGTTTGGGGTGTACCCTCCTTCACTCCAGGATATCAAACATTTGACAATCCAAAAGGCATTTTGAATCATCTTTTACGGGGTAACCTGTTTTTTTTTATTTATTTAACATAGACCAATAGTTTCTGTGTCCAAGTAACTGTATTTCCTCATGTGCACACTTGCACAACCAAGTCTGCTGTCAATCATCACTCATCTTGCAAAAGTGAGAAGTAGCTGGATGAAATTGATAAAAGGACAATGAATGTTTATGTGATGTAGAATGGAACAATATGGGGACCTGGTTAGAGGTGTAAACAAAAAAAAATAGGCTATTTGTTGCACTTATACACACTTGGGCCAACAGTTTTAAAAAAAAAAACTCACTTTGGCTGGACATGCAGTACAAAGAAGTGCTCCTGTTTTACTGTTCATCTGCTCGCTTAATCTTTTTAAAGTAAAAAATGTCTGGAACCGATCTGCTGGTCTTTGTTCATGCTCATGTGTATACACGTGCACTATTAAGTATCAGTCTGACAAAGGACAGATTTCCTCCAGTTGCAGATCTTACATTTTTCTGGTTTTCTGCTGAAGCACTTTAAGAAGTTTAACAGCAAAATTTGACCTAATACCTTAACTAGCTGAGAGTCTCTTTGTAACGTGAACCTTTTTGTGCAACTTGGCTTCTCCTGTGTAATTAAGACCAGTGTCTGAGCAGGTTAGGACATTAGAAATCTGTTAGCTAATGGGAAAATGTACTTCTCCCCTTTTGTCAAACTGCAGGGTTATGCTGGGTTATTTGGGTATTAAGGCAGAAAGAAGAGGAATTACCGTTGGCAGCCTGCAGCACTTCACCTTACAGACAATTGAAGGAAAATGCAAACTCCTCATCCAGTTCATTTTGTTGCTCATTACTAATATTCAAAATTAAAGACTTTGGCAATACAATATAGAAACATATTTTAGAACTATTTTCCAGAACAATCAGTTTTTAGGCAAGAAAAGATGAAAAAGCTTTGCCCAGAATCTATCAGATGTTTTGTATGTTACTTTTGTTGCGATAAATCATGCCACAGCAGGACTTCTTTTTTTTTCATTATGAGACATCGGATAATCCTTAACTCCTGCTCTTATAGTCACTTTCTTTGTGCTGACCTCCAGCATGTGAAAAAAGCGTGAAATTAAACAATTCCCCTGTGACACAGATCCTTGGAGGCCCATGCTTCTGACTTGGGAGGACTCTGGTTGAGCGAACAGTGTTTTCCGCCCAACCAGGATAGCTGTGTCTTCAAGATGGCAATTGCAGAAGAAAGTAAAGCAGGGGCAGCCTTTCAAGACGTTGACAGGCTGAGCAGTCATGTGGAAAAAGAGCTTTGTTTGCAGTAGACTTCCTCTTCTTTACAAGAAGACTGCTTAGTTATCTCCTATGGGCTTTTAATGACCTCAGTTTCAGTAAGGATCCCTGACAAAAATGAAATAAAGTCCTGCTAAATGTGAAAGGTTTTAATCTTTATTAAAACTGTTAATGCAAGATTTGTTTCAGATCTAGATATTTTTATTCCCCAACAGATTACTAGTTTCATCTTCAGATTTATTGCAAATAAATGTATCAAGTCACAATTGCCTGCTCTGATTTGATTTCACAAGATTCAGGTTATCAAATTTTAAGATGCACAACAAAAATGCATTTTAGGTGCCAATATATGAGAAAGTTTAAAAAAAAAACAGATCTGCCAGCTTATCTTAAGGTTAATAAAACAAAAAAAGTTAGAGTTCAGGATACTTTCAATACTTGAGCATTAAAATAGTACACGTGTGCAGTTTTTGTTTCTTTTTCAAAACTATTTGCATAGCTATTGCCCCAAAAAACGTTTTATTTGGTTTATAAAGTTTGGAGTCATTTTTAGTACACCTCATTCTACAAGACAGACTCAATGAGTTAGCCAACTCTCAAAGAGCAACGCAAGAGGATGAGAACTGTGATTCCACTGTGAGTTGGCAGAGCGGTCAACTCTTCGGCTGTACAAATAAACACTTCCTCAGACTTTTAGTTCATCGTCTGTTCAGATCAGCTCCCTAGCTCCCCATTAAATTTGTTTACATACTCCTGTCAGACATGCATGTGTGCTTGTCTCTTCAAGTCTGTGTGTCATCGAGACAGGTCCAAGTTCAATCAGCAAATGTAGCAGAAAATCCACTCCGCTGTTACAGGTTAAGACAACATTTGCACAAAGAAAAGGGAACTTGACTTTGAGCTTTTTTTAAAGTTAATTAAACTAAATATTCCTTTAATATAAATATAATATAAATATAATATAAATATTCCTTAAAGATTAACTGTGGATTCATATTTTTTCTCCAAAAACTACAAATAATTTGACCATCACATGAAAATGCATCACATGCATCAATCAGAGTGCTGAATCTTGATCAAAAATGATCTTGATCTTTTCAGTGTCATATAAACGTTTACATTTTTTCTCAATTTATTTCTCAATGTATTTATTTTTTTCTGCTTCTTAATGAATAATCTTTAAACCTTTAAAAAAAAAGGTGAAAAAAGTCAAAAACCTTAACACTCAAAAGAGAAATAAATGAAGTCATCACAAATAATTGATAGTGATGAAGTCAAAGTTCAGAGGAAATAAACATGTAAATATCTGCTGTGAATTATTTAACTTTATTTAGAAAAGGGCCTTTAGCAGATTCTGTAATGAGCAGTGAAGCAAGAAACAACATCAAGATCAAACATTTTCGATCTAGCTTTCCATGTGCAGGCTTGCTTTAAAATCTATTTAAGCATTCCTATATAAGACATCGTTTCAGCTTTACTGTAAATGATTTTAAAAAAATCTGGGAGTGTTTGTTCACAATTATAAATAATGTAAATTTTGTATTGTTTCTCATGCTGTTCCTGAGATTTCTTACATCCAATTTAGTCTTTTCTCATTTCTTTCTCCCCATCATTCCGGTATGACTGAAGGTTTGGAAGATGAGTGGCTTTTATTACAAAATGGTGCTTCAGTTTTTCTCTTTGGCAGTACTGTTAAAGCAGTTTGGCTAATCCATTAAAAGCATTCAAATAAATATTGATCATTAACAATACTCACAAATTTACTTTGCATTAATCCAGGATGTGTGCCTAAAGTAAGAAACAAAAAGTGCTAAGAAGCTGAATAAATCTGTGCATTCCACTAAAGTGTCTAATTATGAAATAAATAAAGTAAACACAAACAGATAAATAAATGTAAGTGGGTTTTTAATGTACCCAGATCCCAATGTGTTCACACTATATGAGGAACCCATGTGCTGTGATAGTCTCAATTTTTGCCTCAAAGCTTCGAAAATCTTTTTCAGCAAGCTAAATCAGCACGGGACACATTGCATTCCTGGACACAGTTTGGATCCTGTTCAACCATTAAACTTTGTATTAGAAAACAGTTATAAGCTTTAGAGCTGTTAAAGCTGTTTGAGAAAATGAAAAAAAACAACTTGTAGAACTGATCTTAAAACTGTTGTATTTGATAAAGTTTATACTTGGGGCTGGCTTCAGGTGACAGAGACTGATCCCTTTAGTTTTGCTTGTGTAGCCCCCGGCTTTCCATGATATACGGAACACCGCCCCCTCCTTAAGTCTTGTTCTCCAGTCTGTAAGGAGATGATTCCTCCTCCTCACTGTCAGACAGAAATCTCGATCAAAGTAAGGATTTATTCATCTTTCTTAGGTTTGCTTAATCAGACAAGTTGCATCAAATTGACATTTGAAAATAAAAGTGTTTAAGTGGATTTTTGTTTAAAATTGCTCAGTTTAAAATCTATTTTAACAGATTTCTGGTGGATTTGAAGAACTATGTCTAGTTGGTTCAGTATTTCACTGAATGTGTTTTAATTGTCATACTTTTGGTTCCCACTTTTTGGTTGTTATTTAAACAGACACTAATCTAATTTAGTTCAGTGTTTGCTTCATTTCAATGTGATGCTCTTGTTTCAAGTAAACTTGAATGACCTTTTTTCTTTTTAATGGCTTCCCGTGATTTTTTTTTTCTTTATTAAAAGTAAAATCTCACTTTGATCCTAAAAAGTTGCCACGATTGAACACTGGTGGTGAGCAAAAAGGAGGTGTGAGACAAAGAGGAGATTACTGTGAGAAAAACAGGAGAGTGGGCGGCATAATATTCATGACCATGAACTAATGAGGACCGAGCGCAGCTGATGAAAGAAAGTACACTTCACCCGCTCACTTTTATTCACGTCTACTTCAGTTGTCTCCCTCGGCAAGCTTAAAAACGCCTAAATATACACCAACTCAAATACACACAAAGGGTGAACAATGTCCTGATAATAGAGGCATAAATGATCTCCACATTTGCACCGGGTGTAATTGATTCTCATGAATAGTTTACCCCACCACTTCATTCTTCCATATGAAACGCCTCCTGGTTCCCCCCCCTCTGCTGATCCACCTTCTCTTCCTCCTCTCACTCCATGTCCTAATCATTCTCACATGCTGTCTATCCCTGCACTGCTTTTCCCTGGGGCATCTCTGTGTTCCATTACTGCTCACCCTGCCCATGACAGCTACTATTAACCTTGAAGGTGTACATTTGTGCGTGCGCATGCTGGTGTGCATGCGCCTTATTCTGAGACAGAGCGAGTGTGTTTATTTGCATTTGTGTACATACACATCGATTTTCCTTCATATGTTTCAGTGAACATGCAACTGAAGGAGACAGATGGATTAATGGAGGCTGTGAGAACGTTTGTCTTTAGGTTTGCATCTGTGTGGCTGTGTTTCCTCTGGATCTCTGCATTTTATGGTACACATTACCAGCCACCTGCAATAGAATTGACTTTTGCTCTGCAAATATGAAGTGGAGGTCACGGACAAAGACTTATTTTCACAGATCCCATGCAATCCTAAAGACCCACTCTAATGAAAATTGCATTTTTGTTGTTTTTCATATGTTCTTGTAGCTTTTTTTTCATGATGAAGGGCACATAAAGACAATTAATATTGAAACTGTGTTTCTGAGAGTTTCTTTATTCAAATCATTGTGAATCAGGAGCAGATGAAAAAATGTTATTTGAAAAAACTTGTAGTTGATATGTAAAATACAATCGGCAGGCCACAGGCTCCCTGCTCTGCTCCCTTCTGATGCATCCACTTTCAGACAACTAAATCCATTACTGTCTTTGTTTTTCTCGCCTGAGCTGGCATCTGGCTCAAAACTCTACAGCTGGACAGCTCCTATATAACTCACCATTTTTGTTGCACTGGCAATGTTAGGTTAGGGTTGTGAGAGGCTGTAAGCTACTAGGAGAGTGAGAAAACAAAGGGATGATTGGAAATGAGCTCAGGCTTACTATGCGCCAACAGTTCCGTTCACAGCACAGAGACAAATTTCTAATGAACTACTGCAGCTCTGCAGAAACTATGTCCTAAATTTAAACAACAGTTTTTTTTGTGGCCAAAAAACAGCATAATTATAATTAAAAGACTGGTGAGAATGCTTTTGAAAGGATAAAAAGAAGACGGTGGAACAGAAACAGCACCACAGCATTCCTGGTTTTCCTCAATCGTTATTGTTTCACAAACGCACACGAACAATGTTTCTCTCCTTGCATCATCTTATCCAGTTCCTCTTTGTGAAATCTCTCTATCTGTTCAACTCTTCTCCCCTCACTTTCACCTTGTTCTACCTTCCACACAAGCCAACTCTCCATAATGAAACTCTAATGGTCTGCCATTCGTTTCCGCTCTGTGCTTAGTGAGGGGATGCTGCAAGGGCTAATGGTCCTATTTATTTGTCTGTGTGTGTACACGTGTGCGTGTGTCCAGGACTGCAACAGGAAACAAAAGTATCATCAGGCTGTGAACTATATCAGTCCACACAGAGTTACCATAGACAGGTACCCCTCACTCTACACCCCCCACACTCCATTTCTCTAACGTCTGCATACCAACCTTACTAAGTACTATGAAGAAGACGCGAGTGCAGAAATGGTGGATGTGTGTACTTAGGCTGATTCTTCTTCTAGGCTGATGATTCTTGGGGTAGAACAGATAAACGGAATAATGCGTGTTTTGTTTTGAATATTATTACTATGCAGTCTCTGGTTGAAATATTGGGAGGCTTTCAAGCCCTGATGGGTCTCAGTAATGGCCACAGCATCTGGGATTGAACTCACAAACTCTCTGTGGCTCGCTGGAAAGCGTAAATAACTACGAATGAGCATGCTGAAAAGTTTGAGAAGTTGGATTTTTTTAAACTCTGCTTATACATTTTCTCATGACCTTCTGTCTCTTCATTGCCAGTCTTTCCTAGATGGGCATGCAATCATATGGAACCCTTCACGCTTGCTTTGATTATAAGTGATGGGCGGTGTAATAAGTTGCAATAAAACAGGATTAATTTAAAGCATGGTGGGAAAGTAGTGCCATATGCTCCCTGTCAGCTTCTCTTCTACACTGAGGGTTTTCTGTACTTTATCAGAGCATCTCCAGTGTCTGCATGCATATGTGTCAACTCCTGTAAAGATAAGTACAACTTAATCTGTTTCTAAGAGTGAATATGCCCTCTTAATGGTCGTCCACAAGGATATACAATGGCTCTTTATGCGAATATGATAGTGAAGGGCCAGACCTAAAAAAGCTATTGCTCAATCTGACTGTTTAGAAAAATAACAACTTAAAATTGTGGCATATAACCTCAATCTACCATGTCTCTGTTTTCATCATATACAATACTATAAACAATCTAATAGATTAATATTCAAATAATATAGATGTATTCATGAAATGAAAAAACAGAATAAAACTAGTAGTCACATAATGCTCCACAGCATCGGAAAAACAAACCTATATAAAATAAATTTATATGTGAAAACATAAAAAACACCTCTATATCTCAAATATTAAAATTAAGGTTAAATAAGAAAACATTAGTTTAGTTTAAACTGCTTTGCTCGCCATTCCTCTAGTCCTTGTTTGAAATGCAACAAAGCTGATAAATATGTTGCTATGTTTGTAATAACCTGGTCTTTTCATATTCAGCCAAGTGCAACCAAAAAGGATGTTAACGTGTTAGAAAAAACACCAACCTGATTACATCGCAAGCAGCTTTAGAGGATAATGGAATGGGAAATGCTCCGTAGACAGCATTGATGGAAACTTGCAGACAGCAGATCAATTTCCAGGGTAAAAAGGTAGTCAATCATAAAAGCTTGTATAGGATCAAAATCCAATAAACAGTTATGATCCAATTCTTGTAATACATTTTGGTACATACATTTTAAAGAAAACACAAGTGTTGATGCACAATTCCATCTATGCTGCCTTTTCTGGAAGCAATAAAAGCCTTGGTTTTGTACAGCTTTTGGTATAAATCCTCAGAGTGCAGATTCGAGTTTTCTCAGTATTCGGCCATGATGGAATACAGGCTAAATTAGGAAAAAGGTCAACAGCTATTGTCAAGAGAAGCCCCATCTGGATTTATGACAGCTGTGTGATAAAAACAGGGGTGTGTGGAGGTAGAGGGCTACACTCGCCGTCTAAGCACATATCCAGTTTCCTCTCTAATTAACGGCCCTCTTCACTGTACTGACATGCACACTTTAGCAAATATCTAGATATGCTTTGGCTCTATTTCTCGTTTTTCTGTCTCTATCATTCTCTTTCTCTCACTCACACACACACGCGCGCACATACAGTTGCAAAAGACACACATGCACGCACAACCTGTCTAATTAATTCAGCAACCTGCTGGCAACTGAGAGCTGACCTGAAAAGAGAGTTTCTCTTTCCACTCTTTGCTTTCCTCCGTCTGCTTTCCTTCTCATCAAACTTCTTGATTCCATTTTTTTTCTCTTTTCTGGAAACCCACTGAGACTTAAACAGTATCTTGAAAGGGTCAAATCAGGTGGGTTAAATGTTTGAAAGTTCTGAGGCTGGATGTAAAGTTTGGGGAAACTGCACTTTAGATTAGAAAGATTTAGCCGTGCCCTTCTGAGCAAGCTTTTTTTCTCTCACATATTCTTTTACTGCTGTCATTTGTTAGGAAAGTTGTGTGCGTGTTAACATTCATGTCATTTTATTTTTTACTTCTCTATGGGTTTTCCCTCAGTGTCACTCATTTAATTTTTCTTTATCGAAGTATGGGCTACTACTAAATACAGTTTAATATTTCCAGTTTTTGCATTACAATTCGTTTGTGAAGTACTTACATGTGTACTATGAGTCCATATGTGCATCTTTAGCAAGGTAACTTTTAAAACCTTTGTTTTAATAATATCTAAAGGTTTTTATTCACCAGCGATTATCCACCTGCCTTTGTGATCTTTAAGTTTAAAAGTTCTTAGTCACCTTCAGCACAAACCCATAATGAAAAAGACAAAGATTATAAAAATAGTCCTTCCCTGCAGTGACGCATAGCAGAAGCAAATAGAAGTGTCTTGGTTCCTTTATTCCCGGCTCAGCTTCCTGTGTTGACTGCATAAGTGGCCTGAAGGTCTGGTTAATGATAGACCTGGACTTAAACACATCGAAATTAGATCTGGGTGATTAGATCTGCAGTCTACATTCAGGGTTAGTCAAGAACTCTTTGCACTGATTTTATTTTGGTGAGATTGCAATAAAAGCAAATGACAAAACTTGGAATAACAGTTGGTCTATTTTGTGGCCAAATTAAGTTTTGCATCATGTTACAAAGATGTTATTGTCCTCTGTTTAATAGCTTTTATTTTGGGGTTAACCTTGTTTCATATAACCTTGTTTCTGGAGGCTTCTCAGCATTTCTCCCACCTTAGTCCATGTCATTGACTTTTTGTGTTGAGATTAAACTCCAACTCAAGTAAAAGACATCAATGAAAACATCATTACAAAGTGAGGAACTGAAAGAACTTAAGGTCTGTGTTAAAGGCACAATGTTTTTTCCTCTTCTTTTTTTATATTTACTACAGTACAGTGAAGCTGTCTAGGTTTATAATTTAATATTTATTCCCATACTTGATTTAATTTGGTTTAAACCGTGAAATGTCCTAATGACCTAATGATAACTTAACAGGAATCTAAAAACCCAACCTGTATTGAATAAAGATGCAGCAATTATTTCTTTTGTTTATATATATTCATTTAAACATGTATGTTGGAAAATTATGTAATTTGGTGAACAAAAAAACACTTTTAATTACGTGCCCAAACATGTTTTTGGGCAATTTACAAGGCCAATACAAGACTAGGAGGTAATTAGAAAGTACAGTTTATTTGGAACCATGAAAATAAAAACGGAAAACATTTAGTACCAAAAAATGTATGGATATATCTGGGTCTTTGATATTAAAAAGAGAGAAAAATAATTAAAGTATATTTGTCTTATATACAAATCTTGTTTTGCAAAGGATTTCTAACAAACTCCTAATACAATTCCACCAAAATATTACAATAAAAGCCATTTATGTGCTTATTATGGCTCTTACTCTGTGCTGCTGTGTGCTCGGCTGACAGTTACAACCTAAAGACCAATGACCAACAAGATAATGAGCTAATGGTGCAGACAGCTCTGCTTAATTACTTTGTTCGTTTGAGGTGACATTTAGCTCCATCATGTCCATCCTTTTTTTTGTCAGTTAGCTAACCAAGTGGAAGGAAATTGACACAAATGGAGGGAAGGCATTAGAGTGTGTGGAGCAGTAAGTTTCACATTTTCAGCACTCTAAAATTTCAAGTTGCAATCTGGATAAAAAAAAATCAAATAGGTGCAACATAATCTTCATGTTGTAAAAATCTCCAGAGTAATGAACAAATCTATTCTGAACATGTTCAATTTTCAACAGTATTAAAAAAAATCAATCTGTTATCATATCATCCAGCCTGTCCAACATGCACAAGATAATCATGGCAGTGTTTTGGTACCCACTTAGTCAGCAAGACTTCATAATTACCATGAAGCTGTTTGAATAGGGCAGACTGCATGAAGAAAAAAAAAAAAAAAAAAAGTAGAGATGAATATTTGCTTGGAAAGTCACAGTCATACTCATCCCCACATCCACTTTTTACATGCAAGCCCAGAAGTACAAATACACACATACACAGTAAAACACACATAATGTAATGCTCAGTGGTTATATATCCCTTCTTGATGTGGATCCACAGGGACAGAGATTTATGAGTCTAGTCTCGACAATCAGTTTTGGATTCAAAACTCTGTTGAGCAGCTTACAAAAGGACATGTATGAATGTGTGTGGCACAGCAACAGGAGAGGCAGTATATATATATATATTTATATCCGTACATCAGAATGATAAATGCATCCACCATATTGAGCTGCACATAATGCACCCACATTTGGATTGCCTCAAGAAAAATAGTTTGAATTCTAAGTGATGGATATACTAGTAAGTACCCAAAGATATTTAAACACTTTCTTCTGTGTTGTATGATTGCATTATTTCAAAATATGTTTAATACAGAAGGCATAACTTCCAAACAACAGATATGCTTTAGTCTATTATAAGAGTCTTGCAATAAATAACATCCTTAAAAAGTCAAGCTTTGGTTTGACTCCTATGGAGAGATTGAAGTATTACAGAAAAACACTCAGAGTCATGTCTGTGGTAAGCTTTAAGATGCAAAAACTCAGGGAGAGACCAGGATATTGCAGCATTTGCTTAAATGTCTTTTTTTTTTCAGCAAAATTTAATTTCTACAAAATTTTAAAAAGCCTCAATTGTCTAAAATGGCTAAAATTAAATACATTTTTCTTTCTTTAAATAATATAATATTAAATGTTGATAGTGTTATTTTTGTTTGATTGAGGTTACGAATTTAATTGATAGTATCATTGTTATTTTGTTTCATCAGTATACTTCGGGTGATTTTAACTACCGGTAGTTATCAAAGGTTATCCTCTACATTCACACTGAATGTGATATTCGGGTCAGAGGCACTCACTTTTCAATGAGAGGTCCTGCGGGGCGTTTTGAGCTTTGACTAGGCGATTTTCTAGCACCAGCGTGTTTAAAGCAGTGTTAGGGAAAATTATGTCACATTTTAATAGGTCCTACACAAAATCTAGTGTACAAAAACAACTTAAACCAACTGCAGATAATTTAGAGAGGATGAAGATAAACGTTTTTCCTCAAAGTTGAGAAGAACTGGAGGCTAAAAAGAAAATTGCACGCCAACTCCCGCCTTGTACAGTCCTTGAAACTATTGTCTGACAACAAAATGGGCCCTAGACTAAAAAAGATTTGGAACCACTGGCTTGACATACTGTATTTGACAATAACCTTAGCTTGAGTTCAACCCTCAAAAACCTCCCCTTCTCTTTATTAGTATCCTCACTATGGTCCACAAAGCTTGCAGAAATTTGGATTTAGCAATATGTCTATCCTTGTGATATTAACAGTATAGAAAGCATAGTAATGTCTCAGCTAAATTTATGTGCAGCAGGATTTATTTTTTAATTTTATGGTTCTAAAAGACATTCCAGCAGATCCTATTAATATGGTCTTAGAATAAATAATCTCATTTGAAGGAGGAGGGCAAGAATAGATATTTACATAGACTACATACATTTAAGAGTTTACATAGTAAGATTGGTCAAAAAACGTCATAGTTCTGGCCTTTATGAATGACTTTATGAAACATAGATGGAATTTTAAGTGGATTTGTAGCCAGTGTTTGTCTGTTGTTTAAGCAGCCCATGTCACCAAAGCTGCCAAGCGTGAATTAATGAATCAAGTTGGAAATGTCAAACCGGGTCCCAGATTGCTTTGCTGTGGCTCAGCTGTAGAGCACTGTCAGCTAACTGATTTTAAGAGGTCTCAATGACAAAACAATCACGCTCCTACAAACATTCAGACACCTCCCACACACACTGCACACTAAACTTTGCTAAGCTTCTGTTTATCTTGTTACAAAAAAGGTCATTCTCCTCTCCTCTTTCACTTCAGTGAAACATCAAATCTCCATTCCAGCCTCCCAGGTGCTCTATATGACAGTGATTACTGCCTGTGAGTGTTGCTACATCATTATTGTGTACACATTTTATCCATCTTGTATATGGAAATCTGTGGGAAATTCCCCCTGTAGCCAGAGTGACATTATGATCTTATACCTATCTGTGTTGCACAACCCACCCAGATCCATCACACCCCCCACAACTTCATCTGTCCGGACTGACATCATTAAACAAGGGATGCATGCATTTCAATGGAAATATCCTGGGGTAAAAAAGTCATCATGCAGACACAGAAAGGTGATAATCTTCTCTCCTTCACACTTTTTGTTCCATCAACACCTCATCTTTCAACACCTTAAATCACCACCTTCTGTGTTCATGCCAGCAGCAGAATGTGATTGATGAAAAGATTATGCGCAGTTTACCATGTAAAGCTAATAACGGAAATCATGTTGGAAAGGGTTCAGAAACAAAAGACAGTAACTAATCCAGACCTTTACACAATTTAAAAACATGTAGAAAAATGGCATTAGCTAGGAGAAAATGTCATTGGAAAGTGACCAAAAAATATCCTACATAACACTTATCTGTCGTTACATTTTGTCCTTAGACATAAGGTTAATTAGTTGAATCTAAAAAGACAATAAATCCTGTCTGCATAATTGAAGTGACAATGTCAGATACATATTTTTTGACTAACTAAGGCAGATTTAGTAGCCTTATAGGTTAATTTTTATGCGAGCCAAGTACTGAGTACAGATAAATTACACACACACTACCTTTGATTTAATACAAAGACAACTTTGGATTTTAACTAAGGGTGCACATATTGTCATTGCAAACGCCACACTAAGTGTGCATTATTAAGCTATGTTCACATGACCCTCAGCAATGCAAGTTCAAGTCTTTTTAAACATATTAAATGTTTAGCGTGTTCTTGAACTTGTTTCACATGCTTAGTGTGAATGTAGTGTTGCTTGCAGGTTTGATTTTCATCAGTGTTCACCTCAGATAGTCAGCTGGCAAGTGTGAAAGCTCACTAGTGCTCTTGTGCAGACCAAAAAGATAAAGTCCTGAAGTATTCGAAGGAGAATAAATGATCATTTTGTTGTGTGTTATTAGAAATAAAAAGAAGAATCCCATACTGACAAACTGAAGATGTGGAACTAATGAAAAACTTGGAGAGTGTCTAAAGGACTAAACATGGTGTAGGGAGGAGATATAGACATTTGTTACAAGGCAATATGAGTATTAGCTGGATGATTTTTTTCTTTGTGCTATTTCTTGTCTTGGTCAGGCAATACCGCCCCCAAGTGATTTGGGACTACTTAATTAATTCAGGCAGTTTGGTCTGCTCTACTCTCTGCATCACTTCTGTCCCTCTGCACAGACTGTACTGATTATTTGTTATTGAAACAATTGTTTTTATTGGCAAAAAAAACAACAAAAAAATATGTAAACTTTGAAATATACACTTATGTAATTCAAGTTCTACTGAATGTACTCTGGCATTTTTTTCACCCTTTTACTTTTCATATCTTCTGTTTATGAAAACACAGAGACTTTCTAGCACCATAAAAAGCAGTGCAAAACAGTGATGGACATGTGAGCACTCTTGACTTAGCAGTTACTAAGGCACTAAAGCACAAGCCAATGATTTTCGTGAAGCCTTTTATTGGATTTTTCACACATGCCTGGAAACAAACCAGCCCCTAAAATGCTCTCGCATGAGCTGTGCGTGGCTGGATTCTCCTCCAGACACACAGTCACATTCAAATCTTTCACTGTTAATATGACTAATGAAGCCTGCATGTGTGACATGCTCTGACAAGCAGTAAAGGGAAGTCTTCCAAACATCTAATGCACAGTTACTCTTTATAGATTTATTTAGACACGCCTTTTTGCTCAAAATAAATCAGTTGTTGCATGCAAAACTTTGACACAATGTACAATGTGTAAATAAAACAGAAATGTCTATTTTTTTGTCCGTTTTTTTACAGTCTTTTAGCCACTTATTACTTATTAGATCCTTTTCTCATTGTGTCTGTGTTTGTACCAACATTAGGAAGGAGACAGTATGTCTTTGTCTTAGAAGACACAGTGAGAGACTGGAAATAGGAAGTGTTAAGTGCATTAATTAGATTTTTTTTCACAGATAAGGAATGTTAGTTTAGGGAGGGGTACAGATTTGTCACCTCTCATCGCCTGCTGCCTGAGGGCTGGGAGCTTTTTGAGAGCATCCTGTCAAGTGGGTGGTGTGTTTTCTTCAGACTGCACACATACAGTAGATACGTTCCTTTTGCTGCACTCCACTGGAGTCCCAGGGCTGTGACTCAGCAGTATGACCCAATTTCAGACAGTGGAGGTGTTCTGTACGACTGAACACTGCCCAAATCTTAAATCAATAATTTATGAGTTCTTCTCATGCCTGAAAACCAATTCATTCAAAACCCATTTTACAACACTTCAGTCTGTTTTAGAGGACAAAAGCCAATAGACGCCTTCTTCTCACTACTCTTTCACATCATTAAACTTCAAATGTGTAATGAGAACATGCATGTTTGATAGTATCAAAAGTTCAATGGTAAATATTGTTTTATGTTGTTAACTGGAAGGAAAACCAATCAATCTAAATTTAAAATGCCCGCACTGAAAAAAAAACTAAATCTCACTAAATAATTTTGTCTAATTTGGTAGTTTAAATATCTGATTACACTTGATATAAGAATAACCTATAGATTTTTTTATCCATAATTCAAAGTAATGTGCTATTCTCAATTAACAATTCAATTTGCAATTTTATCATGCAATATGAAAATGCATTTTGCAATTTAGATTTCAATCTGAAAAATTAAATTCAATCTTAAAAATGTAAAAAAAAAAAAAAATACATTTTGAATTAAAGCAAAATCAAATGCATTTTAAATAGTTTTTGGTACCCTAATTTAAATGAAAATGCATTACAATGCATTTTGTTGCTTGCAATTTACAATTCAATACTAAAAAAATGATATGTCAATACATTGCTTTTTTTTAAAATGCTATTTTAATTTGCATTTTAGTTTGCAATGGTGCAATTGCAAAACAGCACCCACTGACATTTCTAAAATGCCACGCTTTTTCTTACCCATAATTCTGACTAAACTGTAATATTATATTTTGTCAAACTCTCATCAGGGCAGGGCCCACCCCTTGTCTTAATTTGCTAAATCCCACCTCCAAGGTCAACATCCAATCAGGAATACTGTGCGCTGTAAAAAAAAAAAAAAAAAGTTGCACAAAAAATGATAAATCTGCGAAACAGTAAGACTCTGAAAGGTGAACCGCAATATAAAGGGGACCACTGTATTAAATCATAGCTGTTGGCTCCAACAACTTTCAAATACATAAACTTATCAACATATGAACATGTACAGAGAAGCACATATGCACATACATGCATGAAAACAAACACATCATTTCCTCACACATGCTATTTGTTCAAAGGTAAGCTATCACCTGTGCTCAGGTGAGTGTCTGTGTTCTTCTGTGGAGGATGGTGGAATGTAGAAAGTGAGACAAAAGAGGGGGAGAGGTCATTCCTTTTATGATGGATATTAGTTTCATTTTTTGCATCTTTCACTTGTCAATTGAAAACAAATTTCCATATTTTCAGAGGATACGCACTACAGGGAAATCCGTTGTTAATGCGCCCTTGTGATAAAAAACAGCCACACATGTTGCACAGTGTGGAAGCGGAGCTGCCTAATGATGTGTTCTTATTCTTCCCTTTAAATGCAAACCACTAATTACAGAGGACTAGAGTTGCCCAAAGAAAGCCCCTTTTAGATGAGAAAGATGTATGCTAAAGCGTTTATTTGAATTGACTGTCTTAAAACAAAAATGTAAAAAATAAGTAGTCAGGAAATCGCAAAGGCCCAAAGGGTTTTTATTTACGGTATTTATTTGTCTTTTTTTAATTTATCGAATTAGTCATGTTCACCAAAGCACCACTCCAATTTTAGCTGCTTTTTTTCCTTAAGCTGAAGGCTGAACTGCCTGGTTAACCACAGTCGAAGCCTCAGGGACACTAGAGTGCTACATGCTATATTTCAAAGGCTTAATGATGGCTCAGTCAACTACAGGTAAACCTGGCTTCCACAGTGAAAATGCACCTGTGAGTGTGAGAGGGGGTGCATGTGATTACACAACTGAATGTTCCTCTCTGTGTTTCAGAGATCAAGGGTTAACTACACAGGGCATAATGTCAAAGTAGGTCTTTGGTCGGTAAAAACACTGCTGAATCCCCTCAGCAGTTACCATGGAGACAGCACTACTTATCCTCACCCCAGCAGCTCTGCTTCTGTTGTCAGTGCTACTTCCATTGTTCTGGTCCCTTTAAAAAACTGTTAATGTGATAAATATTTAGAATTTGAATAAATTGTTATTCATCTAAACCAAGTCATAACAAATCAGATTGTTTTTTTTTTCAACTATGCCTCATGCATAATTTACACTTATTAGTGCTAGTTTGGATAAACACCGCAGATGACGCAATACTTTCTTTTTTTAACATGGTTAGAAATATGGCATAATTGTTTTGCACTCAATAGAACTGTTTTCATGCACAAATAGAAAACAAAACTGGAAATTAAAAAGTCTCGGTAACCTAATCTCCCAGGGACATAAATTAGAAAAAAAAAACACACAACAGACTGCAGAAACACACAAGAAAGAGTTCACCTTTACTCAGGGAAAGTAGTCCCTGAGTATAGAATGGAACTTATTTTTATATAAAAAAATAAAAACAAAACCAAAAAAAATGTTCATATAAAAACCAACACGTGTTTTTTAATGTCTAAATAGCTTCCATGGTGAAACAGCAATTCCAACATTTAGATTTTAGGAAAGGAAAAACCCCATAGTTCAAGGTCCAACGCAGAGATGATAAATGTTAGAATTCCTTAGCAAGACTGGGACATTTGAACATAGACACATTCCAAGACTTATGGATATTAGACCTAATTTTACTTGAATGGGTTTACTATTTAACTTTTTACTGCCATGTCATATTAAAGTAATCAGTTATTGTCTGATAAATAAATGCTACCGTAGTGTTTTCAGACTTGGTGTTGTAATTTTAACAAATGAAAATGTGTCACATGGAGTATTAATCATTGGTGTTGTGCATTTAAAACAATTGTTAATATGGATATTAGCAAAACTGTACATCCTTTGTAAATATCCAAGACCTCTGGAGAATAAAGTTATAGCTGTGTGAAATGAAATGCCAGCCACCAGGGTGATGATGATCTAATCTATTAATGGACATTTGACAGATTCAATAAAATGATCGAGTAAAGAAAAAAAAATCATGGCTCATATTTTCATTCCTACTCTCTGCCACCACTGCAGAGAATCCTATAATTACTAGATGGAAAACTCATTAAAAGTGGGGAGTGAAAGTAGGAATCATGTAATTTAAACCGACTGGAAAGACTATCAAGCTCATCAAAATATTTTCTGATCTAAATTAGAGCCCACTGAGCTCTGCAACACTGAAGTGGTGGGCAGATATACACAGAACATTTCATCTGATAATAAATTTGCTATGTGAGCTGTTTTTAGACTGAATAATTAAACTCATTCTGATGCTCTGAGGACATATATGATCTCTAAAACTAAACTACATATCCTATTTTTAATTATATATACAATGTGTTTGGGATTTCTTTTGTTTCTTTGTCGTTATTGTTGTTTTTTTGACATATTTTTTGACATAGTTGGAGTTTTTTGAGTGTAAAATCAAGTTTTCTATTGTCAAGAGGATGGAGCGAAAGGATTTAGACTCATTATATTAATTATATTTTACTAATATTTAGATCCTAGCTCCTAATGAGACAAAAACATTCTCAACTGTGCTCATTTTTAGAGAAACTTTAAAAGGTGTAGAGCAAAGAGAAGTGAAAACATCTTAAAACCTGTTAAAATATCAGGAACATCTAAAAAAAACAAGCTTTTAAATTTTTGCGTGTATCAACTAGTTTGCAGGTTCCCAATGTAAAAACAGGCACAATAATGATTTATTTTCATTTAATCAAAGCCTATTTCCTTGTATTAAATGTTTAAATATTGCTGAACATGTATACTACTTCAAACAGAAACACTAGTTTCCACGTGTCAAAGGGGTAAACATTCTAATCTTTTCAATCAAATTGACTTTCTTCTTTTTTTCTCACCACAACCAAGAGGTTGATTACATTTCAAAAGGACAGTCTAGTAATACATAAACATTAGTCTGTGTCAGCATGACTTCAACTCAAGAACAACAGAAGTGCCGGTGACTCAAGAACAGTTTTGGGTGACGTCTGCTCTCTCCTGACAGGGAAATCAGAGTTTTCCAGTGAATGTCTTATTATCAAATTACCATCTTTTAAAGTGAAACTCGAAAATCGAAGTCACTTCACTCTGTGTTATTATCACACATGTTTTAGGCCAGCAAGAAAAGAGATGACAAATACTGGAGTGAAGGATAACCAATGGAGGCAGAGCAAAACTTATTAATAGATATCTGTATCTGTGGCCTTCATGAATGCCCTGCCCAAACTTCGGTATTGATTTATGCATTTGCCCATCCTAATGCCTGTAACTTTGCAATAATTACCATATTTTTACCCCTTCCAATTTTTTTTTTTTTTTTTTAAAGATTAAGATCAAATCTGAACACCAAAAAAAAACAAAAAACAGACACACGCAAAACATCTTGAATGACTGACACTTGCATGGCAGAAAATGTATTCGGCCTTACTGTATTTCCTTACAGAGCTGCTGAGTGGCTAAGTGGTCAGCATTCCCACCTCGCAAAGAGAAGACCCTGGTTCAAATCTGCTTGGACGCTTCTGTGTGGAGTTTGCATGTTCGCCCCTTGTATGTGTGGGTTTTCTCCCAGCACCCCAACTTCCTCCCACAATCTAAAAACATCCTTTATAGGTTAGTAGGTGTCTCTTAATTGCCCCTGGGTATGCATTTGATTGCTTTATCTTCCAACAGACTGGCATGCTGTTCAGGGTGTACCTGTCTTTGCCTAACAGTAGCTTGGTTGGCTCCAACAACCCCGTGACTCCAGGAGGGATTTAGCGGGTACTGAAAATGGATGGATATTTTGTGAAAACATGTGAAGTTGAATACTCAGGGGAGTTTTCCTCTTGGTTAGTCTTCATTCTGCATAATACAAAGTGTTTAGAGGCGAAAAATGTCAATGCATTTATATATAGATGAAGTTAAGTCAAATGTTTTTAATTCAATTTGTAATATATTTGTAACATTTATTCACTTTTGATTAATAGAACTAGCAAACTTGCCCACTCAAAACTAAATATGAATGAAGCAATTATACTAATAAATGGTTATTAAAGAAAATGGTGAACCATTTTAAGGACCATTATTCTACCGGGAACACTTGGTTTTCCAAAGCCTAAAAACATGTTTTACCTATAATTAGTTTAATTAGAAACATATTACAACTGATGCATTATTAGCTGCAGCTTAACAAATTCCACATGCAGTAAAAAGATTTTTAATGTGTGAAATATATCACAATAGAAAGAGATGTTATGCGAATCAAATCAAGTTTCCCTAAAAAAAAAAAAATAAAAGGGCTGGAGTACGTTTTTTCTTCTTTTAGCTAAAGTTAAACTAGCTTTTCTGAATTTATCTAAAAATACCATAAGTGTAGAGGATTCTAGTCGAATTAATGTTTTTAAAATGCTAGAAAAATAAATGTGATCCCAAACTTTAGCTGAAGTATTTTACCCTTTTGCCTTGAAAACATTCTGTAAAAATATCTGCTCAGAAGTTCAGTGTTGCAGAGCTCAGTGTGCTCTCATTTAGATGAGAAAATATTTTGGTGAGTCTTTGCAGTAGGTTCATCAACTACCCAAACTCTTAAATACTCTCTCTTAAAACTAAATGTGATATACAGTGTTCCCTTTTTTTTTCTTGCAGTGGGTTACACTCTAAATACAACCTGTGGTGCTTTAAGGCTGTAAAATCCCTCACTACACACTTATCACTTTCAAACCGGCATTAACATTTACACACTTTTCCTTCTTGTTTGATTTTTTTAAAGCTGAAACCTTTGCAGAAAAATGAGTTCAGTATTGTCGAACAAAAGCAAAGATCTGCTTGTGATTGAAGTTTTATGTAAAGGCAGCAAGCTGAGTGCATTCTGTACAGGAGACACTGCATGGAAAAGAATGATTGACAAGGTACATAAACCAATCAGGGCGCAGAACACAGTGCACTGTAGAAAAAAAAAGCAGAATTGTACTAAAAAAACATTCTGCAAGATGGGGAAAGGTGAACTGCGATATAGCGAGGGACCATTGTACTTTATGTCACAAAACACGTTTTTTAAGAGCAAAGTGAAGAAGAAGGATGTATGATGCTTAATAGCCACAACTTTAGGTGTAGGCATGAAGTTCATGAGAAAACCTGCTGCTGTACTGTCCAAAGGTAATTTTGAATTGGAGAAGAAGCTAGCAGGACTTCACCATATAGATAGAGAATTAATACAAAACTACTGCTTGGAAGGGAACAATTTGTCTGGGTTACCCTTTACAGGAAAGAAGCACAATGTTCTTGGAAAGCAAACTCCAGGGTTGACAAGGGTGCTTCTCCTGGTCTTGACTGGTGGAGTGCAGAGTTTGCTCATGTTTAACAGAGAAGGAAAAGGCTAGACTAATGGGCATATAAGAAAATGTTCCTATTTGGTGGTTCAAGTGGAGAGTGTACTTCCCCCTTGCAGTCATTTGTGACCATGAGAGTCTCTAGGGCCAAATTTCTATAAAATTCCTTGTTCCCCCCTTATCCACATTTTAGTTACTCTCACAGAAATGCCAACAAACAAGTTTATTTGCTTCCCATCCCCCAGACAGTTTCCTTCACTGCAGTTTAAAAGAGGAGAGATGATTTCCTCCATTTCCAGGGAAATTAATTTAATATCAGTTGTGTGTTTGTGAGACCTCAGTTTCTAAGAAGGGAGGGAGTATTATTCTTATCTGTGTTTGTAAAAGCACAACATTATAAATTAGAGCTTCTTAGATTTCCCATTTACCTGCTTTGGAAGCATGCAATTCCTGTTACAGATGGTGTATCTGCACGAAAATAAATCAATCAAAGTAGGAGGATAGCGTGAAGAAAACACAAGCATGTCATGTTTGTTAACAGTTAAAGTCTTCCAAATCAATCGTGCGCAATTGCTCATTACTTTCTAATAACATCCATATTCACCTAGCAATAGTTTGAGGAATAACACTGAGTTACCCTCTTTACTGTATTAACTGACTTATTTTTAGTTTTGCATGCCTTTAAATGTCAGTGTAAATGTATGGTTTAAAAGAAAAGCTGTTGCATGACAAAGGTCAAGCGCTTCTTAGATCTTTCCTGCAAAAAAAAAAAAACACACTCACTGCAGAATGGTAAATTTCTTACCCTAAACATTTACAGAATCAGTATAATGTGAAAGATACCATACTGATAAAGGCAAGAGTTAAATGCACAAGGAGGAGTCCCAAAAAAAAGGATTTGATTAAGACAACTTTTATGGCTACTTGCTTTCATTTTGCAGGAATGAAGTCATTAATAAGGCTTGCAAAACCAAAAAATGATTGCGAACACACTCCCAGATCTCCCTCCCCATTCTACCCATTTCTTCTCTGTTTTCATTCTTCAGTGGATCTGTCAGTCAGCCTTGAAATATTCATGCTGGCTCTAAAAAATGAATGTATCTGCCGAAAGGAGCAGAAGTTGAAAAAAGAAGTTAGTTGTTTTGATAGATATTCTCTTATGATGAAAGTGACATAGGCCTTTGAGTCAAGCTTTGCTTCAGGAAATGTGAATGACTTGATGGTTCAAGCCAAGATTGGGATGTTTGTATATGTGTGTGGTTTGATGAGAATGTTTTTTTTTTTTTTTCTACTAACACGTTAGTAGTCAGACATTAAGGAAATTCTCTTAATTATATGTTCATTCATTCATTCATTCATTCATTCATCTTCTTCTGTTTATTCCCTTTTGGGGTCACAGGGCTGCCGGAGCCCATCCTGGCCACTTGTGGATGTTATTTAAAATAACTGGCAATTCAAATATGAGAAATCAGAATTGTAACTATATAGTCAGAATTTCAAAGAAAGAAACGATTTTTAATGGGTAAAGGATAGACAAGTATTTTTTGTTGAAAGGAATCAATCATTTGTGAAATTAATCAACAGAAAATGAATAAAAAATAATAAATAATACTGTTAATAAGCCACAACTAGAAATAAAATTAAAAAAAAGCTATAAAAATTATATTCTAAACTTACCAGGAAATTACGATTTAGTAACATTACTCCATTACAACTTTAAACTATCTTGAAATAAGAGTAGCTGTGTTATTAGTTGAAAAATTTTGTGTTTGCAAAAAATGCATCAAGTCACTGTGCATGTTTCTTTAGCTTAGAAAGGCTAAATTTGAGAATATGCTTGAGACGATGTGTTAGATCAAGACAGAAGATCCTGTGCGTGCAGGACTATTGAAAGTCCCTGTGTGTCTGATTCTGTCTAAAGGTCAAGAGTGAGTGTGTGATCTATTTTTATAATGCCAGATTAAAAAGGAGTGAGGTGGTACGGTAAACTCTGGCCTGCTCAGAGCAGGTAGCACAGTAAAAGTGTGAAGACTTGTCTAGAATACACACAAAAAGAGATGAAGATTTGTTATCATCAGATAAAGTAACAGAACACTGTCTGAGCACCATAGTGAGATAAGAAAAACTGCAGACTGTTAGAGACTTACTTTATTGTCATTGCAAAACAACAAAGGAGAGTTTTACAAAACACAGCAGGGAATTTAGCAAGTAAGAGGAATTAGTTTGAAGTCACTGTGTGATAATTATATATGTATATAAAATATATAAATAAAAACGCCGATCTGACCCTGTGCGGGTGGTTTCTCCTCCAAGCTTGGGTCCTTAACCAGAGGTCTGGGAGCTTGAGGGTCCTGCGCAGTATCTTAGCTGTTCCTGGCATTGCGCTTTTCTGGATTGAGATGTCTGAGGTCTTTCCAGGTATCTGTTGTAGCCACTCCTCCAGCTTTGGGTTTACTGCCTTGAGTGCTCCAGTTACCACGAGCACCACTGTCACCTTCACTTTCCATGCTTGCTCCAGTTCTTCTATGAGTCTGTGGTATTTCTCAAGTTTCTCAAGTTTCCGTCACTTGGCACTGCCACATCCACCACAATGGATTTCCTCTGTTCTTTATCCACCACTACAATGTCTGGTTGGTTTGCCATTATCATCCTGTCAGTCTGTATCTGGAAGTCCCACAGGATCTTTGTTTGTTCTCTCATTCTCTACCCCTTTCGGAGGTGTTTCCTATTTTGACTTTGGGGTTTCCAGGTTATATTTTACACCCGTGTTCCTGTATATTATTCCAGCCACTTGATTGTGGCGCTCCATGCATGCTTTCCCTGCCAGCATCTTACACCCTGCAGTTATGTGCTGGATTGTTTTAGGGGCCTCTTTGCACAGCCTACACCTTGGGTCTTGTCTGGTGTGGTAGATCTAAACCTCTATGGCTCTGGTGCTCAGGGATTGTTCCTGAGCTACCAGGATGAGCGCTTCAATGCTGTCCTGTAGGCCAGCCCTTTCTTTCAGTTATGGTCCGGTGGTACATCCCATGCAGGGGCTTGTCCTCCCATGAGGATCTGTCCTCCAGCACTGTATCCTCTGCTCTCCATTGCCTGAGACATTCACTGAGCACACTGTCAGTTGGGGCCTTGAGCTTGACGTAGTCATACAACTTGGATGCTTCATCCTGGATAGTGGTTTCCATTCTCACTAGTCCTCAGCCTCCTTCATTGTGCCTAGCCTACAGTCTCAGGGTGGTGGATTGGGGATGGAACCCTCCCAATATATTGTGAGGAGCTTTCGTGTCTTAACATATGTGGTCTGTATCTCTTTCTTTGGCCATTTTATTATTCCTGCAGGGTACCTAATAGCTGACAGTGCATAACTGTTTATTGTCCGGTCTTGTTCTTGCCATTGAGCTGGCTGCTCAGGACTTGCCTTACTCATTGTAGGTGCTTGGTTTCTGCAGCTTTCCTTGATGCCTGTTCCAGGTTGCCATTTTCCCGTGGAATTCCAAGGTACTTGTAACTGTCCTCAATGTCTGCTAATGTTCTTTCTGGGATTGAGACACCTCCTGTTTGGACTACCTTGCATCGCTTTGTCACCATCCGACTGCAATGCTGGAGCCTGAATGACATCCCAATGTCAGTACTGTAGATCCTGGTGGTGTGGATCAGGGAGTCAGTGTCCCGCTCGCTCGTCGCGTATAGCTTGATGTCATCCATTTAAAGGAGGTGACTGATGGTGGCCCTATTTCGGAGTAGGTATCCATTCCCAATCTTGTTGATTTTTTTTGACTGAGGGGGTTTAGACCTATACAGAACAGCAGCGGGGACAGAGTGTCGCCTTGGTATATGTCACATTTGATGGACACTTGTGTAAGTGGCTTGTTTGGATTCAAGGGTGGTTTTCCACAGCTTTGAGTTTCTTATGAGGGCTCTTAGAGCCCTGTTGATGTTGTACAGCTCCAAGCATACAGTGAATCTTAGGCTTTGTGAAATCAATCCAGGCTGTGCACAGGTTGGTGTGTTGTGACCTGCAGTCTTGAGCGACTGTTCTGTCAACCAGGAGTTGGTGTTTGGCTCCTATGGAATCTCTACCAGTGCCCTACTGTCTGTTGCTCATGTATTGATCCTTATGCCTATTTATCTTGGTTGCAATTATGCCTGACATGAGCTTCCATGTTGTGAAGAGACAGGTTATTGGCCAGTAGTTATTTATATGTATATATAAATCTGCATTATACACAGGTGTGCTGTCTGGATCAAAATTTTAGGCAACTGTTTGTAATTATTTACACCCATCTTTCAATGCTAATATTGCAGAGTTTTGCATTTGTTTTGTTTTGAGCAATCTGATGGGAAGGGTAACTGTTTCTGAATCTGTTTGTTTCACAGTATCTGCTGCAGAACCCTTTTTTGACAAAACTAGTTGTCCTGAATAGGTCTTCTGTACAATTTTTTTACATGTTGCTCATTATCTATGATATGGTTACACAGAATTTATTATGTTTATGATCTGTGTCTGTGCATTACAGCATTTTAAAAGACTATGTGCTTAACCAGAGCACCAGAAAAATAAATGAAAGGTGCACAATGCAGTTATGACCTCAGGTTTTCACACGTTAACGTGCCTGATTAGCCCAAAACATCACACTCATGCAGTAACAAGGGTGAGTCTGTTTGCCTCTGAATCAATGCAATGTGCATAGTGAAAATAATGGATCTTCATCAGTGGGTCTCTAGTATTACACTCTCTTGCTTAGACTGATCTTTCTATTTAATTGGCTGCAGAGTTTCTCAGCTCTCAGTTTTCACAAAGTACATTTTGTATTGATCCCTTTTTTCTAAGCTTCACAGACTCTGCTTCCCATAGTCATCCTATCTACTGCAAGCGTCTCTATCAGTTGGCCTGACAGAATCTTGCAAAAAAACATACACACCCTGGAGAAGACAATTACTTATACAATGGCTCCTTATGAAGTCTCTTAAAAAGCTTTGGGCAATTAAAATGGCCAAAACTTGTAAAAGTCAAGCCTGTATGTCTGTTTATTTCAACCTTCAGATTTTACTTTGGTCATGAGTATTATCAATAATGTGGATTTATCTCATTTAAAAAAATAAAAAAAAAAACAAAAAAAACTGTATTTTATCAAACTTTATTAAAGGTTTAAAAAATAATTCCTACTGAGTGATACGTTTTTATTTAAGCTAAACCATTTGAATTGTGTTTATTAATATTTCTAGAATTCCTTTTAAAGGATTTTCATAGGATATTGATCATAACATTTTGGTTTGGTTTAAACATCAAGAGGTGTGATGGGCATGTTCAACTGGTAGGAGCCTCTGCCGCATCCCTGAGAAAAGTCTCAGCTAGCTTGAGAATGCTTTTCAAAAAAATCTAAGATAGCCATGTGTTTGTAGTGGCTTACGCTTGTTATGGCATTTTTATCTTTTCTGAGTGATTTCAAGCGGACTTTCTAAAGCTGATATGCAAACCTGCGCTAAGCTGACACCCTTTGTCCTTTTAAAGGTTAATGTGGTCCGCCATAGCCTCCTACAGGAGTGAGAGTATCTAAAAATAATTCACAACTCTAAAGTTGCATGCAGAAAGTTCCCTTTTAGGTTTTATAAGTTGTGTACACAACAATCAATGCATTTAGAAGAAAGATGTTATCCTTGCTGTTTTGTGCTCATGGACTGAAGCACACATGCAGCCGTACAACATGTCCCACAGGTAACTAATGCGGAATAACATTGTTCCCTGCATGCTGGGCTATTAATCATGGATGAACTTCTGCATCACTGACAAATGCACCTAATCTCTCAGGAAAATTCGTTTTCAAACACACAGGCAAAATTCCACCCAGTCACGCACGAGAGTGTGTGCGGACATGCACTTGCTGATACATACATTCATTTTATCAGACGAATCTCAAAGGAAAGAGCATGCTCTGAATGGCAAGGAGAGAATTAACGCAGAGCAGGGGGCTCTCCTCCCCTCTACCTCCTCCTGTCTGTGGTTACTTAACCGTCTTTGTCTTCTCCATCTCCTCACTCATCCTCCCTTCATCCCTTCTTCTCTAGCTTTAAAAAGAAATATCAGCATTTATTAAAATTATTCAATATGATTGAATCATTAAACATCAAGAAATTTGTTTATAATGGCTTTTGTATTTTTGCATCCACATGCCATTCACTAGCTTTAATTGAAATTGGGGAACACAAACAACCCTTTGACTCCTGAAGCTCCTCTCAGCTGTTACACTTGCAAATCTCAAATCCTGTTGAAGTCCACACTTGCATCTTTTCCCCTGAAAGCCCACCTCCGTTATACTCCCATCTCCCTAGCCATGTGACTGTCTACTTTGTACTCCAACAAATATACAGCTCCTGGCTGCCCCAACAGGCTCTGGGGAAATGCAATACAAATGCCACAGTGTCCGCAGTGATGCTGGCTAAAACCATCGCTGTAGCCTCTGGCTATAAATCAGCAGCAAGTACACAAACATGAAAATGGCTGGAATAAAACGATAAAACACAAAAAAGGAAAAATATTTATTTCAGACAAGCAAAGGAAATAGAAGTCAAATTTGACTGCCTTAACTCAAACTCCAATTGAGCTTAGCACCATGCATTTCACTCTGTTTTAAATCAAGGCCAATCCTTAAGTTTATTTGTTGGTGGTGAAGCGAAGGGGTTAAGCTTTAAAGTAGTATACGACTCATTTTTAATGCGAGTCATGTCTTCTTTCCTCTGCTCCTCATGTAACCTAAATAGGCTTTTAATCTCTGATCTAAACATGGAAGATGCAGAAATGCTCCTACAAGTCTATATATCTAACGCAGTGTATCTATTTGTCCTTTAATTTGCCTGCCTAATGCTGCTCTCAAGCATAGTGATAAGAGAGTGTAATCTACTTAGGTGTGGCGAAAGCTTAATCAATATTAACATGTTCCTCAGCTCCCTTTCCATTGAATAATTGATATCCCCACACAGTCTTGCTGAGAATGAAATAAGATGTAGGAGTATTAAAATAACTTCCCCGAGATAAAAGAAAATTGATTAAAAAAAGATGGCTGGAAATTAAAGAGAAGTAGAGGGAGCCTAAGGGATTGGACTTTGCATACAAATGAAGAAAAGGGCTTGGTGAGATAGAAAAGGGGGAGAAAAGAACTTTAAGGAAGTTATGAGCTCATTTATTCAACACTAGTCATTGCACACATGGTTGACTGTTTTACTGAACCAATCAGAGTCGTTAATCTCAGGAATCCCGTGTAACTTCACCAATCCCTGACATCCTTGTAAAACATTGAGCTGTTAATCAGCGCTTGCTCAACTGTAATTTCCACATGATTACCCCTTCATTAAAACTTACTTACTGTGGGAACGACAAGTTCACCCAACAGACAACCTCTACTCAAATACTGTCTGCAAGCACTGACCGACTTTAATTTGCTAATAATAAAGATAATTAGGATTATTTAAACTTTAAAAATAATTTACACAAGATATGGAGGTATCCGTTGTAAAGATTTATAGAGGGGAAGATTTACTGGGGCATAGTTTCTCTGTGACTTTTATCATTTTGTTATATTATCCATTGCTGTAAAAACCAGTAAGCGTTAAAACATTTTTATGGCAAAAAAATAGTGATAGGAGGCTTTGTGTTGAGGGTCAAATTAATCCACTTGTTTATTGGAAAGAACATCATTTGAAAGTTAGAGTTTGTTTAAACTTCTTCAGATCCTCTGCTGGAGGAATTACTGCATTGTTTGACCTTTTCCACAAAGAGAAGAATCTGGAGTTCATCTTTTCTAAACTGTTCTTTCCAAAACACAACAGAACCAAAAACCCAGCTTTAAGCTACTTAAAAAACAATTACTAATAATTACTATTAATTTAATCCCTTACTTTAATTGGAGGGTGAATCAGTCAAATGAGATGAGTCCGTCGACAGTTTTAGAGACAGGCATTTGGAAACTTCCCAACACAGAAGTGAGTGTATTTGTTTGCTTGGATTTGTTGAACTTTTCAATTTGCTGACTTCTATCTTTGCCAGGATGGATGACTGAAAAGGACCAGAAATGATTGAAGGAATGGAGAGGAGAGCCAAATTTCAAGAAAGACAGGTAAGTTAATGTTCTGCCAAAGATTAAAGTATGAAGGTTTGCTGCACTGCATCTTACTCTCTGTGCAGGTGGAATTCATCAGAACCATCACCTCTTTGCGGACTGGAGGCAGTTGGTGGAGGGGATGGCAGCTCAGCCGCTAGTATAGCAAAGTATGTGAAGGTATGCGGAGCAGCAGGTGTGACCCCAGGCCTTCTCTTCCCAGTATTATTAAAACTCTCCAATACATCGACTTTTTTTTTTTAACTTGTTGCTTTGGGTGAAAAGGCTCTCAAAGTCAAACACATTGATAACAAGTGGCGTGGGCAGAATCCCTTTGTCAAAGCAACCAATTAAACAAAAAACTGTTCTTTGTTTATTCTTTATTGTTGTACATTGTAGCATTTCCCATTTATACAAATGGAATCAAATTACAGCACCACAGAGATTCATGCATTAACACATAGAAGGCATTTAAAGACCCACTCCAATGAAAATAGTGTTTTTGGTGTTTTTAGTATATGTTCTTGGGACATTTTTTTGTCATGATGGAGGACATATGTAAGGAAAATGAAGATTGAATTGCATATTTGAGTAGGTCCTTATTCAAATTGTTGTGAATCAAGAACATGTTTATGTGAATCTAAGAAAGTCAAAAGATAAACAACTCCTGGCTAATCTGAGAGTGGTTCTAGGCATGCAGGCAAAGTGTGAAGGACAAATGCTTGAGGGGGGGCTGACAGCCTTGATCAGTCAATCAATGAAAAACAGGTAGAGAAGAGATGTCAAGAAAATCAGGCTAATATGGAAAAAGTAAACAGTGGGCACCCAGACCAAATAACTGTCATAAATACACAGATGTTTTTCAAGGTCATCTTCATAAAACCTTTTTATCCTTTTGTTCAGTTAAGACAGCATGGCTTTTGACTTAAGTTTGTCATGAATTAGCACATCTTTGTACCTTAATGCGGTCTCTTCTTCTTTTAGATCTTTATCAGATACTCTCCACTTCCATTTAACTGGCAGCTGCCGTTAGGTGAGACGGCTGCTTTAATCAATGTCTTTGATCCGTGCATAGAGATCGTTACTAACACTCCAACGTGTATCACTCATGATTATTAATCGTTGTTCTTCAAGGTTAAAAAAAAAAACAGAAATTAGATAAGCAACAAAAATCAATCATGTATAGTATTTTAAATTGTTGTAAAAATGTCTACCTACCTTTACATTTTTCAATGCTTTGTATAATTTATGTTCTTTGAGCACCACATAAAGACGGTAAAATAAAGGATAGAAAATTAAAATGGCACACATTCTGCATCCCTTATTGCTTTAACTAATGAAGCTCTAGCTCATTAAATAACTGATCTGATTTTGCTACATCAGTACCCAAGCCAACCTCACTATCTGCTGGTTTGAGGAGCCTTGTTTCACCAAGTTCTCAAAAAGGGTTGTGCAATAAACTGCAAGAAACAGCAAGCTAATTTATTAATGAACGCCTGAGTAAAAGGATAGATAAGCATTTTCATTTTGTTACATCAGGCGCTGCACAGTCATGATAACGATATGAAAATACTCACTTTTTCTAAAAAAATTGTTTTTTGTGGTAACTATAGGAATCATGTTTGTGATGAACACATTCAGACACCAAGGAAGGATCATCAAACACACTTCCAGAGCTTTAAGTCTCAATATTTCCACAATTGTGTATTTGCAGCAATATTATTTGGTCAAAGGAAAAACATCTGAGTTTTTAGAGGTCTTCTTAAGCAATAAAGCCTCTTGGAGAAGAGGTAAAACCTTTTCAGCAATAAAATAAAACCAAGTCCAGTTGACTGCGGTCATAGTGCAGTCTTTTGTTAAAAGCATTGTGACTTTTATTTTATTTTAGGATGGCCAAATCAATGAATCAAGCAAGCTGCTTACTTAGATTGGTTAATCTCAGTCTTGTTTAGGTCAGTCTTGTCCCTGGTGTCCTTAGACAGATCTTTGGTCTTGGTCATGGTGGGCAGGTTGCAGTGCAATTATGATCAAGTGCCTTTTATGCAGACAATCAGTTCAATCGGGTGACATTAATACAGGTAACGAGTGAAGAATAGAAAAGTTTCTTAAAAAAATAGGTGTGTGAGGGACAAAATTCATGCTTGTTTGTAGGAGCTAAATACTTATTCCTTGCACCATACAAATACATTCTTTGAAAATCACAAAAAGTACTATCCTAGTAAGAGTCAGTCTCTTGTAGTCGAAGTTTTTCTATGATCGACATTATAGACCTCTCTCATCTTTTTGTGACAACCTGCAGAAGCGTTGACTGCCAAATATGTTTTTGTCCCACTGTTTCTGGCTATATTCCTACAAGACCTGTCCACAATAAAATCAATTCTTAATTCTGAGACCTTTAAAATGTGGTTTTACATTGGTATAAAATGAACATTGAATGTTTTATCAATAAAACAGTTCTAAGACCTTATCTATCAAGAAGATGCAATCAAGAAGATGTTTCTTCTTGATTTCAATTTAGTCTTTAACATATCGATGAAAGCCAGAGCGCCACCTGGTGCAATAAGAAAGTTCGCCCTACATTCTGTAACATACTTAAGTTCAGCACTAGTTAAACATGAATAATCTTTAACTTTTTTGGGCAAAATTTTTGTAAACAAGTCAAATGTTTACATTTGTCAAACCAGTACTATCTAATTGTGTAATCTTATGAAATAAAGTAAAGGTAAAATTACTTTATTTGTTACCTGTCTCATTTAAAACGCTCTTTTACAGAATCCCCCTTTCGTGCTTGATGACTGAATAGGATTTTATAATCATATGATTTATGATCATACAATATTTTCACATTTTAACTCTAGTATCATGCTGTTTTGTCATATCATTTTTTTTAATAACATTTTTTTCCTGGCACAAAAGTCTTTTTGAAAGCTCATCGGTTCAGATTTCAATTACATTTGCTATGTCTTGTGATTGCAATTTTAACCGTGCAAGAAGTGAATATTTACAGTATACAGTATACAGTCACCAAAGTTTATTCAAAGTGTGCATTGGTAAACTGTTTGTCTGGGTTAATGTTTTTTTTTTAATCCAAAAATAAACAGATTAAAAGTGACTCTTCTTTGTGATTTTTAAAAATCTTAGGCTGTAAGAATTGCACAACTCCGGATGATCAGATAAGAATGGTATAAGTTGATTTTGTTCCTGACAGAGTTTGAATCAAACCCCGTTTACACTCACTTCAGTTTCTGGCTTCATGCCAAAATGGAGCATTTTCAGCATCTTCTGTGTTTTTAAATTCTCAGGATTTTCATCCCATACAGTTTTGCATCTTCTGTATTTTGACTTAAGCAAATAGGAATGACATTAATCAAAACTGGATTTAAAATAGTGTATGTCAGGAAGGAGTTTTCTCTGTTTTAAGGATTTCATGGAATAAACTGAAACAATTAAACAATTTAACCTTTTTTCAGCTAATGATTATTCCTATGATGATTTAGTGACGTTTTACAATCAGATGCATTTTCCAAAGAGCAAATAAACCTTTGCTTTTTGTATCCCTACTTGTACAGTTCCTACATGGAACTGCTTTATAAAGATCAATCAATTCTGTTATAAATGTCAAGATTCAGAGAAGGATAGAGTGTCATATCAATATACACTATAACATGCAAGAATAACGGAGAAGAGAAAACAGCAAGTGCAAAAACCACTAAAAATTAAGCTAATAAACAAAAAGTGATGTATTTCACAGCAAAGAAGAAGCAATCATTGAGATAAAATTATTGGTTTCGCTAAGTTTGTTTTAGGACAAAGACCAGGCTTTTAAGAACTTAACAATAAAAGACGAATCTGTAAAGG
Organism: Oryzias curvinotus; assembly: GCA_023969325.1. Taxonomy (NCBI): domain Eukaryota; kingdom Metazoa; phylum Chordata; class Actinopteri; order Beloniformes; family Adrianichthyidae; genus Oryzias; species Oryzias curvinotus. The sequence goes on along the minus strand of CM043712.1, from coordinate 22,934,783 downwards.
AAGAGCGGAGTAAACAGCAAAGTGGCAGAAAACCTTGGGCAAAAAAATCAAGAATTATTTTTAATCTTTTGTTGCACAAACAATTGCAACTCCTAGAATTAAATGTACATTTTTGGTCCAACATAATCAAGTTTGTTTCCATCTCTCAATTTTAATTTGCAACCAGTGCTTTTTAAAATGCTATTATGCAAGCCTATAAAGTGAGCGCAACATTACTTCTAGATATTCTTCAAACCAAAAATCAAGTCCAGAAGCAACTCCATCTGCATTATTGTACTCACAATGACGAAAAGATGCAATAAATGAGATGAAATTAGAAAAAAGAAAACCAAACATGTCCAGGAATGCTGACTCCCTCCTGTCATTTTTTTCTGAAGCCCATTTAAAATTGTTGCTATTTTCAGCTGCCTGCTTCCTTTACTTTCTAGCAAGTTGTGAGCTCTTTCCGTTTTGATTTCTGGGCAGGGAATGATGGAAAGGGAACCTTCTTTCTTCCATCAGAGACGATACAGGAAGACAGACAGAGAAATAAATGTCTGAAAGCACAGGAAACAACTCTAAAAACTACTCCACCATCTTAAAAATCACTTACTTCCCTCCCAACGCACCCTCTAAAACATTTATACAGTCATGCCTGTCTGCTGAGGCCTCTGAATTATTTACCAATAGAAATGCAGGAACAATCTAATTGAAGAGAGGGAAAACTGTTGGAGATGGAATGTTTTTTTTTCCTTTTATTCGTGAATTCTGCTCGACCCGCCCAGGTTCTGCTGGGGTCGTCTGTGACAGTTTGCATTTTTCAACCTGGTTGTCTAGACTCATCTACCATCACATCATTAGCCAGCATCACTTAATGAGTGCTCCAGTATGAGTAATGTGCAGCAAAAAAGTTTGGAGCAAGATTACAACTTCTGCTTGGACACATTGTCCTGTAGTGCTTGAGAAACGAATGAGAAAAAATGGTCAATGCATCAAGCAACCAGTGAAGAACCAGATAATTTGTTAAAAAACTGAAGTGTTTTACGTAATCAGTTAGCAAACTCATAGAACTGTCAATTTGTGAAAAAGGACCACAGAAATATAAGTTTGTCAGTTGTTGTTTTTTCTGTCTCTTGTTGTGTTATATTTTGCTAATTATATCCATTTATCAGTCATTTAAATTACTAAGGTATGGCTGGTTTCTGGTCTTCATGGAGCCTGGACCTCATGTAAAGTCATTACTCTTTCTTTACCTGCACTCTTTTCTGTGGTCAGATGTTGAATACCTGCTGTATGAACACCTGGGCTTCTGTCAGCATCTGTTCATTGCCAGTGCTCCTTCTGGACTTCTTGCTCTAAACCTATTTTGCTTTAATTGCATAGGTTTTTGTTTGATTTGTCCCTTAAATTGAGGACAGATTATAAATAGGGAAACTTCTGCACTAAATGGGGACATTCAGCACTGCCAGTTGGCACAATAGTCTGAAAGTATGTAAGGGGAGTAAAACAGCTTAAGCCCAATAACAGTCAATCGAACATGCACATTTACCGCAAAGACCTGGATGCAATAGTGTGAACTGGTTACTGGCTTATATGCAAACACAAGTTGCCAAAAACTAATCAAAAAGACTGTGGGAAAAAGAAAACACACCGGAACAATGCTGGAGAACAGTGAAAACGGAAGGGAATCTTAATCACAAACATGCAGAGATATTGGAAAAGTTTACATGAATGGCAATATTCTGAACTTATCCTAACTAGGGTCACGATCCACACTGCAAAGCATACAGACTTACCTGATCTAATCCTACATTTACACTGGGCATTTGTCAAGAACGGGCGACAGCTAATTACGGCCGGACACAAACAATTATCGATTTCCCCTTCATAATCAATTTTTAAACAGTTGGCACTTTCATGTTTTAAAAAGGATGCTACCCATATGTCACTATCAAATCCAAGTCTCTGATTGGTTAAAGTTCCACTGGTTTAGCTTACAATACACATTCAATGCCCTTGCATTTTGTACATAGAGCCCAGAAACAAACTTAAAAACTTGTGTACTGACGTGTGAATGCCAGAGTGTTTAAGGCAGAGGACTGAAACGTGCATTTCAATGCATTTACTAAGACTTTTCATCGGAAGTGGTTCCTTAAATGCATCTTGCCGAGACCAGAGTGAATGTAACATTAGGTAATGTCATCTGGGCTTAAATAAGTTTTTGCAATAGTTTAGCAAGTTAGCACCTTATTCACAGTTACAACATGCACAGTGCTGAAACTACGGAAGCCGAAAACAGCGTACCCTACCTTTTTATTTTTTTTCTTGGGTAATTCTTTTTTTGTTTCAGTAAAAAAAAAATTGTGAATCTAAGCTCCTCAGATTTAAGGAAATAAAGAGAGTAGTAGTGCAAGAGACTGCATTAAGGGGTCTAAGAAGCATGGATCCACTAAAACATGAAAAAATAAACTCAAAAGCAACTTTTGGGAAATGTTTTATTTTGCTGGCTTTGTTGTTAGCCACAAAATAAAGAAACTTAAAACTGGTAAAGCCTTGGTGTCTCAGTGCAGGAAAGGGAGAGAGCGACGCTACAGTATATTCTTTAATATCTAGTTATCACGAAAAAGCATTTCATGAAAAAGTCGGGCAGGCCGTTGTCAGCTTCAATAGAAAACAAAAGTATTTACAGAATTTTCTGATAGTTTAATGAGTGCTTATCATCTGAAAAAGTGTTTTGAACACAACATTCCAAACTCCCTAGTCTGTTCATTTACACCCTGAACTTTCATTCATATTAACATGTGAAACCTGGCTATGAATAGCCACCTTTTAGAGTTCATTGGTTCAGGGTATAACACAAAGTTCTTAACCCCAAACTATTACAATAAGCTTTTGCAGTAAAATTTTAGAAAAACAATCATGGTGGTGGTGGTTATTTTTGTTTTTGGGATATTAGGTTTTCTTTTTTATCCCCAAAAATGTTCACATTCAAAGTAATCAGCAAGAATTGTCTGCAAATTACATAGTCAACCTTGCAATTCTCTAAATCTGCTTGGAAACAAATGGGAAGCCCACGTGCAAACATCCTTCAGAATACAATCTGATTCAAAGCATAGTTTTTGTTGAAACCATGGTAATGTATGAAACAGTAGTCATTGATCAAGTTCTGACAGGAGTGTACCACAAACGAATATTCAAGTCTTTGTCTTTAAAAGAGTTTCTGACTGCAGGTGGCTCAATTGTTTTGAGAAAATGGTTTTTGCTCATCAGATGCAGTCAAGTTTTTGCCTTTCTCTTAGTGATCACTAAGATGTACGTGTACTTAAATGTACCTGTTACTTTGTTCTGGCCTTTTGAAAATCTAAAATATTATAACAGTTGGGCAACATGTCCACATCAGCGATGATGAACTCCTCCAGTTTATACGCAAACATTAGATTGACTTGAAAGAACATCTACTTCTTCTATAAAAAGAAAAAGAGTTGCTGTTTGATGTTTTTTTTTTTTTCTATTTTAAATTGACTTTTCATTAAATCAAGCATCAAGAAAAATCTACTCAGTTAAAATCCCCACTTTTGAGCCAGACCAAAGTTGCTTACTGCACATTCCACATCAGGAAAAAATAGAAACAGTTTGCACACACTGCAGGATAGATACTGGCTGGGGACATCACTGTTGTGTGTCTGATGATGAGATTCTCTGTATGTAGCAGAAAAATCTCACTTACACTGAGCTGCACATTCACACATTCCTTCCGTTCCACACACATGCAGTTCTCCCTTCTTTGAAGTGCTGCATCACTAGGCTGTAATGGAATTCTATACCTGACTGCTGACTGGAGGCTTTGGATGGGGATGGATGGAGAAATGGGTGGATGGAAAGAAAAATGAAAGCAGTGGAAGGTGTGGAAAACTGACTGGAAGATATTGGTATGCTTTTGTGTGTCTGTACGTTTGATAAATTGCACGTCTTGCTTCTATTTGGTTATTATGAGTTTTTCTGTCTAATAAGGTCAATATGTCATGACATTGTTAATGCACAAGTACAATGGCTCCTCATTTTTTAAACCCATCAATCGAAACCGATTCTTCAACATAAGCTTTTTGTGCTACACCTTCCTCATGCTCTTTTAGTCTACATTTTAGCCAAGAACAAGGTAGAACTGTAAGGTACTTTTGGACTCTTCCCCCTTAATTATGCAAATAAAGTTCATTATGAACAGCAACTTTAAAGTGTTGTGGAATATATTCATTAGTCTGCAAGTTGAGCTGCGAGAGTGCTCATTGAGGAGCAGTCAAGTGTGCACAGTTTTGTATGCTCTCTCTATTTTTTTAATAGGTGCAGGCGTATTGTATTGATGTAGTGTGTGCACTTGACTGAACAATGTGCCAGTATCGAACATTTGAAGTCTCTCTGAAGACAAAACAAAAGCTGCAGGATAATAATTAAACAAATTAATACCAACATAATTGAGCACTGCAGCATATTTGCAGGTATAATGCATTGTGTAGGTGGAGCACTGTATAATTTAGAAACTAATCAAGTAGTAAATAGAGAGATGTGGAGAAAAATCCAGCTGATAATTGGTCTTTTTAATGTTTTAGATAAAGGATAAGAAGTTTTGTTGATGTAGCCATGAAGCATTTTAATTATATAAAACATAGTCATTTAACTATTATCAGCATGAAATTTAGTCATCAATGGGTTTGAGTTTATGGTATTAGTAATTTGATATTTTAAATCCCAAAATTAGTCTAACACGTTTTTTTTATTTGTTAGCAAAAAGGACTGATATAATAAATTACCACATTTTGCTCTTTTTCAGATATTTTGTAAATATTCTTCTCTATTTTCATTTTACCTTAACGGAAACCAGTTTCCTTACTGTGCATATGACAACATACCCCTTTTTTTAAGATCCCATTAATCTCATCTATAATCTATAACTATTATCTATTATGTAAGGGATAATAATGCCTATCGAGGTGTCCATTATCAGAAATTAAATGAGGATGTGGAGGCCTGATTACGTCCATTGGTTTTTGATAATAGACACCTTCAAGAGCATTATCCTGCTTTTACCATGGTCACCTAAAAAATAAATAAATACGAAATAAATTTTTAGTACTTCAGTCTTGTCGTATTTTACAGCGTGAACAGTTTTTCTCAAAAAACTGACTTTTTGATATGCGCTGTCATGGTAACAGCAACTGAGCCCACACCAACTTTGCTCTGCTGCAGCGGAGTAATATGCCAATTGTCATGATAAATTAAACAAATCGTCATTTCAGAGGGCAAGTTCACCTCTTACCGCTTGTTTGTCTAGATGATGAAGCAAAAGTTTGATTCGAAGTAACAAAGTCCAAAGTCTAAATAGTTTAGCTCCTCCTGTGTCACCTCTCTTGTCTCATCTCCTTCTAAGATTCTCTTCTTTCTTTCTCTTCTGCTGCATCCCAGTCTTCAATATGATGAAATTCATCAAACGTGTTAAAGAAAACTATAAAATCACTCATGCCTACTGTCTTGCTGTTCTGATAAGCTGTGGAGTAAGATTTACTAAGAAGTCAAAATATTTTTGCACTGCTGTGAGGAGTGGACTATGTTTTTGGATGTGGTAAATTAGAGCACTCTGGACTCTAGTATTTTTGTATGTTTGGTTGTCCATTTCTTAATTGTTAGAGATTTTAAAAAAAGTTTTACAGGTGTAAAAGTAAAAGGATGTTTTTTTCAAAATAAAAAAACTTCATAGCATGTTGATCTTTTACTGCACCACAATATAATGAATGTCAATGAAAAGGCCTCAAAATGATAATTAGGTTATATTACAAAGTAATGATTAAATTAATAAATTACAGGTCATAATTGATTGAACAGCATTAATAATAATTATGACTTTTTTTTTTTTAAAGAAAGTTGCTGGTTCTCACCTTTTTCCGTGGCTTTTTACTTTTGTTTCTTCTCCAAATATAATTCTGGGGTGTTTCAGCCTCGCTGATGAGCAATGTGAAGCTTTCTGAAGTCAAAGGAGAAACTATGCAGACTATCGCGACAGCAAAATAAACAGCTGTTGGTGCAGCAAGGGAGCTGGAGAGGTTTAATGAGCAGACTATAGCAATGTGACCCAGATCTAGTTTCTAGACTGCCACAAAGCTGCCTGCACAAACCAAACAGACAATAACAATCATTGAGAACAAGTCTCATTAATTACCGTGGTTACACTCATGCGTCTCCACTCTTGACCAACTCCTCTGTGTCTGCTGTGGGAGAGATAGAAATGTCTCTCTCCATTGCTGTCCCCATCTCCTCATAATCCCCTCTACTTCTCAACATCCCCCTATTCCCTTCATGTTCTGTAATGCTCTTTACTCCAACTTGGCATCATCCCACCCTCATCCTCAGTTCTCCACACAAATGTCAACAACTGAATATTCATCACAATGCTGACACCACCCCCCCCCCCCCGCCCCGTCTCGCTAAATCTCATCGCAGACAGGGAATTTTTTTCTTCTTCCCCCATTCTGCAGACTGATTAGTAGCAGATTTAAATATCAGCATAACCCACGATAAACTTCTCATTTTCTGCAAAATATCACGTTTCTCCACACCCCCTGGACTGAAAAGACATCAGAGATTGCTCCCCTGAATCTGAGGTCTGTCACAGGATTTCTGCTGGAACCTCCACACAAGCTGAATCTTTTCTGAGTTCTGCAGCACAAATTCCTAAATTGATTATATTAAAACAATGCAATGGCATTGAAATGTTAGGATAACAGATGTTTTCTTTCCTACATTGGCCACCAGTCCTTAATTGAAAGTCAGTTTCCCTACATAAAATTGCTACATAATTTCTTCAGCTGACCCTATTTTTTTACATCTCATTAACTGATTTTAAATTGTTTTAATTGCTTTAAAAATATGGTAAAAATGGTTAAAATAAACATATATTTCTCATAAAAACTCAGGAGGCTTCATCTTTTTTTAAATGTTGTGGAATGTTGAGTAGGTTGAGATACATGCATAGAAATGCTTAACATTTGAGTCAAATCATTCTAATCCTAGCATGTAATTTCAATAGCTTTAGCTTACTGCCAAAGTCCAAAAGTCAGTGCACGGAGTTACCCTTAACTCACACTGCATCCGGTCTGGCTGCGGTGCGGCGAGTCAGAGTCTTTGTGTCAGAGTCTTGAAGCTTTATGGGTACTTGAGTCACTACATCCATCCATCCATCCATCCATCCATCCATCTTATCCAGGACCGGGTCGTGGGGGGAGCAGTCTAAGCAAAGATGCCTAAACTTCTCTCTCCCCGACCACTTCGTCCAGCTCTTCTGGGGGGACCCCGAGGCATTCCCAGGCCTGCCGAGAGACGCAGTCTCTCCAGCGTGTCCTGGGTCTTCCTCGGGGGCTCCGCCAGGGGGACATGCCCGGAGTCACTACAGTGAAACCTATTGAAATTTTCATTCATCTTCTGCTTGAATTTTACATTGAAAATATAAATACAAGTTACAACTTTATTAGTCATATTACAATAACCTCTGAATTGTTTGAACAAGGTACTGTATTTCTACAATTTTACAAGGGCAGGTTAAAGCCACGAGTGGCTTTTATGAACCACAGGCGCTACCCTCCCTCGCTGTATGCTCACAACCCCCCTTTTACCTGCCCTCACTGGCTGAGGAGTTGCTGCAGGCCCTTCACTCTCTCCCTCTTTCTCTGCCATTCTGGTCAGAGCTCCACATGACAAATTCATGAAAAAAAATTTTATTTCAAAACTGTGGATTTTCTTTTGATTTAATCTCCATAGAAACTGTTTTATGTTTTGGTCTATGTGTTTTTTTTAGAAAAAATTGCAAAAGAAAACCTTTGGATTTCCTTTGCAATAAAGGTTTTTGTTAACAACGCCCACATTTCTAAGATCTTCATGTAATCTGTCATATAGTTTCGTTCAGCTTGAGCAAAGAATTCATCCATGTGTTAAATTTCCCAATAATCCGGTAAAAGATGTTCAAACAGTGGGGGGACACCACTCTTGTGAGCTTGCCACTCAAACACCTTTCAAAATGTACAACTTCTCCAACTTGTTTTGCTATGTAGCCTGCCAATGATGCTTGAGGAGTCAAATCGTAATAGATTAAAACCCCTGGGAGGAGTTTAAATGCCTGCTACTGAAGGTGATTTTTTTTAGAAAACTCAAGATGGATGTCTCTTCCTCTGGTCAAAGGTCAACAAAACTTTGGTTGTAGATGTAAGCTTTTTTTTCTCACATTGTGTAAAAATGTGAAAATTATTAAGATTTCAGATTTTGACACAAAATGGCCCAGTTCCTGTGGCCATTCCAACATTATTTTAAAACTTTCTTTGGACATCCCCAACATGTGCTTTGGCTTCATTGCTGGCTTTTAAAAGTTTTTTTGAGTTGAGTAAGACATTTTATGAAGTGTGTTGCAGTTTATTAGATGATGTGTTTGGAAAATGTTTTAGATTTTTAGAGGTAGACAGAATTCCTAAGTAAAAGCACAGATTCAGAGCAGGGAACCTTCACCTGTAAAGTTACAATGCTGAGAAACAACATCACCACCATCTTGTTACATAATTCTATAGTTCATCAATACCAATTCATTTTTTAATGTTAATACTGCCACTATTTTCACAGTGATTATGGTCATATAAAAAAGACTGGAAATCCTATGGTTGCTGCTACTGACTGAATATATTTAAGACAGTAAACATGTTTTAGATATACAACCTTTTTAAGATAAATCAGGATAACTGTAACTTGCCTGATGATTAGCGATAGGGGTTTTACAACCATGCAACTCTGTCTAAGCGGCTTACTTTTTCTTTGATTCGTTGTTATGGAAAGAGTTTGAGGATCAGACTCCTTCTCTTAAGGCATCTTAACACACAGACAGTCCCAGAGAGAACATTTTTTTCTTTTTTTTCTAGCACTGATCCCTCAAAAGAATTTAGTAAGCATTTTTATATCTGCCAGCTGAAAATAAGGTTTTATTCTTAAAGAATACCGTAAGAAAAATATTTGAGGGTGAAAGATTGTGTATAAAAAGTTAGCTTTGCACAACAAACTAGTATAAACTGCCATGTTAGAGTGATCAATGTACATCATAGAATGGTGAATTAGCAGTTTTAACAGCGAAAAAAACACATTTTCAAAATTTAGAATACCTACAGGCCTAAATGCTATGATGAAGAATTGCATCCAGAGAGAGATGCTGTGTTTTTGTGTGGGCAGGGTTCACTCATCTTCCTATAGGAGCAGATGATGGTTTCCCATCACTTCAGAAGCCAGACAACGATGATAAAAAACAAAACAAAAAATCTTCCTGCTGTTCAGTGTGGTTACAGTGTCATGCTAATGAATTTGTGAATACCTGGCATAATGATAATCACACGTGCAATTTATGCAGCAAATACAGCAGAGAGGTCATGCTATCTGTGTGAGTCATCACTGCAACCTTAATCACCGTGACTCATATTCAGTGTTCCTCCAGGAGCGACTTCAATAGAAATGAAGGAACACGCCTCCTTTCATACTTCCCATGATATGAATGACACAGCTGAGGTTGAGGTTATCTGCATTCGTGTGTGAGAGTTTGGATAGCACGAAGTGTGTCCGAGGAAAATGAAAGGCTGACACCAGCATGTACAGAAACCCTTTGGGCCTATGCCGCTTATCGGTTCCACACACACGCTTTCCTTTTTTGCACTCTGTCCAGCTTCCTCACAAAAAGTGACACACTCATACACACACGGTGTGTTATATATCATTGTGATCTTTTTCATCTGTAACCTGTTCCAATCTGCTCTGCTGTCCAGGTCCTACAACAAAAGCCACGTTACCTCGAGGTCATCACTTTGCAGGAAGATCACAAAAGTCCTGAGTTATTTTTGTTCCTTTTCTACCTTCTTTCCTTTAAATTCGTCATCCTCTTGTGCTTTTGTCTAAGGGTGGGGACACTGAAATTAGGCTGGGTGCCTGCAGAGCACGCAGACTGGACTTTGTTGCAAATTCAAAGGAGAGTTGCACAAGAAACAAAAAAGATGATGCGACATGTTCCCAAAACTTTATTTGATTACTTCCGCAAAACATTAAAAGGGATATTTGTCTTTTCTCTTTTTTTAAATGGTTTTGTTTAAAGACATTATGGGCAGAGTTCCACCGGAAGGAATAAGTGTTCAGTGCATCCTTCAAAAAACCATGGATCAATTATGATCATTTCATTTTTAAAAGTAATTTTTTTTAGTATGAAGTTGGATATTAATAAATACATGCATGTAAGACTCACTACATCAATGTATCCTTGGGAATCCAACTCACCCTGATGTCTTTGAGGAAGTTGATGCTAGTAAAAGCTTGTGGGTAGCCCAAGCCTGGTTTGCAGTTGAAACCAAACCTGCTTTCAATTGCAAACCATGGCTTGGGCTACCCACAAGCCTGGTTTGTTGCAATTGAAAAAGACAATTGAATTTTTTGTCATTGGTGTTTGTCCACTGGAACAGGGTTCAATTACCCCCCCCCCCCCCCTTAAAAAAAGGTGTTTTTAAAGTGGAGCTTGTGTTTCATACTTATTCATATCTGATTTGACTGTATCCCCAAAGAAAAATTTTTTGAGGAAAATTATATACCAAAACAAATTGTATATCTGTGTATAGCTTGGCACCAAAGTACATCTCAGACATGTTGGTTCCATTTTAAACCACCTGGGTTATTAGGTCTTCTGCTGTTCTTCAGTTTTATGCTTCCTGATAATGTTTGACAAGTTTTAAATCTGCCTGTTTTTTTTATTTCATTTGATTTTGATCAAATCTTTTTACTTCAATGTAGGAGAATTAAAAATATTTATTCAAACTTTTTTTTTAATTAAAAAAAATAAAATGTTATTTTTATGAATACATTTAAATTAGTCTTTGCTGATTTATTTGTAGTTAATTTCTAAATGCTTTGGACGTTTTTTCTTCTTCTGTGAAGCTCTTTAAATTGGGCCATGCACTGGAACCCATCCTTTGTTTTACTGCAAATCTTGATCTGCCTTCATATTAACAGGAAATTACAACAGTTTCTTTTCCAAAGTTAACTTGATTAGTTTTTGGCCCTCCAAAGTTAGAATTCTGCCTTTTAAACTGGTTATATATGTTTTGTACACATTTTACAAGAATATCAACTTTCTATGCTTTTTTTTGATACTAGAAATAATAAAAAACATTTTTCTAAACTTCTTTATAATATTTGGAGGACTTGTTTTACAGTTTTACTCACAGAAAACCAAAACATGAGTAAAATGAAGAAAAATTCTATGAAATCAGCAGCATTCTCAGTGGTAATCTCAATGGTTGATTCGACAGTTTTCATGTTGCTGAAATCCCAAATCAAATGTGTACGAGAACAAAATTTAGCTGCAAACTCATCCCAGGTTTTAATAGCTTTGCAGCAATAGAAAAGTATTGTACTGAAAGCTGTTAATAATTTATCATACAAACAACAGCAAGATAATAAACGATAAATGAATTTAGAAATGTTAATACAAGCAGCGAGGCAAATATTACATTCTGTTTATTACATTTTCAATGTTCCCAACATTCTTGGTGTTACTGAACATACGGACCAAGTTCAGCGCATTTTTGAATGACATTCAGCCCTCGATCCATCACCTTCTCCTAATCATCATCCTTGCACTGATGTATCAACACAGGGTAGCTTATCTAATGGCTCTGCTGGCTGCAGCATCTGCTCCGGCATCTGTTCTTACAGCCCCTATTTCATCACTGCAGCTAACCAGAAAGCCCGCTGAGTTATAACGGTATGGTTTGGATTTTCAGAGGATGGTCACAGATGACAAGATTTGTGGGTTTCAGCAGGGTTGATGATCGTAACTGTCATACAGTTATGAGGAGGCTGTTGGAGCTGCACCTGATGCCTGGCTTCATCACTGCCGCTTAATGGTTGGTGTTGTATTGAGAGCACGGTGGTATTAGATGTTCTCCGAAGGCATTTCAACAAGCCGCACTTAGTTGACTGTTGATTGGATTCTGGTGCAGCTGGAGAAACACCTTGCAAGCACTTAAGACTGTAAAATTGAAGCTGTCATACTCTCATGTCAAAACCTTTTTACACATTTTACTCTCTGTAATTACAGCAGTCCACTCAACACTCACCACCTCCACTCCTGTGTGTGTGTGTGTGTGTGCGTGCGTCTGTGTGTGTACACACATGTAATTTGAGAAAGCTTTCGAACTGGTTCCGCTGCAGTTTGCCTTCATCGTTGTCTTCTTCTTTCTCTTGCCTTGATGAGTTTGACTGCTTTTGGAATCATTTGAATAGATTTCTGTAGAATAAACTTGACTGATGAATTCAAAAGGTATATGGATTTTAATCCTCCTAACAAGAAACAAGTTGTGGTTTGAATCCCATGAGTTACACCAATTTTTAAAGCACCCTTTCTGAAAAATAAACCTGCTCGGCTCAATGGTTTCAGAGAAAAACAGAATTTGTAAAGAAATGATACTGACACTCATTTCGTACTAAACTCTACCAAAAAATCTATAGTGGAAAGCCGTCATGATGCCTTTTGTACTTTAAATGAATAATGTTATTTTTTAATAACTGTTATGCATAAAGGTTTAAATGAATTTGTACATTGTTTTCCCATTCTTGTGCTTATATATTTAAATCCAAATATAGTAAAGATAACAGAGCCTTAAAGTTACTTTTAATAATAACTTTCTTTCATGAAATACTAGAAATAAGGACTCTTCTTGGAATTTTTCCTGAGAAGTTGTCAAAATGGAATGAAACTTAATTTGCCCTGGCTGAGTGCAGCACTGAGGGTTGTAAGAAGCTGTTTTAAGTTTTGCATCACATCACTTTTTTGAGCAAACACTAGAATCACGTAGCATTACTAACACACATTACCTTAGTGTTCAAATATCTGCGTTGAACTCCTCAAATAATGGCATCTATGTGGTTGTGCGGGAAGCAAAATATTTTGGAAAAATTCAAACACAATTTTTTTTAAAAATCTAATTTGAAGTTTATTTTTCTAGTTTTTGTTCTGTATTTATAAAGTAATTTATTCAATTTATTTTTGACTTATTTTCAAAACAAGTCACAAGACTTACTCTTAAAATAAAAGGAATAATAAAAGACAATAAACCTATTCCACATTTTTTCCACAGAAAAGCACAGAATATGATTTATGTTTACATATAGCAACAAGAACATTTAGGTTTAGGACAGTTGTGGTCTTTAAGTTACGCCGGTTTTGTGATGTTGGGCAAACTTGTTCCAGATTTACGGAGTTAGATTGTGGAATTTAAATGTAAAAGATCTATTTTTCCAGTTAACACAGAATGATTGGTCCCACACATCTACAACAATTTCAGTCACAATCTTCTGTCCTCACAGACGTACGTTTTGCTTTTTTAGTTTACACAGGTACGTTAAATTATTTCCTGACCTCCTCAGAATGTTTCATAAAATAAAGGTATTCTTCTGACAATGAGCCCTGATTAATGAGTTGTCATTCACGCAACAAATGTGACCAGCAGGGAGGAGAGCTCGCTCTAGGTTTTTTTTTTTTAAATACAGCATTTGTTTAGAGGTGTTTTCTCACAGGCAGATTAGGTCCCGCCAAACTGAAATGTGTAAAGTTCATTGAAACATAATTACCTGATATTGAAAACACCTTTTGGAGCAACCACAGTGAAAATCAGCATTTACAAACTCACCAGTTCTCTGTCACTCACAGTTTTTTGGTCACATGAGTTATCACTGCCTCCATAAATCTACTAAAATAAGCTCCAGACTTGTTTTCATTTGAACTTTTTAATTCATTTCATATAATACTGACACATGTACTCAATAGAGGTTAACAGGCGTTTTAAAAACACAGATATTAAAACCATTAGAGCATCACTTTACCTTTAGCCCGGGTGATTCCACGACCCCTTCTTTTGCAGGTTTTAAATGTTGTAGTGCATCATTACATCTACTTGGTATTAGTCTAACCTCAACTTTGAAAGGACTTTGAAAAACATAAGAGAAAAAAGAAGACTGATAAACAATATGAATCAGAAAAATGGCATGTGGTAACCCACAAAGGGAAAATATTTTCCTCTTCTACTGGAGGGAAAATTAGAAAAAAAAAATGGGGTCAGGAAGGAAAAAGGTTCCTTTGCAGATCCGGGATACATTATGAGAAAAGTGAGAGGGGTTACATGTGGCACGGTTTCATTTGAATAAGTCACCCACATCACACCGAGCAAGCATTGGTGATCCTCTTTCCTTTGGAAAACAGAACTAAAGGAAGAAAAATAAATGCTTTAAAACTGAATTTACACGTATGGAGCAGAACAAAGAATAAAGGATTTGTAATTCTTGTAATCTGTAAAGTTGTTGATGCTCTGTCATCCGATTGAGTGCCTCTTAGGTCGAAGATCTCTTTTGTGTGCGCAAAGTTGTCCTCTGCTGTAGAGCACACAGGGGACCGAGCTGCGTGAATGGTGATGGAAAGCAGAGTAGAGTCCTTCCTCTTCTGCCCTCAGTTCTCCGTTATCCTTGGAAAAATGAAACAATCGCTACTTCCCTTTAGGGACTCATGTCAGTGCTTTTCCTCGTAACTGGATAGGTCCATTGTGCTTTGTTTCGCCAACTTGCCAGACTACTTCTTTTGAGATGGACAAGACTATCGGGTCACCTAAAATGAGAAAGTGGAAGGTTGTCAAAAATAATGATGTGTCCAGAAAAGATGGTAAATATGTGATTAAAATGACTATACCAGTGAATGGGGCTTTATAGCTGTGCAGCAACAGTGACTATTTTAAAACAACTGACAGGGGGTTTTATTGGTGGAATAATGCTTAAGCATTCAGACATCTAGCGTGAAAAACAGCATCTTCACCTTTTCTTTAATTTGGGAAAAATTGCAATTACTCACTTTTGCTTAACTTCAAGTTCCTAAAAGGCAAACAGACTGCTGTACTGCTCAGTTTAGAGCATGTAATAATCCTGACTAGATGAGACATGCATGTCTTTCTGAGTCCCCCTGTGGCGTCCCCCCTAGCAACAACGAGTTATTTCCTCCATTTCGTCTTAAAGGAGTTTTTCTTTTGTTCTAACAGCCAACCAGGTGCCAGCGTACGAACGTAAAAAGCCAGCCTTCGCTGTGCGAGCACAGAGCAGCGTGTCCTCTAAGCTGGCATCTGAAACGGATCTACTGTATCTGCTCTTGATGGCTTCGGGCCAGCCTTCCTGGGCTCATTCCCATTGCCTTCAGGCATTCACTCATGCGTTTGATCAAAGAGTCTGCAGGCGTTTGTTGTCTTCCCTTTTCAATACGCACATACACTGTAGTGTTTCTGAACCTGTTTTTGCTTCAAAATGCAGAAGTCAGTCTCCTTGGAAGGCTGTCCCTTGCCTGTTTAAATATGCTTTTAGACATCAGTTTCTTTGCCTTGTTCGCGAGTCGATGTACAGTAGATGTTTAGATCTCATGGCACAAAGCACACACAAAACACTTGAGTGTTATTTCAGTGTCTCTTAAGCCTACAGAACAGTATGAGTCTTTTTCTAAAGATTTAGTCGGCAGAACTACACTGTTCAAGGCTTTGCTCCTCATTTAAAGTTTCATAAAAACAGAATTACTGTCAACTTCCTGAACAGTTTGCTTTAACAAATGCACAATAATTTACTCTTTATTAAATATTGATAGTTTAATAACTAAAAAGTTTTGTTCACATAGACAGTAGTTTAAACAATTGACAAAAGGGGAGTTCTTATTTATAAAACTATTCATTTTTACATAAAATGCTAACAAATCACTTTGTTTTTGCCCAAAACAACAGGAAAATCAAAATCAATCTTTATATAACATAAATCAAAAATAATACTGAAAGCCAATTTGTTTAACTTATTAATTTTTAAAACTGAGCCTTATCAATTACAAACTACCATGAGGGTTTACCAAACACATTTAATCTACCCAACACAGCTAACAAAAAAAGGGAAAAATCTGTAGAAGTATACTCTGCAATATATGATGATAAAAATATTCAAAAGGTGGTTTGTTAGCCTGGTTGGAGTTTTTGTCAAACATAGTCACGTAAATTTTCTATATTAAAATGTAAATTGAAATTATGACTAATCATAACAAAAAATGATATTATGCTAGGAATGTGTTGTATTAAGGAACTGCATACTACTGTTTTGCCAATGCTGTATGTTTAGTTTTAATTTTATGGAAAATGACAGAACACTGAATGAACTTTTTGGTATTTTACCAACCGGTAATCTCAACTTGATTCAACCTTATAAGAAATTTAAAGTGAGCACAATGTCTGTCTAATCCTTTGTTCACATGTCTTAGTTGCAGCTCATGTCTTGGCGCTGCGGGCTTCAATGTTTACTCATCCATAAGCAATCATTTGACAATGACTAATCCATCTCCTCCCTCTCTCCTTCCTCCTGCCACCTTTTCCCCTCCCTTGTTCCTCAAGCTCCAATAGAGAGGGCCATATTGTTTAGTGTTTATTGTAAAAGCAGCAGCTCTACCAGCAAGCTTGCAAGTACTTCTTCAACAGTTTTTCTCCACGTTCTTCTTTGCAAGTTATTCTTATCACTTGCACATCTCCATCTGCTTTCTTCTTCGTTTTAGGCGCTTTCAATGTCTGCCTCTCATCTTTTCTCTTCCTCGCACTTTATCGTCAATTTCAATTTACAAGCAGGTCTTAATGGGACTATAAGAGAACGCTCGATGCTATTGATCTGGATGCCTGCACATCTTGACCTCAGCATGCAACGCTAGAGGAGATGAAAAAATCCCTCTTTTCATCATCGGGCAAACACATCAGCTTACACTCTCAAATAACGTAGACACACAAAACACATTAACAAACACACAGATCATTGATCTAAGACCTCAATCCAAGAAAACACCAAATGTTTGTTCTCTTTTAAACTTTGACAGAGAAAGATGGATCTGATTTGCTTTTATGTTGTTCAGGGAAATTATAAACACACTTTGGAACATGTGCAAATGTTTTTAATGTCCAAACAAGCATGTAATGAAGTAAAGCCTATCCTCTTTGAGTTTGAAGATATGATGGATCATGTTGTTATTAACATCAGTGGGTTGCATTAATGAATAAATAAAATTGAGTGGAGCCTGTATTCTTTTTACTTCAATTAACAGATTTCAATGGATTATTTTATAAGGAAGCCGTGTTATCTGCTTTGATGCTGATTAGAGCTAAAGCAGACATCAGGAAAGCATTTCTTCAAAATCAAAGACTGAGAAACATGATTTATTTTGCCCATCAAGGAGGAAACTTGGGAAGACAAGGGAATGGCATGGTAGACATCTGAGCCCATCGGAGATGTTTTCAAAAATGTCAGCATTTGGAAGAAAAAAAACAAATGGCAGATCATGTGTTAGCCTTTTCACATTTCTTTGTTTTACCCGAGGAGACGACTCCAGATGCTCTCCTCTGACCACACCTTCAATCAATTATTTAGGCAAAAAACAAAGGTCTGCACCCAGCCATTAATAATTAAAGGGGGGGCAGGCTGAGAGAGGGATGGAGGGTGGAAGCAGAAGTCTAAACTGACAGGAGGTGATTGTGGTCCCTTACAGGGCAGAAAATGATGAGAGGCTGTTTATGACAACAGTGAGAGGATCAGAAATGTCCATCCATGGTTACTATTTTCCCAAGAAAAAAAACAAATTTAGAGAAAATAATGAAGCAATAAATAGCAATAAATTATTCAAAGCAGACGTTAAAAAATGAGGTGTATCAGACATTTCAGTTTATTTTGTATTTTAAAAGTGGTATTAAAGTTAAAATATTAAAGTCCCACTCCAATCCAAAATTTAAGAAAACGTGTCGTTTTCTAGGACATAGGTTTTGCAGAGCAGGAATAGTTCATTAGAAATTCGCCTCTGAGTTGGTGTGGAGCCTTCCCTCATTTCCTATAATCCCTTTGTTTACACTTTCTTGCTATCTTACAGCCCCTTACAGAACAAAAACATTGAGCAATATTGAAGCTATCTGGCCGTACTCTTAGTCTGCAAGTGGATGCATCGGAATGGAGCGGAGCAGGAAGCTTGTGACCTGTTGATTGTAGCACCTTTGTCGATTGTAGCACCAGGTCATTTTATCCTCTGGGTATGTCAATTTTTTTGCTGTTTGTATTTCTGAATGTCTTTTTTTGCTCCTGAAGATAAGAGAATTTCCCTATTGTGGGATGAATAAAGTTTATCTGATCTGATCTAACCCATGTCACTGATAAAGGTGTTTTTCAAAGGCATTTCTTTGTCTGCTCCTGATTCCCAACGATTTGAATAAAGAATTATTCAGAAATACAATTTTAATTGTAATTGTCTTTTTATATGTCCTTGGACAGCGGCACAAGAACATGTTAAAAACACCATAAACACAGTTTTCACTGGAGTGACTCTTTAAGTATTCTTAGATGTAAAAAAAAAAACAAATACTGAACAAAAGTAGAACAAAATAGGCTGTGGAGAGGAGAAAAGAGAGCACAGTTTGAGAAAGGAAACAGGGAAAAGAAATATTCACTAATGCAATAAAAGGGAAAATCTGTTGTGTGTGTTTGAGAGATGAAAAAGACTGTGTGAGAGAGACAATAAGACACATTTCTGGGGAGAGGCTGTGTATCCACTAACCTTTGTGGTCTTGACTTTGTTGCCGGTGCTGCAGCTCCATCCTGTGAGGTCTGGCAGAACCTTGCACTCCTCACCTTCCATACATGGTTCCATCTGACACCACCACTTCTGGGCAACGATGGATGCTGGAAGAACAGAGAGTTGTGAAAAAGTTCAGTGTGTGCTGTGATTTCATTTGTGTGCTTTCATGTTTGCTTTCCAGACTGCTTGCTTGTGAATTCTATCAGCCAGCCCTCCCCAGCCACACTTTTATCTCATTTCAAACGAACAAAGATCTTTTCAAAAACAGAAATGTGCTTTTTAATCCAGTTTAATTCTGCATAAAAAATGAATAAACAGAGTTTGGCACGCTAAGATAAGCAGTTAGAAACAGTAATTCGTCTGTGGTTAAGCCGTCCTGTGGAAGTGGTCATGGTGAGATTATTTAGTTAAGAGAACACAGAAACCTCAAATGAGCAAAATCCTGACTTGAAGTGGAAATTAATGCATTTCTGTTTGTATCATTTATTCATTTAGAAAATGTTTTTTTTTTTTCATCACTCAACAGAGATCTGATGATTTGTGCGCCTCAGCTTCTCATGAGCCCATTTGAATTAGAATGTGTTTCAGGAACATGATTCATGTATGTTACGGCTTATTAATATTCAGAGTTGATCTCTGCTGTTTTTCTGTTAGTTTCAGCTGTTGAAAATCAGCGTTTTCCAAATGGGAACGCTGATGAAGTGTTTGCAAGTATTATTTGTGGTTGACAGCTCAGTGTTAAAGTGACAGGCTGCATGAATCTGAAGATTCAAAATGCCAGAAAAAAATATTTATTAAGGGACATAGAGAGTCAAAAGAATAAAAATCAAAGTGAGAGATAGAATGGCAAAGTCTTCTAGTTTGTCCAATGACTGAAGTTTGCCATGTTTTTTATGATTCTTGCTGCTGCTGTGTTCCCAGTCTGGTTACAGCTCAGTACTGTAAGAAACAGAAAAGAATCTTTTCTGTCTGTAAAATGTCCCTTTTCTGCTTCTTAAAGAAACATTTTCCTGCTCATTTACAACTTTTTGGTGCTATTTGGAGCTCTACTGTGGCAGGGTTTAATGTTCAAAGAACACTGATGATTTCTTTGGCTGCTCCTGCCACCCTCCCGGTGAAACGCTGCTTCCTTCCTGGCTCTTTAATGCAACTTTCCAGTCTGCTCTCGTTGATCAGCGCTGATGCATTATGAAGCGGTGATTCCAACCTTGATTTAGGTGTTTAGATGCAGCCACTCAGTAAACCTTACACCACTGTGGTAAATGGTTATGCAGATGCGATTGGCAGAAAAGACTGGATTACAGGCAAGGCATTTCTTATGGCTCTGTTAGAGAATACTTCTTTCTGTTTGAACTTTAGACTATGTAACTCTCAAGAAAACAAAAGGGATAATTAACAATCTGAAAAACATAAAACATGTGATCATGTAAAAATGATCATTTCTAAGATATATGATCTTAGAAATGATCATTTTGAAGTTTAATGATGTTTTTGCTTGGAACACTCAGGGCAGATGTTTTTACACAACTACTTCACCTCAGCTATGAAATTCCTTTACACCTGATGTGCCTGCATCTTGCACTGTCCTGCATTGTCTTTGGGGCACTTTTGAAAAGCCTGCTGGAGGATCTTCTTTTGTTCTCTTTTTTCTTAGCCACTGGTGGTACTCCTCAATGGAGTCTCTGTTGGTACTTTTTCTCCTTTGTCTTTCTGGTTTCTGTTGCTGAGGCACATATTTGACAGTTCATAGTTGTGGTTTTATAACTGAATAATTATCCAGAATTTGTATTGTTGTATTCTGAATGTCCAGCCCAGTATAACCTATTTTCTTCCTCTTGGTGTTCAGACTCAGGCTGCTGGGCTTGTGGGGAAGGGGTCATGCATTCTTGTCTTGGCATGAGTGACTTCCATCTCATCGTGTGATCAACTTATTTGCATTATTGATGTACCTAGTCACAAGAGGGGCAGAGGCATTGGTGGCTCTGACTTTCTTCTTCCCATTAACTAGATTTTTATTTTTTTCTTTAATTTTTTGGAGGCTGGAGGGTAGTGGAAGACTCCCTAAAGACTACACTTGTGCCACTGGCTTGTAAAGTTCCAAGGTGGTTTATCTTGAACATCCTCTGTCTCCCTTTTGGACTAATCGAACTATCTAAGCTATGATCATCCTGGCTGTTTTTTTTAATCAAGTTTAAATTATATGTCAGCTATCATGCATCACGTCAGGAGCTGGTGCAGCCAATATCATCATACCTGAGCCTCTTGTCCTGGCTGTCAGCCATAATCACAGTCACTATGGTTATCTGTCAAACACACTAGCTATAGATCATTGGTGTGAAGTGATGCACTTTTCCAGTACTCTAATCAGTACTATGCCAATCCATTCTCATATTAGTCATCCCAACCACTAAAAACTCACTTTGGAGAGATTTTTAATCTATATTATTTCTGCCAATGCCAATTTATTTTCATTTTCAAAATTCATTCACTGCAACATCCCTGCAGAGCCGCCTTAGTGACAAACTCCACAGTCTGTGGGGTGTGAGGGACAGATTCTGCAAATCTTGTCTCACTGCTGAAGTATCAGGACTGTTGACACAAATGCAGGAGTGTAAACTCTGTCATATGAATCTTGAATTATTTTTTCATTCTCTGTTCCACTTGAATCTACTTCAATTCAATTTACAAGAGACAATTGATTTAAAACTTTGTGTATTCAACATACTTATTTTGTGCTGTTCTTGCATCATTTTTATATAAAGCTTGAATATAATACTTTGGAATAATTGGCTGAGCTTCTGCTATCCAGAAAAATCACAAAACCGTAAGAAAAATACACAAAGAGCCTTCCCCAGAAAGGAATCAGGGTGTTGAAGTTAGAAAAATCAACACTGGATATTGGGAGAGAGTTGACTTTGCTCTACAACTTATCTGCAGATGTGGTATAGGTGAGAAGTCTGCTTCTAATCCAGGGTAAATGTCAGGCGGGATGGTGCCTGTTAGCTCATTTTTCCTTTCAGTCATATTGTAAACTCAGCCAGTATGCTCTGTCTGAAGTGACCACACCAGAACTCCGCTTTAGCCGTGCAAACAGGAAAGTGGAGGAAGAATGTGTGTCAGGCAGTGTGAATCTGCAACCCTCAAACAAAAATACATACCGTCAACGCAGGAAGGCATTGCCCTAGTTGTGCCAGCGACCTGACCGGGGAAGCAGGAACATTTGACCGTCTGCGATCTCTCCTCGATCTTGTTCTTGTTGCAGCACCGATGTGCAGCTATCACTTCACATGTTCCTGCTTTCACGTGCACTGTCAGAGAAACAGATTTTTCGTAAGCAATAGGCTACACTTGTTTTCCACACAAGTACCGGTAGCTGTTTTAGCACCAAGTACATAATCAGCAACATTAAAGGTAAATGTGCTCCTATACAGACAAGAAAACGCAAGATTGTATAAAGATGTAAAATAACAGCACCTAAATAGTGCTTACAATAAAATATCTCCCTCCGGCACTTTAAAATTATAGTTGCAAGAGCAGGTTGTCAGACTGAATAATAAAATGAAACAAAATTACAATGCAGTCCAAATGATGGGGATGATTTTAGAAAGCCGTGAGCTACAGAAGAAATGCAATTTGCATTTAGATTTATCAAATTCTGCATGTTTTCGGAATGCTTTCTTTACAAACTTTTCGCACCAACGAAACTTTAAGAGTTGAAACACATTGGAGGTTTTGAAGCACTTCTCAAAATCTGTTTTTTTTTTTTTTTTACTATTTTCCACCAGGAAAAAACATTAAGGATATATACTGAAAACATTTGCTAAGCCTTCTACTGCCCTGCAGTGAATATACACTTTAACATTTTCTATACCTGCCACTTCATGTGCTTATTTATGTGCGCACACATTTCTGCCATGTGGCTGATTAACAACAAGTCCAACCGAGCACAGGAGTCCCCTGAGTCGCCCGCATAGGAGGGAACAAAGAAACAACGCCACATTTGAAGATTTGTGACTTGAACATGTGGCCCTTTCATACCCGCCTTTCATCAAATACATAAAAATGTCAAGGACAAACAATAAGCCATATCAGGAGAGGAGTGTGTGCTTGCGGGCGTGCATGCACTCTCATGTTCAGCCTTTTTGACTTTCACAACAGTGTTTGCTGTGTGTGTGGGAGCATTTTCAAACAGTTGTTGGAAGTTACTGTCATTTCCATAACAAAGAGTGCACCCGCGACACAACAAAGAGTGCACGCAGCATGGCAGAAAAGTAGAAAACAATGACTTTAGTCTGTCCAAAGAGTGTTTACAAAAGAGGCGTTTTGGACTAAAAGATCCATAATAATGATAAACAGACAAACAAAGATTCAAATAGTTCTTAATTTGTAGTGTTTAATTTAAATCAAGACTAAGTGGGGTTTTCTTTGTATTTCCCAAGAGTATGTCTTGTTTCCATCTTTGTTTTTATTTTAAATCAGCAGACAAATGTGAGGATTATGTGGTTTAGTTTGGTTTTTAAGTTTTTTTTGGTCATGTTGAATGGAAAAAAATCGGAAACACCCAGCTGAACTTTGTAAATAAGGTGCTTTACTTGATAGTATTAAAAAAATGAATCAAAATCTTGAAGGATACGAATAAATATATGGAAGATGCCTTTTTATAATGTATATTAGCTTTCAACTGTAAGGAAATATTAAAACAATAGCAAGAACTTTTTGGAATTATAACCTCTAAATGTTATGACCATTATTACATTAACTAATGACTAGTTTTTAAATAAAGATGTCTTTAAATGCCTTCCCAGAATTGTATCTAAACTTTACAATCACTAAACATTTGTTTAACAACTTTAACAACTTTAAACAGTTAATCTCAGTCCTACAACCTGTAAAGCATGGGTCTTTCCCGCCACAGAACATCGTTTTCAGGTTTCTAAAGTGACAGAGCACAGAAGAGCCACAAAGGAGAAACATTTTCCTTTTTTCATCAGTGATCACATTTTTCTTTTCTTTTTGTCTGATATTTGAATAAAACTGCAGTCCTCCAAACCAGAATTTAAATTCTAAAGAAGAATTGGAAAGCAGAATTAGCAGAAACCTTTTTTTTGTTTGCTTATTTACATCCTTATAAAAATCAGTACTGGCAGATCGTGCATAGGGGTTACATTTTTTATAGGTTCTCACAGAAACACACACAGACCAACATAACCCACCTACTTAAGAGAAAGTTTTGCTTACAGTTATATATGAAAAGTGTAAAAAAAAAAAAAAAAGCAAACCCTGAGATGTCTTGTCTCCTGAGTCATTACCATTCAGCATGGGCTGCCTCTCTGTTTGTGTGTGTGTGTTGGAGTTTGAGATCTTATTGCATGAAAACAAATCTGTTTTAGTTTAGCTTTGGCTTTTTTAAACTATATAAGACTTTTTTTTCTTTCAAACTGAGTTTGTCTGACAGATCAAATCTTTAGGACGTATTAGCTGTTGATCAGAATGGATTTGTGAGCCCAAACATCCACAACCGTAAATAATTGGGTTTGGATAATGCTCAAGTAGATCGGTTCTTCTGGTCTCAGGGCAAAATTTGATGGACAAAAAGAAAAAGTTGGTGTTTTGCTATCCTCTTACCTCTGTGTTTCCACAGCAACAACACAGTGGGGTCCACAGATTTTCCTGTGAGTGTGTTCACATCAAGCTCTTCGAAAATGAGAGCTAACGGGTCAGGCTCCAGCAGTAAATCTCTAAGAAATTATGTTCACAACAGACTTTTAACCCCGTGTTCACTTATTTAACATAATTGCACATTAATAGACTTGCATTCGTGGGTTCACAGACTTTAGCAGCTTTCATTTCACTAAGTGCGGTATGTGGAGTTTAGGTTCAAAGTATGATCATTCAGAAACAGAACTTGCAATAAAATATTTCTTAAAGATCACAAATAAGTCTAATTACTCCTATTTATTAATGTACTCTTTCATAATTTTTTTTTCCCCAAAGCTAAAAACACGCCAATCATCTTTTGATCTAATGTAGAAGCGTTCCCAGTAGTCTTGTAATTATGATTATGCAGTTTTTAGCTAAAATCAAAAACCCGTTTTGTTTTCTAGGACTTTGCTTCTGTAGAGCAACAGTAGGTTATTAAAAGATTACTCTCTGATTTATGAGACCTTGGAACACGGAGCTTGTTGCCCACCAGCGTATTTTCAGTGTATCAAATAGAATCTTTTTCAAACTCTATTTTTTTTGTCTGCTTCTGATTCACAATAATTTGAATCAAGAACATTCCAGAAGTGTAACGTTAAGCTTAATTTTCTTAATGTATGTCCTCCATCATTAGAAAAATGCCACAAGAACATGATAAAAACACCAAAAACACAGTTTTTTATCTGATTGGGTCTTTAATTGGACCTTTTTCTGTTGTGAGAACTACTTTTTCTGCTTTTGTCTCATTCTGACCTTCTCCCCTTTTCTCATCTTCTATTTTCTGTCTCAGCTCGACCAAGAGCCATTTTATAAATGACCCCCCCCTTCTTCCCAGTCTCTGTCAGCCACCCCAGCGCCCCATTTGTCCTCCTGCTCTCTGGGTCTTGGCTCAGCACAGCAAACTCAGCAGGGTGGCAAACCATTATCTTCAATCACAGACCCTAAATCAGAGAATAGTTACCCTTTCTATTATGTGTCTCCGCTTTTACCCTCCCCTCAGTGTCATGTTGTCTTCCTGCCTCTTGGCTAGTTTGTCTCCTGACAAGATGACTTGTTATCTTTGCCTCTCCTAACACAGCAGTGGCAGTTAACCCCATTAACCAAAGATGCTCTGCAACTGGCAGACGGATGGACAAACCGCTCTCAACAATGTGTGTGTTTGTGACAAACTCATAACTGAGGTGGGTTGCTTGGTTTCAGCGGGTGGGTTCTTTCAAATGCCACCCTAACCACTGGGAGCCTGCTCCTTCGTTCCATTTGCATGTACAAACACAGACACAGCAGTCGGCGAATCACAGAGCAAAAAGGAAAAAGAAAAAGACAAGCGAGTTGTAAAATGGTTTTTAGCGATGACTGTAAATATGTAAATCTCTCCAAGCATCCAACAGCTTTTACAAAAGCACAATTTTAGTCCAAAATCAGATCATTTCATAACCCCCCCCCCCACCACCACCATCAACACAGTCTTCTGTCATAAAAACTCCATCCGGCGTTTTTGTGCACAAACAGATTTTGACCTAAAAATGACAACTTGTTAAATCATTTTTATGATGTCATTGAGTAGAAGAGAACCGGAGCTCAGAAACGGAGACAGTGCATTAGTCCCGCTGTACCATCCGCTTTTACATCGCAGCTTATGGCTATTATTTCCTCCAGTTGTGTAATGGGTAATACAGTAATTCAGAAGATGCTCTGTGCGCCAGCCTAAATAATTTATTGTTTTCCGAGCTCGATGGTGATGACTATTATCACCAATAAAGCTCTCTGCTGCAGCTACCAGCATGCTTTATTAGACAACCTGCAAGTAGTCAAATGTCATCAAGCTTCCAGCATGGCTGCTTGAGAGAGCATGCGTTATGAGTTTTGCTGTGCCACTTTCTGGTCTAACCACTCAGCACTCAGACTATCTTTGTCTTTACGGACTCTTCCAGGAGATTACTCCCCTCTTTCTGTGGAATTCCCAAATCATAACTGATCCAGAATTTGACACTACTTGTAAATTAATCCCTTTGTGGCAAGAACTATCAGGTGTTGATGTAGTCAATATCTGTAATTTAAGACAAAAAAATAAAGAAATACGAGAAAACCAAAAACTGAAGTTATGGGATTGCCAGTTCCTGTCCTCCTGTTAGAATATGTTATCTGCCTCCTTAGCACCCCCAGTAGCTTTGTAGATGGAGTGCAAAAGACTTTTTAGGCAGTGAAGGTCAATTAAAATAAAAATATGTGGGATGCCTTGAGACCAACACCGCCAGCATGTGTCATTACTGTAAATATATGTTTAAAATATATCTTTAAATACATTTTTGATTGTTATATTATGATGGATATTTTGTCACAACTTTGGATGAATAAAATACAGAATTACAATTTTTTTGTTTTTGTTTCCTGGTTTGGTGATATTTCTGTTGCTTAACTTGAGTCATTTTGAACAGAAGGGTAACTGTGATGTTGGTTTCCACACTACATATAAGGGAATTGAATGCAGTTTATATCTATTTAATGGTGCAGGGCAGTTAGTATAACAGCAGATAGATGAATAAAATATCAAGAAAATGCAGTTGCTGTGTCTGATTTTAGGATCATATTCCAGTGGGTTTGCAGAAAAATCTCTCTAACTACCCACTTTTTATGGATTTGTCAACACTTTCTCTTAATGAATGCACAGAGGAGAGCCATATGCAAGACTTCATCTTGCCATTTTTTTCTTCAACAGTGATTTGCACATGTTCAACACCTTAAAACGCTGCCAGGATAATCAGCTACAAAAGCCTAGAAGTCTGTCATCAGTCTAATTAGTAACAGCAGCGAGAAAAGCAGATTCCAGCAAGGCCGACATCTTCTCTGAATTGTTTGTTTGTTTAGGGAGTTCTGTTATATAATGCTTTGATTAAATTAAGGATCTTTTTCATGCTTTTAAACTGAGAGACCAAATCTTTCACACAAAAATAACAATGTACAAGTGAACCCTTCAAATTGTCCATTTACTTTTTCATTCATATAGGCGTTCTATTCAGTTCACGTTCCAAATGTGTCTCAGCTAGATTAATGACAGAATAATAATCTAGCTTTAGAATAATAAGGTATTCATTTCATATATGTAAGACTATATACACATCAAATTATTCATATTTATAAATATTTAAATATCTCCTTAAGGCACTTAATTTTCTATTTATAAAGGGCATATTTTGAAATAGCAAATGAGTTCAGAAAATGTGCCAAGTACATTAAACTACCATGTATAACTGGTGGTTTATCAGTTCATTCACCTCCATGCTTTTATGCAAAGGATTACATGGCAGTGGCTTCTATGCTCTAGTCTGAATTACATATATAAAATTAAAACTCTTCCTAATAGTCTTCCCTATTAACTATAGCAAGGAGAAATAGTAGGGTAAACGACTGTTTTCTATTCTCTTCCATGTCTCTGCCTGAGTGCTGTGCAAGTTCAGCTCTAGCCCCCGTTTTCCTCCCATCGACTGCCACTGTGTGTCCACACAGCGGTCATCTCAAGAAGGCTACAAGTGGTACATAATAAGGGCAGAAAGAAAATATGTCTCAACATAATCAAATAAGAACACACAAGCTACAATACATGTGATACTTTTAGTGAACTTAGTGGGAATTCTGTTTGACATGTTATTGTAATTAAGCTCAAAATTGTATTACTGAGTATCCTTTTATTCCAATATGCTGAGAAGGCCACACACTCTCTGATACGTTAAACAGAGACCTTTTAGCAATGTGAACAGGG
This sequence comes from Oryzias curvinotus, assembly GCA_023969325.1. NCBI lineage: Eukaryota > Metazoa > Chordata > Actinopteri > Beloniformes > Adrianichthyidae > Oryzias > Oryzias curvinotus. The sequence goes on along the minus strand of CM043712.1, from coordinate 22,906,629 downwards.
TTGTTCTGCACCAACGGTCCCACCCACAACTCAGAGGCAAATTTCTAATAAATTACTGCCACTCTGCAGAAATTATGTCCTAATAACGTCACAGTTTTTTTTTTTTAATTTTGACTAAAAGTGGCAAAATCAGAATTAAAAGATGGGGACGCTTTTAAAATAGATCAAAAGATGATCAGAGTGAGTCTATATTCATATTCATTTAAAAAATTAGAGTAAAAATGTTTCAAGGAATTAGAGCGGGGAACTGGTTTTAAAAACTAAGTAAAATAGGGAGGTAATAATCCAAATGAGTTCTTTTGACACAATTTTTCCTATTTTGTCCCTTCATTTTATTCAAAACTGAAATAAGCAATGACAAATATAGAAACAAAAACAATGCACAAATAAAAATGAGCAACAAAAAGCAAAGGAAATTTAAATATGGCCTCAGTGTAGGGCTGCACGATATGAGGAAAATTTGCGATTTGCGATATTAGAGATTCATATTTATATATATAAACAAATGGCAAAATAACCAAAAACATCATTCCCATTTCGGGCTGCACGGTGCCGCAGTGGTTAGCGCTCTTGCAAGAAGAGCGCTAACACACAGCATCAAGCATCTCTCACAGCAAGAAGGCCCTTGGTTCAAGTCCCGGCTCCAGCTGGGGGACCTGAAACAGAACATCAACGGGGAACTTTCTGTGTGGAGTTTGCATGTTCTCCCCGTGCATACGTGGGTTCTGTCCAGGATCTCCGGCTTCCTCCCACCGTCCCAAAACATGGGACATTAGGTCAATTAATTCTAAATTGTCCACAGGTGTGGGTGTAAGAGTGAATGGGTTTGTGATTGTGGCCCTGTGACAGACTCGCAAACAGGGTCCCCTGCCTTCGCCCACAAGTGGCCGGGATAGGCTCCGGCAGCTCTGTGAAACCAAAAGGGATAAAACGGTAGAAAAAAAAAATCATTCCCATTTCATTGCAACAATTAAAAGTTATATTCCAAATGACCCTTATCGACGTAGGTGGCAAACATGTAACATAATAGGCCTCCATCTGATTGGTCAAAAGCATAAAAAGATTTATTTGATTTGTTAAATGCTTCAAGCTGCCATAAGATTGTTTTAATACATTAATGGTTTACGATTTATTTCGATTTTTGCCGTGGTTTGCGGTATGCATATTGCAGAGATGGATATTGTGATAACGATAAATTTGGGGTATATTGTGCAGGCCTACCTTAGTGTAAAGAAAGAAAGTCTGGAGATAATTTCAAACTGCATGGTTTACACTGATATAGAGCTTTTCTACCTTGTGGCTCTCAATTTTTAGTCTCCAAAAAACACACAGTCTCCTATTGTGCCCCCCCCCTCCTACTAGAGTAGTCTGGAATCTAACCACCAACTGCATGGCCAGGAGAGAACTGCTCCCAGAGCCACAGCTGCCCATTCTGGCCCCTGTGCCACAGATGTATATCATGGATTGCCAGGAAAAGTATCAATTTTAATGAAACACCTGCAACATATTAATGGCCTCACGGTATGCATGAAATACCAGGGGGATGTTTTTATACCTCATATGCAAAAGAGAGTTTCACAGTTTACTATTACATTTAGAAAGGGGCACGTGTCTTTTCCCAAGAAAGTGAAAAAGAAATTACAGAACATGCTGACAGTCATGGTACTGTGTGAGTACGCATAATGTGATCGCTTCTTTTTTCCAGCCTCTGTACAGCAAGGTTCAGCAGAGCGCCTCAAAGATAACATATTTGTTGTGAAAGTACCAGAGAAGCACTCATTTAATGCTCTTATCAGAGTTTCTGTAATTTCCTGTAAAATCTATCTTGTAGAGCAAAGTTTTGCATTTACGACAATTCGTAGTTCGAAAACATGAAAGAACAAGACGAGATCTGAGGAATAAGTAATATCAAATCACTAGTCGGGCTGTAGGATATCTGAAACTCATTAAACATATCTTTTTGGCTTTATAACAGGGTCTTCAAAGAAGGAGAAAAAATAGGCTTACACAGAATATTTATATGCTTCACAGTGTTAAAGAAACCCTGTTTCCTGACAGGAGGCTAAGGCTGCATCCAATCTTAGCCTGTTTTTTTTTTAAGTGTTAAGTTTTCAGGGTTTGAGTTTGGTCTCTTCAGGTACTCTGATTGTCTTTCACAAGCCACACAATATAAAAGCAGATTGATTGGTGTGCTAACATTGACTGTTTATGGTTCCCTGTTGCTATAAAACCTTGTGATGGACTGCTTACGTGCAAAAAAGTTGGGATGGACTCAGGCCTCCGTGACCTTGAACAAAGGTTTGAAGCAAAAAATAAATAAATTCCTCTTTTGCACATTTTCAGACAGATCGGAATTGGAGTAGAAAATTTAAAATTAGTGCTGTTTTCCACTTGGGTAGCCGGAAGAATACATTATGGCTAATTGCATTTTCTACTTGCAAATGTTGCGATGGGCTGACCATTAAGGCAAGTGAAAAGTCAATTAAAATATGTGAGAAGTCTGTCAAAATGTCTTTATCTTCTGCTCAGAGAACTAAAAACACAATCCAAGGTTTATCATTCTAAGCAACTACTAAAAAAACATAACCCCCTCCTTCTTTACAAGAAAATAAGAGGACATACGTAAATGTACAATTTTAACACAAATAATAATTGATTAAGAATCTGCTTTATGAGAGGCAACAGTGTTTCAACTGACCTCTATGAGAGAATCAGTGACCGCAGAAGGACCAAAGCTATTTAAAGAAGTAGCTCCTTCTCTAATAGCAGCTAAATCTGCTTTATCCAGGTTTATTTCAAGTAGCAAAAAAGTAAAATACAGTGGGCATCTTAAAAAACAACCCCTTAACCTATAATAGTCTAAATTACAGTTGGAAGCTGAAATTTTTTCAGTTATTAGTGGACCTGTTTTGAAATGGTTGCTATCTTCCACTTGTGTCTCTGCTTTTTTAGTAAACAAAGACAAAAGTAAAACAAATTAGAAGAATATAGACAGCATCAAACTAAAAAGAACCAAACTGAACGATCCCAAGATCAGCAAACACTCATCCCTTTCTGATTGCACTCATTCCGCCCCTTAGGCCTGTCAAGCACTGCAGCCTTTTTCACCTTTAACAAAGTGACTGCTTTTCGGTGAAGGTGTTGCATGTGAAATAGGCCCCCAGATCTCCATACCAGTAATTCAAACCAATAGGAGAAAACAACCTAAGCCAGATTTTCAGTCTTCACTGAGACCGCAAACCCCCCCTTTCCCAATAACAGATTTCTATGCAGCTTTAACGCAGTAAAGACAAGAAAAATATATCTCCAAGCCACTAGCACCACCAACGTCCTGCTAAATCATACACGATATTAGTTAATGCGCTGGAGCGAGTCTGGTGACACATGGCATGTCCTGACATATTAGTAACACCAAGAGCACCACTGCTGCCACCCCGCAGCACACAATTTATACTAATTTGTGCTACAGGCAAGATATTAGGGCGGCGAATTGGATATAAATTGTTAATATGTTCAGATGAGTTAATGCAGCATTAGCACTCGACCATTAACCTGGGGCAGCACGTGTGGATGAAGCCCTGTTCTTTGGAAGCCATGTTCATTGTTCACTGCTGAGTAGCACTGATTTTCTGCGGGGCCTCTACATGTCTACAGGCGTGGTGCAGTGGTAGGGTGGTCGACCTCCAAATGTAATATTGCGGGCTCGTTTCCCGCCTTGCCCACCTATGTGTTGAAGTGTCCTTGGGCAAGACACTGAACGCACCTTGCCCCTAGTGGCAGGTTGGCGCCAGTGTTTGGTAGCGGTGCCGCTGCGTTTTGGTTTCATCTAAAACAGCTACTGGTACACCAGCACACTGTTATTGGTCCTGCCCTGAAATACAATGGTACTAGTTATTGATAGCCCATATAGGGCAGCAAACTTTAAAAATTAATATTAAGCTAAAACCAGATTAATTTTTTTCATTGGTCTTCCTGATACACAAATTAGGAATGTAACTTACAAAAAATATATTTAATGCCTAAACCTTTTGTGCCACGAAAAAACTTTCTGCTAAGCTGGAAACCGTATTTGCAACCATATCATTATTAGGTTATTGTATCATTAAAAATATATATATTATGTGATAGGGAAAAGGGAACAGATTGCAAATAAACCAACATGGATGGTTCAAAGATAATAATGGACCATATTCTTTTAAAACCACCTAACTTGTATAGTAAACTCAGCAACTGACAACTTTTCAAAAATACTGTATGGAAATCTTTTTAGGTTTTCTATAAAAAGTAACTACCAGTTTTGATGTATGAACTATTGGAGAAATGTTTCTCTTTTGCTTTGGTTTTCACATTTTTTGTGTGTGTATCTGTTGTAGTTAGTTTGACTTGTTGCTGTTCTTTTGCTTTGTGAATTATACTATTGTCTTTTTTTCCTGTGCACTTGCCTTGTTTTGGTTATATAAAAATGAATATATATATATATATATAAAAATAACTTAATGTAATGGACACCCCCCTCTTAATTCGTAGTGTAGTCAAAAAGAAAAAGTCCAAGACAGATATTCTATTTTTTCATTATGTTTTTTTTTTTTTTTCATCGAGCGAAGACTAATGATGCCCAGGTAAAAACATGTAATTAATTGCAAAAACTCCTGCTCATCCATTATCTGCTACTTATCTGGGTTCTGGTCACCGGGGGAAGCAATCTAAGCAACGAATCTCAGCCTCAGCCTCAGACCTCAGCCTCCCTAGATACTTCTTCCAATTTGTTTAGGAGGACAGTGATGTGTTCCTCGGTCAGCTGAGAGATATAATGGATACAACCTCTCTATATGTAAGAATTCAGAAATCTGTCTCCCCCTCTGGTCACCGGCGGGAATCCTCTCCAGAGTACTAAGTGCTCTTCATCTCTCAGCAACCCCAGCGCACAGTTTCTTGATACCACACACCTGACTTTTACTTGCAATCATTCGTACATTCAGCCTCACTCAGTGCAAAGTATTGTTTGTGCCACTCTGCCTACATTACTGAGTGTTATATCTGGGCCTGATCTTCTGATTTCCTGACCTTGTTTTGTCTCTGACTCTTTTTGCCTGCCGCCTGCCCCAAATCTCGCCTGGATCCTGACTACTCTAGTTTCCTCTCCCATGCTCGTTATTGACCCCATCCAGCCTTACCCTAATTTAGCTTTGTGGACTTTTAGCTGAGCTAAGTAATCTGCTGCAATTGGAACCAGCTGTCTGCCTGTTCTTGTGACAGTATGTTTACATTTATATGGCTAATTTACCATAATGTTGTCCTCCAAAGGTTATGTGTTTAGCTGAAGTTACAGCCGCAATGTAATTTAGAGAAAGTAACAACAAAGCTTTTCCAACTCATTCATCTTGATTCATTCAAATGCTCTCACACTCCTGAAAGAAGTCTGATCCACAGAGAGAACTAAGCCAAAGTTCTAAGGAATCCACTTTAAATGACCCATAAACCACCAGCGTGGCTCCCACGTTCAGCCTCCAGCTCATCCGTCTCAGTCTGTACATCCAACCCAGTTACTGGTGGATACAGTGACTCAACTGAACGTCAGACGCAGTACTCCAAGTGTCGTCACCGTAGACGTGTGAATCTGCATAGTGAAGTTACTGATATTTTTGCACTTTGGTTTTCTTTGGCTTGCACTTCCCCTCGCTCGTAAGCTGCGTTTCACAGAGCTGGCACTTGAGGGAACACAGTGATCTGGAACAGTCACATCCTGCACATTAAACAAAATAAGGAAACAGTTTTTCTTTGTGCTTCCTAATCAGAACAACCCTCAAAGACACAAACAATAAAGAAGACGTCCAGAGAAAATACACATTTTCATAATTGTAACATATTTAGAATATTTCAATAGAAAAAAAATCATTTTTTATTTGATTGCCATATTCTAATGTTATAAATTCAACTATATGCATTGTCTGCATGTCCAAACTTAGCCACAATGTATAGGAGCATACAGACCTCTTTACTTGCTACTTGAAGTTGAAAAATTAGAATATATTTTAATATATGGTTTATTTCTTAAAAGAGACCACATCTGAATGAACTACAGTTCATATTAAACCTGAACCTAAAGTACAATATCTTAAGTTTTCCTCATCTCAAAGGCTCTTTTATATAAAGCAGACTATATACCACTAGTTTTTATAAAACATTTCTCAACACATTCTCCGTATAATGCATTTCTCCATTTGCACAAAAAAATTGATAACTCACGGTATTGATTCTAGGACATTATAGAAATAATTTTGGGCATGCTTTATACAGTTATTTATTATTAATGTAGTAAAACACTAAAGGACATCAAACATTGACAGGAGATGACAGGCGAACGCTTTGATTGATGCACTGAGCTCATCTCCTCTTAAAGCTCCTTTTTCTGTTGTGTTGGCACTTTCTCTCCCACTGCATTCATCAGCATAGATCATTACATCCCCTCACTCTTTCTCCAGCTTGTGTCTTTCCTCTGTCTCTCATCCCATCCCTGAGTAGCAAATGAAAGGGAAACCCTGGTGTGTTTGAGGGGGGCTGGCTCGCAGCAGAGCCAGGGGTGGAAAGATGAGAAGAGCAAAAGAGGGGAGATGAAGGTGAAGAGAAAACATGAAGCGGAGGAAAAAGTGTAGCCCACTCTGACTGTAAATGCTGTGAGAGACAAGGAGGGCTTGTGTGAGAGGGATGCTTGGTCTCAATTAGGACTCTGTGGGGAGGAAATCGAGGTGGCACCAAAGTCGGGCTTTTAGCAGCATGAAATTGAAGCCAGTTTGCGGCAACTTTTTAAAAGGCTGCATTTTGTGCTGATCAAGGTTCTGTTAATTGCATTTATACCATTTCCTTTCAGTTTTCTTCCTGTTTAATTGTCATCATTTTTGCTCTTATCTTTTATTTGACATTGATTGCAGCACAAAGTCCTAAACTCCACAAATGATTTGACTTTACACCATAATCTGTTTTGACAGAGACTTTATCAAAAGATAAATGATTCTGAAATGATGGCAGGCCTTGATAGGTTTGTTTTCATCCGAGCAAACACATCAGAGAAGAAAACTAATGTGCATTACCAGAGGAAGAAGTCTTGCTGCTCTGCATGCTGGTTCACATTTTGCTGGTAAAAGGGGAAATAAGCCATCATGCATTTCATCTGTGCTGTTGGTGCCTTTTTCTGTTGTGAGTGGTCACACATGCCCAGCAGTGGAAAAGGCCCAAGAGTCTGTTTGACTGACACAACCTTGACATGGACAAACAGACTGACAGTCCCCTTGTTTTGCCTCACCTCTGTCACTGAAAATGCTTTGGCAGGACTGACAAACAATACAAAAGTCCTCTTTTTGATTAATTTTCAAAGGTGGAGTATTTAGTGAAATGTAGCCTTTAAAAGGTGTTTCTTTGTGTTTGCTACTATACATTTGTCTTTTAAGGAAACATTTATCCCCCGAAGAACAACTCCAATATTAGTGCAAGAATAAAAGATTGAGCTGCTTCTGATGTCTTAGATGTATAGGAGCACCAAAGAGAAGAGCACACAAGTACAATGTTTGAAATAAGTTCATACAATTGGGACAAAAAAAATACTCGTCAGTCCCCATTTCTGCAAGTTGTCCGACCTAAAAAGATTAAACAGATATGTAATGTTCAACATGGATACACTTCAACTAAGAGAGACAAAATGTAACAAAGAGAGTTCTGAAAAATACATTGTGTGATTTCTAAAGAATTTATTTGTATAACGATGCAGAAAATAGGAATTAAGCTCCAACAAATAAGCAAGACTGCTGTCCCTACCAGGCCTGTTACTTCTTCTTTGAGGTTCTCTTCTATCCTGCATTTGTTACCTGTACAAAAAGCACCCATTTGAACTCATTATCAGTATAAAAGAGATCTGTCCAGACCTATGAACAGTCAGACTGCAACTTATCCATCCATAAAACCAAAGAAGCTAGAAATGTTAAGTTCCAAGAACACCAAAACCACTGTGAAGCATGGGGGAGGAAAATCATGCCATGGGGTTGCTTTTCTGCAAAGGGCACGAGACGAGTGATTCCCAAATCTTGGCATATATGCCAAGATTTGAGGGAAGAAACCTCCTTCCATCAATGAGAGCACTGAGAATGAAACAATAAAATATGGCTGGATCTTCGAGCATGCCGCTGATCCAAATCGTACCGTGAGCCAACAAAGCAGTGGCAACATAAAAAGCACTTAAAAGTTCAGAAGTGGCCGAGCCAGTCACTGGACCTAAATCCAATAGAGAATCTGTGGAGGAAGTTGAAAGTCTGTGTTGCCCAGCAACAGCCCCAAAACATCACAGCTCTTGAGAAGATCTGCACAGAAGAGTGAGCCAAAATAGCAGCTACAGCAGGGGTGCCCATTACGCTGATAGAAGGACGTGATGGAAGATCCCGGGCCATCAAAGATAAAAGAATAAAAATAAAAATCTATTTTTAAAAAAAAATCCACCAGCGAATCATCTACCTTACAGTGTAATACGTCACTTGACTGACATGCAGAACGGCCAATCAAACATTCTCTGACAGATACGTCCCTGTGTTTAACTACACTGAGCGCACTTTCTTTTTTCTTTCTTTCTTCTCCCGGCTGCTTTCTGTTTTCACAATAAAACACCTTATCTGTCATTACCAACCAGGGTAACTAAATATACTACTGAATATTGAAGGGAATTTTTATTTCTGACCAAATACTTAGTTTTTGCACCATAATACAAACACATTCTTTTAAAAAAAAAACAGAATCATGTTGTTAGATTTCCTGGGTTGTTTTTTTACCATTCTGTCTCTCACAGTAAAAGTGTATCTTGAACATTACAAACCCCTGTCATCTTTTTAAGTAACACAACTCGCAGAATCTGTGACAGACAACACAATACTTTCTACCCAACTCTAAATTCATGTATAAACTATAAAATTTGGCAACAAAATTCTCCAAGATACAACTGAATGGAAATTTTCTTGAAAAGACAGTACCTTTTATTAATAAATAGATCTAATAATGTAATCTAACAATAATAATATAATAGTAAATAAAGTAATTTCAAACTTTTTCATTGTTTTGAAAAAATATAACTACAAGGAATCACAGGCATAGTAAATGCAGTATAAGAGACCAAACTCAAGAACTCAGGATCTTTAAAGTCGTCATTATATTTAATCTCTGTTCAGGAAGGGAATCTCAGTTTCTCTCACGCATTTCCATTTTCCTCATGTCTGCCCTCACCTCCTGTACTTGCATTTTGTGGAGCAGAACAGCAGGATGTTAGCAGAGGAGTCGAGGACTGAATGTGGGAACTGACAAAATGTGAAACTATTTGTGTAATTTCAGCATAGCTCTGCCTGTTCTGAAGCAAATGCTCTTCAGCAAAATAACTGCAAGTACTTGAGATTAATGTAGCTTTACTGTCTTTTCTTTATGTGTGTATTTGTTAGACACCCGCATTTTGGAGATATTAGCTTATCTGTCAAAGGAAATAAAAGGAGCCTCATTGCTGCGCAGCAAATATTTTGTATTTGCTTCAGGCAGCTTCCAAATTTCACCTCAGGCACAGCAGTGGCGATATTAAAGTTTTGGCTCTGCTACAAATGTAAAAAAGAAACACCAAACATGACAATCCTTTTTATGTTATGTTTAATTGTTTTTGGTCTGATTTTAAAAAGCCTTTTAAATATTTCAAGGTTTGTAAAGGTTTAGAAATGGTTTTAAGTAAAAACCTTATTACCGGAACTACTGGTACTTTACTGCACTTGGCCACAACTACTTGTAATGATGGTAAACAGTTAGTTATCTTTATGACGGTCATGTTACTAAAAACACTAACAGTCATTTACATTTTTAAGGAAGCCACTTTCTAAATAAGAATAATTATTTGAAAATAAGCCTATATAGATTTCTAGATCATTTGGGTTTTTTATAACAAATTATGAGCATACTACTGAGCACAAACAGATTACAAATTTAATTAGTCCAAGGTTGAGCATAGTAGTATATCAACATATGCGGAGAAAAAAACATTTATAAAAGTGTTTTTTTTTGTTTTTTTTTCAATGGCACTTGAAGATACATGGAAGTCTTAAATAAAGAGTTTGACTTAGGTAAGAATCCATCCATCCATCCATCCATCCATCCATCCATCCATCCATCCATCCATCCATCCCTCCTCTAATTCCACTCAATCCCTCTCAATCTCTTTCGGATCCTGGAAGCCTGTCTCAGCCACTATTGAGAGCTGGGATTCAAACTAGAGCCTTTTCACTGTGAGGCAAGAGGTATATCCACTACACCATTATAAATCTAAAACCTCAATTAGTTATTTTGATAAAACTGTATAATTTCTTAAATAGTGAAGCAAATCCTCTGGAAAATGTATTAAACATAAAAAGAATACTGTTATTTCAGATGTCTACTTGTAAGATCCCCTAAGTTTCTGGCAGTCCCGCTCCAGTCCTCTGTTTGTTTTGACAGAGTTTTACTTTTTTTAAGGGGCTACATCATGCTTTTCGTATGCCTTTTAGAGTATACTATAGCCATGTATATGATAATATCTTTAAAGAATGAATTGTTTATGAAATGTGAGTTATTTTTACAGTTTATTTTTCTAACTAGAAGTTAGACAATTCGATCTCTGAGGCACCAGCGTTCGCTCCGTATGGGTGCCACCCATTTCATGACAGCAGCGTTTCCCCCTAAAAAAACAAACAACATCCGAACTTTTAGGTGTTTTCCTGATAATTGCCTCTGTATAAATTGCATCAGCCAATGCGAGATTATCTCGTTTCTTCACATTTGCTCAATGTAAAAGGTACATCTTGCTCTAACAGTGATCTATTGTAAGTCTTCCATTTCCCATGAAGGGTGTTTATGGGCATTTTTTTTTTTTACTTTGATTGGTATCCTATTATCTTAAAAATAGACTTTGCCATCTCTAAGAGTCAAAAAATCCAGGAAACCGGTAAAAAAGCTTTTGCTTCTGCTCAAAAATCATGACTCAACTTCACTGATAACCCACATTTTTGCTGCTTTCCAAATGCCGCCCTATTTTATCTCGCAAAAACATCCTCAGAAGAAAAAAATATCTAGCTGTAAAGATTTTTGTTATCTCACAGATATTCATAAGCCCCTTTCTGCAAGTCCAAGTCAAGTTGGAAGTATTAAAACTTGAGTAAAATGAAATTTATATGGTCACTAGTTGTCATCATTTTGAATAACTTGTAAAGACATAATAGCTGGCAGTTGTTGTTTCTGCATTCTCTTTTTCAGAAACTTTGTAAAGAGAGCCTTTATATTTAAATCTACAGCAATGTCCTGGAGCTAAAAATAGGAACAAACAAACTTTGCTCGCAAGTCCCGAACCTCAATTCCCAAGTCCGGTCTAAAGTCTTCGAGTTCAAAAACAAACATGTCAGTTGAGATTTAATTTCAACTCAAGTCCGAGTCTTAAGTTAGATTCCTATTTTCTGCATTAAGTGTTCATGCTACTTGTTAGAACATGTAAAAATCTAAAGATTTAAGTTATTCAGATGCACACATAACCCTCAAGCTCCTCTGCAGTGCCGTTTAAAACAGCCCACACAGGCTTGAAACAGCTGCTATTAACAGTAGCCTGACCTCTGTGTAATGGGCGTTAAATATACATGGGTCATCTCACTTTCATTTTATGAGTGCTGTTTATTCCAGCCACACAGCACTGTATTGATTGATCATCAGAATGTGTAGAAGTACAGTGTGTTCTTCACTACACACATTTACATAAACACAAAAGCAACAAAAGTTTAAAGGAAACCCTGATATTTTCTTAATATTATTCACAAATTAAAAAACAACAAGAAGATTTGATGAATCTGCACCAAAATAAGCATAAAACACCCAAAGAGGGATTGAGTGATTGGTGCTTTAATTCAGCCCACAGAGTATTTACAGTGGTGTTTTGCCTGGGATTAGTTGCATGAGAGGATTAGAGAAGCTGTATTACTGCTGCTTTATTTAACGCACAACAGCAAAAGACTAAAAATAAAAGCCTCTTAAACACATTTAGGCTACATGAGAGGCTTGTCCAACAGCTAGATAAACATGGTACTTCTGTGCTCTTTTAAAGACCAGCTCTGGAAATAAATGTTAAAAAACTAATTCACACATCCTCAGTGTCACATGTTTTATCGCTAATCTGGTAATCTTTTAAAAGTTGTCCTGTGAACCAGTGGCTGTGCACAAAATAGTGCCCACCTTATTCCGGCAATGATGCTGGTGAAAGTGCAACATATGCAGATATTGACAGGATCAACAAAGTAGAAAACTTAGTGAGAGGGGGATGGATTATTGCAGGATGACTGGAGAGGAGGTAGAGGGATAGCAAAAGAGACAGAACAGGAGAGATCTGCAGAGGCAGCACTTTGACGTTCGCCCCCAGTTTCTCTTTGTCTCTTTATCATGCTCTCTTTCCATGCATCAGAATTGATTACAGCGCATCAGTAAAGTAAAGAGCAACCCATCCATCTGTGAGTGGCTCTGGCGCTCCTGGTAAGAATACTGAAACGGCTCTTCACATTCACCACAGATTTCCACAAAAATAGTTATGGTGCATAACCTCCGCAGCAGTGAACTGGACTTTTTCTTGTCAATTAATGTAATCGCACCATTGACTGTACATAGACATGGATAGCCTTTTGGTTTTTTTTTTCATTTGTATTTGATTATTTTGAATAATTCATCACCATCTGGGGTGAATATGAATGGATGAATGAAGTGTTCTGGAGTTCAGGACTTTACAAAACTGTTCACCAGTTACCCACCCCTTAATTGTGCACAATATTAGGTTCAAGTCAAAAACAAAAGGGTAGGTACAAAACGAATCCCCCCAGTAGAGTCATCATGAAAACTGAACTCTGAAAAGATGCTGCTAAGTTGGCCCTTTAGGTCTTTCCTGCAACTTCACCTGGTCTGTCTGGGCTTTAAAACAGATGCTGCTCTATAGTCAGTGACACTGTAAACTAAGTCAGCTTTATTACCAATACTGATTGCTCAATTGTCAGAAAAAGTAAAATATGACAAATTAAGATTTTTCATCTAAATGCTGATTGGATTCCATTCTAATCACTAAAATAGGATATTACCAATAATCGTATCAAAAGACAACAGATATAATGATCTTTAAATTGATTTGACACAGTTAACTGAGTTACAACCGAGAACCAAAGTAAATATTTTTCCATGATCCACTTTCACTTGAATTTTCCTGATAGAGACTTGTTAGTTTGTAATTAAGTCACACGGCTAGTTGAACTATTTGCAAACTTCAGGTTTCCCCCCACATCTAATTAAAATCCTGTTGCTTCTGTAACAGACAGGTTTGGGAGGTGAACTCATGAACTTGCATTTCTACGGCTTCGTGCCAACATATGAAAAGTTCTAATCTAGGCTAACTACATTACATTCATTATTCACATAGCTTCTAGCAAGCCTGCACTTTTGGGAAACTCTGAGAAGAGCTACTTAGAAGCAAGACAGTGACAGAAAGGCATCAGGGATCTGCCCATTTGCACGATAAAACAAGAACATTGTTGATTTCTGCACAACATTAAACACAAACTCATCAATCCAAGTGTTTAGGATGGAAAAACAGAAAGCTATACATGTAACTATTGTCAATATTATTATTTCCTTTTTGGGACATGTGAGAACTAGTGTAGCTTTCTGAGGGATACGTTTTTAAAGACCCAACACAGGTCTTTTGATTTTCGCCAAAATCGGCATAATTATAACTTAAAGACCATTGAGAACACTTTTAAACTATAGGAACCCAGAGCCATTTTTCCTTAAAGGAAAAATGATGTGGGATACACTGACTGAGTGGAACACATAACACATTTCTGATGTTTTCTGTTCAAGTGATGTCATCATGGGTTATTTTGGGTTAAAATAGCTCAAAAGATGATTGGAGTGGGTCTTAAATTCTAGGTTGAAGCTCTTTAAATAATAAAAGTAATTTCAGGTGAATGCAGTTCTCTTAGAAACCATCAGGGGCTTGTTACAAAAGCCAGTTAATAACTGTTTATTCCAGTGAAATAGAGACCAACAAAAGCAGCTAAAACAATATGGAGTATGATCTTTTAGTAGTCCTGACTGTCAAATCCTCAACTCTGAACTATATTTCAGCAACTACCAACCTTTTTGCTTTAAATGTGTTGCCCCTATAGCATCACACCATCACAGTGGCATATACTGGACAGAAATGTATGCCACCAACTACAGGAGGGACGTACAGAAGGAATGTCAAGGTGCTTTCTCATTTTTTCCCTCTCCCACTACCATGTTCAATGTCCCGACAGGCTCCTTCTCTGATTGAGTCCACCTGTTTGCTATTCAGTCATCACCCACTAAACCTAAAAGCCATGAAGAGCCACTTTACTGCTGCCAAACTGTCTGCCCAGCTTGGTATCAATCAAACAGCCAAATCGGTGTTTACTTGTTTTCCTATCAGTCCACTAATGCCCCTTTTCCCCCTTGCTCTTAGGAAACCATTTTATTAAATCAAACTGTTAGAGCCTGGAGTTCTCTTCATATTTGACTCTGTGGGCTGTCATTTATTTATTTTATAGTTGTGAGAACAAACCAGTGAACTAATCAGATCCATCTATAGAGTCTGTTTTTTGAGTAGCCTTAGAGAAAAGCTCAGGAGACCTACGCAGATGCCCCGTTACCACTTCAACTCGGTCACTCAAAGACAGTTATTTAATGATTTTTATCTAAAAAGAAATGTTTTTAATAGATGATCACACTAGTATTTTTATTTTCCCTTCTTGGAGATAAAAGAAAACTGAAATTGCATTGACATTTAAATGAGCACAAACAAAACCTATTGTAGCTTTCTATCTTTGAAAGGTGATGAGCAGCACACCGTGATATGAGTAAATTTCTCTGATCCCTTCTCCACCTGAATAACGCTAAATAACATGCATTGATTTTAATAAGATGCAGAGAGATTTGAGGAAAAAGATGTTTCAAGTCTCCTCTCAAGACAAAAGAGCTGCAGACAGCATTGTGAATCCAATGTAACCGTCCGTAAGCCTGTGTTCCACTAAACACCAAAGGCTAGTATTGTGCAAACATGTAAGAACAAAAGCACTGTGCCACCCACTAGGCAAATACCTCTAGAGGACAAATTGGAAATTGAATCATAAACTATAAAGAGCCAAGGTTGAGTTCAGCGGCGGAAGAAAAGAGAGATGAGATGGAGGTGGAGAGGAGAAAAGAACAGCTGCATTAAATAAAAGTTCAGTCTTTCTCTCCTGCCCCTGCAGAAATTCACGCTGTGCTACCTGATTGAAATTTCCTGGTTTAATAGCTGTGAAATAAAGTATAAGCTGGGAAAACGAGAAAGGAGAGAATATGACACAGAAGGAAAAAGGAAGGGAAAGGAGTGTCAGTGGAGCAAGGCTTGCGAAAGAGCCTGACAGACTGACAAAGTAAATAACACTGAAAACCCATCATCACCAGTCATTATTAAAATATAGTCAGTGTTTTAAAAGTCTGCACTGAGAAGTTTTTTATTTAAGGTTTTTTTTATTCTTACTTTTGAAATTTCTTTTGGTCCATTTTAATATTTAGAGCAAAATATGTAATTCTCATGAAGTTTTCTGTGTAAAAGGAGATTGATTCGTGTTTTATTTTCAATAAGTGATTTAACCAAAGTTACATGGTCCATGGAGGATGGGCTTTGACTTCAAACATGATAGGGATGCACCAATCTGGTTCTACCCCGCATTGGCTGAGAAGCCAACAGGTAACGATTTGTGCTAATGAATGCAATGAGAGGGTCCCAGTGTGGTAATCTTGCTGTGCAGTCACAGGAAACTCTCAATTTACACCAGCTGACAATTAGTTGCTGATCTGAGCTCTTAGGCGCACTGTCAATGTAACCAGCACCGGCCTTTTGTTAAACCTTTTAGTCCCATCTGTTTGCACAACAGAAATGCAAGAATTAAAGCATGTTTACGATTCAAACTAAATATCAGAAGCATTTTTACCTACATCATGCCACAAAAGCCACAAAAGGTGCCTGCTGTCCTGTATTATATTTACGTCTTACTGTAGGTATGTATCATTTTGAATGGTGTAACTCCAGTGGGTTGGAAACAGCAAAAGGCTTATCTTTTAATTGCACATTATTCCAGAGAAAGAGTGGTCGTTGCTTGAAAAACAACTGTGACGTTCATGCTTTTGTGGTGCGCTGAACGGGTTATCCATAGAGGTAATAGAAATGTAATCAGGTGTTTAAAGCAAGGAGAAAAAAAACAAAGAAGAAGGTAAAGAAATGAAAAAAGACAACTTTTTAAGGGACAAAAACACTAGTTTAGTTTGAAAAAATTCAGAAATTGTCAGAAATTGAATAGCAACGATACACTGACAGTAAGAAATGCCAGTCTCTGTTTGAATTGACAGACAAGAAAGAATCCTAACATAGAAAACTGTCTTTGATTGGGAAAGCAATCCCACAGTTTAGATATTTGCTCAATCTATTGCATAGCATTGAGGCGACTTTCCTGTTGAAGCCTTCTGAGGAGCCGAATTAGCCAATGGGTTCAGTTTGTGTGAATGACGCACTTCTGTTTCCCATTCCATTGTTTGTGTGTTTATTTTTATTTACAAAAATAAGAAAATCAGAGGGAAAAAATAATAAGCTGACTTTGTATGAGTTGATTAACCTGACCGACCAATGGCAGAAAAAGTGACTGCAAAGAAAACAGTAGCGACAGTAAAAATAAGCAGCGTTGGCTCTCCTCTCATTCACCATCCCAAGTGAAGGGGGGCGGGTGTTTACCTAACCTTTAACCCAGGTGTTGCTAGTTACCAAATTAAGCTAAAATATGCAAAACTAAGTAAACCAGGAAATGCACAAAGAAACCACATTTTGCCTCCTACATATAGAGTTAAATGGCGAGGTAGTGGTTAGTGCCATTACATCATGGCATGGTGCTGATTTATATTTCAGTTGCTGACTTTCTATATGGAGTTTGTTGGCCCCAAATGAAAACGGCAACTACGCAAAGCACTATCAGCAGTGTTGCTTAGCACAACTCTGCTATCCATTCAATTTAGTTTAAGAATATCTACTCAGATTCAATTAACAGATTTCTTAATAAAATGAGTTACTTGCACTCTAGGTTTGCAGTAGGCTATCAATATTAGCATCTCATACTATTTCTATTTAGTGTTGACCTTTGACAGAGATTCTGACATCTGATGCTAATTAGTTAGTTAAGCGAAGTTAAAAGAAAAGTGTTTCATCTCTCCGTCTTTACTTGTACAGATTAAGATAAAACACACAGGAGTTTGAATTTAGCTGTAATTATCTTGACTTGGAGCAAGGGGCACCAGCTATCAAACATCTCTGCATGTGCAAAACCCTACATACACTAATAAAAAAATAACAATTATAAACTCAGCGGACAGTAACTTTTAATCTATGAGATGAAAATGAAAAAGAACATGTCTTTGAGAGGAAAAAGAAGAGACCCTGTTAGTTTTGACTAAAAAAAATCATCAATAAGTAACAGAACAGCCATTAAAAACTACAAAACATTATAATGAAGCTACCCTAATCAGCATAAATTACCTGTGTTTGGAAAATACATATTTTATTCTAATTGCAAAGAAAAGGTCAAAGAACTGCACAAACAAGTTAAACAATTAACTATTAAGGGTCTTTTGATGTCATAAATCTTGACTTCATTTGATTTTGATGGTGTCCATCAGTTTATCTGTATGCATCTGCAAACACAGAACACACACCTGGAAAGAAGGATGCATTTTAGTGTTTTAGCAGAACAGTGTAATGGTAGCTATCAGTCTGCGTTCAGGCATTCTACAGAAACAAAATCCCTCTCAAATGCAACCCACACAAATATGTCAATTCAATCAGAAATGTTGTCACATTCATAATTTTCCCCAAAAAAAGTTATTGGAAACTTTGGTTCTATGTTTCATAGTGTACTTTTTTATATGACAGGCTTAGGTATAAAATATTGGTTAAGTCTGCATTGTAATAAAGCTCCTACTTCATTTCAAGATTGTAGTCATCAATTGTACAAAATGGCAAGAGTAAGTGGCATTTTGTACAAATTCACTGTCAAAGAAAGACTTTAGAGTGGGAAGAGTTTGCCTTTAAGAGGAAAAATGCAGAACTAAGATATATAGCTGGTGCTGTTTTACAAACATACGCCCACACACACATCAGAAAATGTACTTGTTTTATTAAAAATGGCATGAAAAGCTGAAGTGCCAGAGAAGATTGCACATTTCTGCAATAAAAGAGCTCTTTCTGGTTGACATATGAAAAAACCAAAAAAAACATTGATGTGATGCAATCCTGGGTTTTTTTGTTTTTAGAATGTTTATACATGTACTGTGTATATAACTCTGACAGCGTGCTGTACACCCTGACCAGTGGATTACAGTCTAAGAGACAGTACAGATGTGGGTTAGCAAAGGAAAGAAAAAAACAGAAACTATTTGGTGGTTTTCAACTTAAATTTTTTACAAGTGAGAAACGATACAAAACAGTGCTGCAACCAGGCATGGAGTGTAGCTTTACTGCAGCATGCTACTAAGGAAGGCAGACAACCCGTCTGCACGCATCATTTTAAAAAACGTTTGCATGCAGATGTGTGTGTGTTTGCGCATGTATTTGTTTAATGGCTGCATGTGCATGGCTTGTCTGCATTCATGACTCAAATTAAATGTCTCTCAGAGAGCGCGTGCGAGACCGGCATGCTTAACAAAAGCTTATATTTCTCTGCCCTTATAACAGTTTTTCCATTCTTGACTATTACAACACCTCTCAGAGCAAATTAAGATCTCTCTGGCCTCTAATCAGAGACAATGTATGGCGTACACAGCCAGTAGGCTGAGGATCAATGAATTGACAGTGTGTGGCAAAGCGATCAGAGTAATCGCTGTTCTGCCTTGCTATAAAGTCCAGGCCAAGCTCTTTCTTTAAGACTACTGGTAAAGCCACTGAGCCATTTAACAAGAGCTGAACGTTGTCTAAAATGTAAAGATATTATTCGCAACAACTTTAATCATGTATTGTACACTGTGATGTGTACGAGAAAGGTTAATGTTTATAACACTCTAACAGTCTTTGACGTACCATACCTTCTTGACTGTTCATGCGTGAATCAGCTGATTCTGATGCGGAAAAAAAGCGGCTTTATATATCGGCTTTGCACCAATGTGAAACACATTATTAATGTAAAGTGTTGCACCACAGTTGTCATAGTCGAAAGAGAGAGAAAAGGCTCTGGTGTAATAGGGTTAAACGTAAAGTGAAAAATGAAAGTGGTGAAAGCTTTATGGTAGATTTTAAGAAACAAGAATCTGCAAATATACTTTAGCTTTCAGCTCCTAAAAACCTTTTCCGTTTACAGCTTTTATGTAGAGTACTTCTTTTCTTTCTTGAAGCATGACACAAAACAAGTTTTACCCAGAGAAGGATTCTATAGTATTTCACAATTCCATCATATTTTTCACCTGGTGTGAGCAGTGGAGGGCAGATGGTCCCTCAAGATTCCCCTTGTTTCTTTTAGAATAGAAGTCATGAGCTGATGATCTCTGTCGGAAACTATGTTTTGCAGGGAATCCCCAAGCTACCCACCCTGAAAAATAGGCTCAACCTCTCTCTGGGCACCAGTCTCTTCTAAATGCTACATTACAGGTCAGAATTCATTTTTTAATTTTTTGGTTTACAGGAAGCAGAAACAAGGGCAGACTTTATGGTGATCCTCCACTTCATACAACCGCTTCATCCATAGATATAGAACCATGACAAAATATCAAATTTAACCCTTTACTTTTCCAAGGTCAGCATTTCTGATATTCTGTGTTTCTCAACAACAATTGATCACAATGAGCAGACTGACCTGCCAAAAGCACCAGCTGCCAACAGGTAAAAATAGGCTTGGGCTCCTGGCGAGTAGGGTAGCCTCAATGGCTAATTGGTAACGGCAGTAACAATGCGGAGTTTGCAACTACAGCTGAAGATTGAGATTTCTCAGAAAAGTAACATTTCTACTGGTTTTATAAAGAACTTTCTGTGTTGCCCTGTACTGAACTGAATCCAATTCTTTAAAATTGCAAACAGCAAGATAAAATAGTAACACTGTCTGGGTCATTGTGGCCTCTAGCTTAGAAACATTTGTGAACACCAATCTAAGACAGTGACTGTTTAAAAGCTTTTGCAACCCAGAAGCTGGATTTCCCATCAGTTTCAAAGGATATGACCACATGGAAGTATGCTCTTATGTAACAAACAAGTTGGAGCAGTCAAGATAAAGAAAAGTTGCTGGTCTGGAAGGGAAAAAAGAAATAGCTACAAAGAGAAAGAGGGGAAAAGATAACAGGACAGCATTTAGTAGTGCCGATCCTACAGTACACTCTAAAAAGAAAAAAGTTGATCCAACTTAATTGAATCACTTCAATTGGTAACACCTAATTGTATTCAGTTTATTCAACCTAAATTTTTATGTCTATCCAACTCAATATGATAGGTTGATCCAACTTAATTGAATTACTTCAATTGGTAACACTTAATTGAATTAAGTGTATTCAACTAAAATTTTTATGTTTATCCAACTTAAATTGATACATTGATTTAACTTAAATGAATTACTTCAATTGGTAACACCTAAATGATTTAAGTTTCTTCAACTTACCTTGCTATGTTGGTCTAACTTATAGAAAATCTTTTTCAATTTTGTTTAGACAATTTTAATTGACACATCTTTCTAAAGTTTCTACCACTAGGGGTGGTACTTTTCATATCAAAGACATGAATGACCCAGCAATGTCTTACATTACAAGGCAGGAGCTCACATTTCGCAAACTCTGCCTTTGCTAATTGAGACTTAAGATCTTTTACCACACAAAGGGGTTGGTCATCATCCTCTACCAAACTCTAACTCATGGTGCAGAAAAAAAATAAACATAACAGGTTAAATTACTAGTTCAAACAGGGTAAAACAGCTGGACAACAAAACCCATGGACAAAAACTCACACTTAAACCACAATCTGCCCAGATAGGCAAAGAAAATCGTATCCCATAATTCCTTGCGCTGCCTCACGTTATGACATCATTATGCATCGACAGGTTCACACCAAAGTTGCACCAACTTAATTGAATTAAGTTGATTGAAAGTAAAATAACTATGTCAGACAACTACTTATTATTTTTAAGTTGAATGAACTCAAAAAAATGATTTATTTTCACCAAACTAAATAATTAAGTTAGAACAACGTAAAAAAGTACATCTTTCCAACTACAGCTCAAATACTCTTTTTAGAGTGTAGTTAATTTAACTCAGATCAGTGTGTCAGTTCTTGCTGCCCTGGTGATACTGCTGTCCCCAAGCTGAGTGTGTGTTTTGCTGTGTGCAGGTGCATCTTTACTGTCACTGTAACCCTAAAGATTCATTAACAGTCTATACCCCTGCATTGGAACTATGTTTAGCTTAGAAATAAGTCCGTTTTTGTTGGACTGCTGTAATTTATTACACTGGAGGTGACAGCTGTTTGAAGGGGCCCATGGGAATTCTTATCTCATGGCCCAAGTCCAGTCACTCATCCAGCTCTTCCATAAGCTTGTCAGATTCAGCACATCTGATTGAACAGCAGCAGAAGGTAAGTGTTTGGCTGCTCGATCAGTTCACATGATGACTGTGAGGAGAGCAGAGAGGAGAGAAAGAGTGAAGAGACAGCAGCTTTGATGAGTTCTTCAACCATTAATACACAGTAGTAAACGCCGCTTTCACTTTTTAGCCTGTGAAACCCATTTTAAGGCAATTTAACAATTCAGCAGGTATCATTCACACTTACACAATTTCAAACAAAAAAATAAACTTTAGTTCTTTAGATGTATGTGAACTTTGATAATGACTGAGTAAAAGCTGTCTATTTTTTATTAGAAGTAATTAGAAATGGTATTTCAGATTTTTGGGACCAGCGGGTACTTCCTATTTGGAATGTGGGGGCGCGTGGGGGGGGGGGGGGGGGGGGTAAGTCTAGTTCTCATTTATCGTCAATGGTTTCATTATATTTCAAGTCCACACAGGTTGAATATTAAGGTGTTATATGTTATTCTTCAATTTTAGATAATGTCTCCTTCAATGAATTCGCTCTCCACAGCCACAGAGCTGCTAGCTGCCTGTTTAAAGGGGCGGTGATAAAGTACTGAGAAGCATTTCTTGCTCAGAAAGGGGAATAGTTCACTGAGAGCACTGTGCAGACAGTCTGGATGAAAGATGAAATTATTTTCTACAGCTGTGGCCTCTTTCTTCTCGCCTTTTCATACAATGTTTGCTAAACCTCTCTAAGGTACAATTAGATCAGAATTTTTTTTATTTTATTTACATTTTTCCATTTAATCCAATAATCTAGATATTTATAAAACCCAAAAATTATTTGTTGAATTAGTTATATTAGGCAATCAATAACTCCTACTATAAATGTCCATGTACAATGCAGAAAACAAGGAAACCCTGACAGACAAATCTACAAACTAAGTGCTAAAATAAACACAACCAGTTATGAACTAATTATAATCATGACTATGTTCATATGAAATAATACTTTCTACAATATCACAGTGTCATAATTGTGTGATTATATGGCATTAAACAATAGAGAAACAACACATAAGAACAAAAAATTCAATTTCAAAGGTTACCAACAAACAGTTCTCATCAAACCCCCACATATCTATTTTAATCAGCCATTTAAATTTTTGTTCAGTTCAAACTAGTGCTGTATTAGGAGAGTGTTTCTTTTTTAAAACGGCAGGTGAGTGGACCCGTAGGTGGACTCAACAGCAAAGACTCTGCAAAGTGCTGTAATAACGCCCTGGTATGTACTGTGTCATTTTCAGTTATTCCTATAGTCCTATATTAAACACTGAAAGAGCTTTAAATGCTTGACCCTTGAACAAAAAAAAACAATTACATGGGACACATTCAAGTGTCAGATGAAACACTTTCAATCATGTCTATAAGATTCCTGCAACTGTGCTGCTATTTCTTTAGGAACAGTTGAAATTGGGGAAAAAAAAAAAAAAAAAACTTTTGATAACTCCCCCCCCCCCAGCAGTGTCGTTTTTTTTTTCTTTTACAAGTAATTGTTGAAAGCCGGCAAAGCATACCACTTTCACTTGGGAATTTAACTAAGAAGTATATAAACTATTTGTACTCAGTCATGCAGTAGTATCACCACTCAGCCCAAGAAGCACAGATTTCCCGCATTTGGGAATTACTAATCCATAGAGCTTGTTGCTCTCTGACTGGGTTGTAACCCTTGAGCAAACAAACAAACCCCAGTCACCTCACAACGATGCCGCTCCAAGGATGTTAAGCATCTTTGAGTAAAGTTTTTTTTAGCTGAATTAGTTGTGTTTCTTTTTTCTTTCATTACAGAAGGTTTTGTGCATCCTTGTACACCTGTGTTTCATTGTAGATCTGGGTTCGGCATTCCCCTAGGTGGGAAACGGCCTATTCACTACAACTGAACAACACGTGAAAAGAAATTGGCTGCAGAGAATCCCTACTGTTGTAATCTTTGATAGTGCTGCTGTTCTGAACACTCTCTCTCCCGTTTGTCTTCCAATTCATTGTGGAGACAGACATGCGATTGTGTGTGCACGTACCTGTGTGACTCCGGTGTGCATGGGTGAGGGAAGCCAAACAAAGGGATAGCAGTAGACTCCACACACCGACTCCACAAATGCAAGGACCCCTTTCCCGCATTCTGGAAGATAAAAAATAAAATCCTAATTAGAAGAAGAATGCGACAGAAATACCCTTCATATTTATAGTTTTTCCTATGAGAAAAAAAAAAACAAAATAGCACAATATGTGCCCAACACGAGTTATTCTATCATGATCATCTAGCTGGAATAGCTCTCTTGCAAACACATCCCGCATAAAAGATTCTTCACAGTCCCTTACCTTTTTTTTCTGACATTTCAACATTTTCAAATTTTAAACTTTGACGGGTGAATAGCAGTTTTATTTCATAGAGGCTTTTCCCAAAGCAACTCACAAGCTTCTTACAGCTGACAGCAATCTCAGCATGTGTCTTAGCAAAGATCCATCCCGGACAGGCATGCATGAGATTTAACCCGCCGACCAATCGATTGGAATAGAGCTGCTTGACCCACTGAGCTACCCGCCCGCATTCCCACCCAACCTGCTAATAAATGGAAAATAAATACTATCTTTTAAAATGGTTTGTTATTGTATTAATATGGCTTGCATACAAGTATTTTTTTCACCACAGTTTTTAAAATGGACTCACTTTTGTTCAATTACTTTGACAACAGACCTTCCAAGAAAATGTTATAATGTGTCCTTGTAACACAGTAATCAAAATCTAAAATGTTCTCTAAAATGACAATTTTAATGATATATTTTTTGATTTGGTTCAAAAAGCTTTTTATTCACGTTTGACCGAAACTTTCTTTACATGTGAAAATGTCTTGTATTTGGACATTTTGTTCACATATAATTGCTGGTGCATTGCAGTAAGTAAGTGGTTTCTAGGTCCTGGCTTGAGTTCTAAGCTTGGTGAGTCATCTGGCCGTGCAGCAAGGCATTTTAGAGCAGGTTCCAAAGCCAGACAGCCTGGGCGGAGGTTCATTCTTTATAAAGGGCATCAAACATACAACGACACCACCCCACCACATTTAGATATAAAGACCATCCACAGCATTAACACCTACAAGATACATTTTAACACAAATTTCATTTTACCAAGCTATATCCTGCTGGGAGATCACAATGTTGTTGAACTATTATTTAAATACTTAGAATGAGTTGCTAAAAAGTTTTATTATAGTCCCAATTGATCAATTGTAAAAGCATTCCCAGTGGTCTTTTAATTACGATTATGCCGTTTTTAGCCCAAATCAAAACATCTGTGTAGTTTTCTAGGACACGATTTCTGTACTTATTCAGAAATGTTCCTCTAGCTGTGGGTGGGACTATTGACATGGAGTCAGCCTGCCTGCCCTGACTTCCCATCATCTTTTTGTTTACACTCTGTCGCTAGCGTACAGCCCTTCACAACCCCAAGCTAACATCACCAGTGCAACAACGAGCAATATTGGTGCTACCCAGACATAAAGTTTTGAGCCAGATACCAGCTTGGACAAGGCAAATGAAAACGTATGTGGATTCTAGTCATCTGCAAGTGTATGCATCGGACAGCAAGGGGCTTGTGGACAGCCAACTGTAGCACCTACATCAAATCTACAGGCTTTTTCGAACGGCATTTTCGTCTCTGCTCCTAATTCATATTTGAATAAGGAAATACACAAAAAGGATATTTTACGGTTTATTTTCTTTATATATGTCCTCCATCATGTGAAAAATGCTACAAGAACAGGTAAACACACACAAAAAACAGATTTGCGTTGGAGTGGGTCTTTAAAAATTACATATTTGTTCACTTAGTATTGTCTTTCACCTCAAATCTTTACATTAAGTTTTTCGATATTGCCTTACCACCCCCCACCCCTGTCACCCTCCTCCTGTTCTCACCTCTGCTCTGGGAGAAGTAAATAATTAGGAACAAAGCAGAGACACTGCCAGATTCTTCTCCAGCTCATTTAGACGCACAGCTGTGTTTTTGATGGTGCAGTGGCACTTCATTATGCCTGGCTGTTGGTCTGTCTGCAGCAAAATGAGGGGGTGTGGGATGTAGAAATGGATTCTGAAAGAAACGGGGCATGATAGAGGAGAGAGAGGGAGAAAACGGAGGGGTGCAAGTAATCATGTATGTGCGTCTGAGTGTGTGGAAAGAGGAATTCAGATCGATAGCTTCTGAACAACTTGAGTCTTCGTCGGCATCTCTTCAAAGCCAGCAGCGACTGACTCATCACGCACTAGTACATCTGTTAGAAAACTCACACAAATGCGTTTTTGCCCTGACAAACAGATGTAAATTTTGGTATCCATCTTTCTTTGGGTACGTGACTTCAAACAATTCCTACACCTGTTTAGCTGTGATTCTTTGGAACCCCTTGAAAACACCTTAGTTGCTGAACATCAAATTATGCTACTGTCTTTCAGTATGAATATTAGAAGAGAAGAACACTGGCACAGTGGATCCTATAGCCTTTTATTATATTGCTTTCATTAACAGAACACAGAGGAGCAAAAGTGAATAGAAAAGAGAGTGGAGAAAGAAACCGTGCCGGAGAAAGAGTGGTACTCTCACATGGTTTCTGCAGTCTGTTCCATCTCTTTAATTAGTCCCATTGGAATGCCCTCCCCGGTCCATGCGGCTGATCAGTTTTCTCACTGCATTTCCACTCTATATTTCTGTGTGCACGCGTGGAGATTTGTGTTTGTATGCACATTTGTTTGGGCCGGACAGACATCTAATGGGCATTGGAGCTGTGTTTGAGCTCCCTGTGGTCAGAAAGGAAAAGGTGGTGGAAACACATTCATATTTAGGAATTTTCATTCTCCCAGTTAATTACTGTTTGGAAAACCAGATCCCTGCAAGCTAAATTGTCTCTGCTGAAATTTTCTTGAAGTAATTCATCTAAAAGAAGATGCACACATTAAAAAGCACCTCATTGTCTTTGTTGATTTCAACTTTGTAATCATTCCCCCAAAAACTAAGAGGCCTAAACATGCAAGCAACTTAATCACCTTATATTAAAATTTTAAGATACATTTCTAACCTTCAGTGAATAAACTATTAAAAAACGTGTTTGGATTGCACTGAAATACACAGGTTTATACTCTTAAAATGGCTAGTGAGTAGAGAAAATGGTCATTGAACTATTTAAATAACACTTTTGAAAAAAGAGAAAAAGAGAAAACTTCACAAAATGAATGCTTGTAGGTGTTTTGCCCCTCATTTTCATTTTCTGAATTACCACAAATCTTGTTGTGCAAACAAACACAGCTGAATGATGGTTGGTCAAAAGGAGTCTGTATTATTGAAAGTTAAAGGGCACTTTTGTTTTGGAGCCATAGTTAGGGCTGCAAAGACTCTCCAAACCTAATTGCAACCTCAGGAGATCTCACTTGATTAGGCTTCCCTGATTCCCTGATCCTGCCACAAGCATCTACGTGTGTGTGCACAAGTGTGTGTTCCATTAATCAAACCCCCAGTTTTGCTTTTGCAGATAAATTGACTCCATGTGACTTGTCTAAAACCCAGTGGTTCCAAATTAAGCTTGCAATTTAACTAAACATTGTGGACTCTCAATACTTAAGATGTGCATGTGTGTGGGTTTTTGTGTGAAAAAGAAGATGGAAAGAAAAGGAAATAGGGAGGTAATCTTTTGGCCATTTGCTCCTTTTTCTCAGGCTTTTCCTATATCTGTCACACGGCTGTTAACAATCTCTGACTTCAGCAGAGTGCTCATCATAGACTTGACAATCTCATCTTTTAAATCAGCTTTTGATGCTTTGCTCGTGTTCTTTAACGCATGCCGAAAGGATGCTCTGACCCCGGGGTGTCACACTGCATCCATTTCCATCCTCTCTCCATCTGAACGCCATCGTGGTCTACTGATGGCTGTGCTAACCTGGAGAACTTGTTTCACCGCAGGTTACAATCTCAATGTCCCCACCGATCCATCGCCAGCGCACGCTGACGCTTCCGCTGAAACATCCTTGGGCCAAATACACACAAAGATGCACACACATTTAGAAATAATACCCTGGTGCGGTGTGTGTCTGCTGACATTGCAGATCCAGGTGGTAAACGCAGTCATGCTGTCTGAGCTGTTCTATCACCCACTAGTCCAACTGCATTAGACAATAAAAGAAAAGGGAATTGCCAGATCTCACCTACGGCCATGCGCTACACCACTGCTGCCAGCTGACTTAACTCTGTGGAAATAACATCAAAGGCTCTTTACACACCACAGCCAGCCCACTGCTTCCATTGCATTTTTACTCTAATATTCTTGAAGGTTCTTGAGAAATAACAAAAATAATTACTTTGAAGTAAACAGAAAACAATAAAAAGGGATGTATCCAAGCAAAGAAATGTAAAAGTAAATGCAAATGACCTTCTCTGCATACTCCTCACTGATATAAAAAGAAAAGTCTATAGGACAGAATATAAAGACATTTAGGAGGGCTAAGACGGCTTCTTTAATTTAGACCTGCTAGCGATAAGCATACTGTTTAAAATTAAGATTTAGGAATTTCCTGTCCCATTACGACATCACTAGAACTATCTTAATAAAAGGTTTATATTTAGTATTTTAATTTGATTAAGAGGTAACGAAACAAATTGGAAAAAAGAAGAATTAGATAACATACAGCCTGAAAACTACCACAAGGGCTCCATAGTGGAGCAGTGGTTATCACTGTTATCTCACAGCCAAGAGGACCTGGTTCAAATCCCAGCTGGGTCCTTTCTGTACAGAGTTTGCATGTCCTTGTGTATGTGTAGGTTTTGTCTAGGCACTCAAGAACACATGTTTTGTGGGCTAATTGGTGACTCTAAATTGTCCCTGAGATGTGAATCCTTATGGTTGTATTTCTTTGTGTGGCCCAGTGTTGAAGCGACCAACAGTTCAGGGTGCACCCACCTTTACCTGACAGTAGCTGGGTAGACTCTAGCATTTCTGTGAACCCAAAACAGGAATAGGTAGGAATAGAAAATGGATGGATGGAAAATACTCAGTCAAAAGAAGATATTTCAATTCTCATCAAGGCCCATAAATAGAGGAAGTTCAGATCCGTTTTGAATGCATAGTTTGATTGACATTTTTAGTTGTCGTTGCCCTTGTTTTTTTCACAGAAAGTAACAACAACAATCCTAATTTATCCATACAGAAAGGTTACATGGCATCTATGTTTAACAGAATTACCGGTAACTAAGAAACCTTGGTCTCACTTTCAAGCCACCTTGGTAAACCTTAACATGTCTTGGTGATACACAATAATCTAAAGAAGCTGTGCAGTAAGGAGGCATGCACTAACTGGAAATATGTACTGTATTTCATTGTGATTACCTAAATAAAGCATTAAAGAAATACAACAATCATAGGAAATGGGCAGAGATCAGAAAAGGAGGAACATACCAATAACAGGAACCAGACCACAGACAGAATATCTGATTAGGTGACTCCAACAAAACAGATTTATATCAGATTACTAGATAGAAAATCATGATTTGTCTTTCCAGAGAAAACATATCCACTGCTCTGAACTCAAGTGGTGGCATTCCTTGCAACACTCCATTCCCCACTTTGCATATTGGGGGTGTAAGGCTCAAATGCAGATGCTAAGCCACGAAAACCATCCCATAAAGTTGTAGCTGTGGTGATAAGTCTGCAGATGTGAGACTCGACACGTTTCAAGATTGACCGTGAAAGTATTTGATTAAGATAGGGATTACAAGTGTTTTTAATAAACTTAATATACTGCAGTTTTTTATGTTAGATATATGGAATTTTTGTATGTCCCAGAGTGTATATTTTCATGATAGTGGTTTTAAGCTTCTACATGCAATTATTGTGGACTCTTCAGCTGTCCCCCAATTCCATCTGGATGAAGCCCATCTACTACACTATTCAAACGTGTAGTTGTAGAGCTAGATAAGCTAACTTTTCTCTTTAACAGTCCTAGTATATTGTATGTCCATCCTGGAAGAGGATCCCTGACGTTTTTACTTTTGTTTTCTCAACTCCGTTTTTTTTTTTTTAGGAGTTTTTCCGTACCACAAAGGAGGATCTACGGGCAGAGATGCCCTTTTAGCTTAGTCTGTTTAGTTTAGCAATTATCAATTAAATTTTATGACTGATGTCATTATCTTTTACAATTACTGGTATGAAGCCCATCGAGACAACTAATGTTGTAATATTTGGCTGTATAAACACAACTGAATTGGAATTGAATTAAAAATTTGATTTTTTTTCTGTGTGGAGTATATTAAAAATATCTGTCTCCCCCTTAAAGCTGTTTTTCTCTTTATTAACTGCTGAATTGATGTGTCAACAATATTAGAGAAAACACCTCCAAAACTGTCATGTTGTAGGATCTTTTGTCTATTCCTAGTGAAAAATCACAACTTTATATATATATTTAAATCTGAAACATCGATAGTCTTTGCATGTGCGGTATCCGTGGATCTCTAATACACTTCAAAATTTTTATTGATAAGAGTGACTGTTCAATTGTGTTTTGCTTCAGGTCAGTAAAGCAATAAACAGGGATGATTTTACCAATTTAAAATCATTCAAAGAGAAAACACTGACACAATACTGACATAAAGCAGCTTTAAAAAAAGAAGTATGGTTAAGATAACAACTGCCGACTGTGAGGATCATGCACTTTAGTTTGGTGTTTAAATGATTTCAGGTCATGTTTTCTCTTGAGTCGTCTCCCTGTCAGTCACACCAGGTTCATGTTCATAATTGTCACAGCTGTTTTGATTTCTGTTTATTACCCTCAGTATATTTGAGTGTCTGGTTTTCAGTTCTACTTTGTCAGCTCAGCTGCTTTGTCACCTTTTTGTTTCTTCATGGGGGTTTGGCGTGTTCAAATTTATTTATGACTGATGTTATTCGCACATATTTATCTATTTCAATCACAAAAAGTGATTGAAATTCATCTTGGCCTCATGTAATCTGCGCAGCCAAGATGCTCATTGCCTGCACGCATTTAATTTGCGTCCAAGGTTGAAGTTCGTTGTTGACCGCACATATTAAAAATTTTACTTAAAGTCCCATTATCTGTCAGGCACCTAGGTGTGTGAAACGTGTCCTCCGCCTTTAATCCATCCTCTGGAGGAGCGTCGAACCTGAAGAAACAGCTGTGCTCAGGAACTATTTGGTGGTTAAACTAACTGCAACCATAATCCTAACCTTAACCCTTCCTCTAGGTCTGTGTGGCCAAGAAAAAGTTCAAGCTGGCCGCACGTATTTCTAAAATTGAGTGCAAATAGACACTTTCTTAATGTTTTATCGAATCTTTAAGTTTCTGCCCCCAAGCCTTGTCTCCTGCATATTTGGTCCTAAACCACCAGTTCCTGACATCAACTTACTGAAAACAGTCAAGGATGTCTCAGAAAAGAAAAAAAGCTTTTCAAGATTTGATTTGTGTTTTTGCATGCATGACAGATAAGAAAGCAACATAAATCGCTTGTATGTAATTGCTAAAGATGCCTATATAAATTTTAACTATGCTTTCTTTGCTACTCTAACCTACAGGATTTTTCAGGAATCCAGCAAAAATCCACCACAACCTTTCAGAGTTGAATGTGGCCTAAAACATCTTCTGCATTAAAACTGATTCTAATTAAAGACAATTAAAAGATTGAAGTCCCACTTCAATCATCTTTTGATCTATTTTAGAAGTGTTCCAAGTGGTCTTTTGATAATGATTATGCTGTTTTTAGCAAAAAATTTTAAAAACCTGGCGAGAAATATTGGAACTATCTAGCCATACGAGCTTGAGCCAGATACCAGCCCAGACGGAGAAAACAAAGTTGTACATGAATTGTTTACAAGTGGATGCATCAGAATGAAGCAGAGCAGAGAACTTGTGGCCTGCAGATTGTAGTTTGCACACAACATAAACAAGCTTTTTCAAAAGTCATTTTTCCGTCCGGTCCTGATTCACCACTATTTGAATAAAGAAAGACTCAGAAATACAGTTTTTCTTAATTTTCTTGACATATGTCATCCATCATAAAAAAAAGCTGCAAGAACGTGAAAAACACCAAACTAAATTTTTTTCATTGGCGTGGGTCTTTGAAAGGACTCATCAATCTTTAGTTTCACACAAAGGGCTCCATAATCACATTTTTTTTGTCACTTTTCTTTATAAAGTAATCTTTTTCTCAGTGAATCAATAGAAAATGTCTATGTTTGTCTAATTAAATGGTCTTATTTAATGTCGGCACATTTTTAATGTCTGACGTTTTAGGTTATATTTGATTGAAATAGTGAGGAGTTCAAGGCCACTTTAGTCTTTGTATATTTATATGTTTAATGTGGAAAAAAGTGAATTTAATAGGGAATGTGTATAACTGAAAGTCTGCCAATGCTACCGGTTAAAAGAAAAAAGAAAAAAATGCAGGAAAGGATAAAGAAAACTAGGGAACGGAACACCACAACATTTTCATTTTTAGGGGGTTAGATTGTTCTTTTGGAAGAAGACACTGAAGGAAGAGACAAGACTTTGATGTGAGTGATGATGAGAGGCGGGGGGGGGGGCTTCATCTCAAAGCTGCCCTCAAAAAAAGTTTGCCAATGTTAACAAATATGTGAAGGAGGGAACATCGGGACAAGAACCCTGGCAAAGGTTCTCTCTATTTTTTCTTCTAAAGTTCTTCCTCTTTATTAGAACAATAT
The DNA here is from genome assembly GCA_023969325.1 of Oryzias curvinotus. Classification (NCBI taxonomy): domain Eukaryota; kingdom Metazoa; phylum Chordata; class Actinopteri; order Beloniformes; family Adrianichthyidae; genus Oryzias; species Oryzias curvinotus. The sequence continues at coordinate 22,874,218 of CM043712.1, read as the reverse complement.
TAGAATAACAATGTGCCATCTTGCTGTTGACTTCCTGTTGGCTTTGGTTATTTAGCTCTAATCTCCCCCAGTTCAGACCTATTTCTCTGCCCTACATGCATAATTTTGTAAATGAAGCATCTGCCTGGGTGGTCCCTGTAGGCCCATGTTTATCAGGCTCAGGCTGACAGACACAGGAATACACACCACTATTTAAAAATAGTGTGGCACATGACAGTTTTTGAAATGGCAAACTTCAGTCTGTATCTTCAGTTTTATATGCACAGCTTTGGTAAATGACACTTGTGGTGTATGCAAAGTAAAATGTATGAAAAGCAATTTCCAGGAGTACTGGTAGAAAAATGTCTGGGTCACATAAAAAAAATTATAAAAATTAATATTTTGTGTTTTTAAATAGGTCAGGCTTTTTGTAAAATGTACATTTTTCATGGACTGAGACTGTAATTGCACAGATGGACAGGAGACCTCACAAGACATTGATTTTACAATCAGCTGAACTAAAAAGGCGGTTTTCCATTTATATCCGTTAAAAATCAACAACATCATATTGTTGGAGCTCTATGGTTTCTGCTCTTATGTGCTGCCATCACCCCCCAACACTTCCACAGCGAGACCTTCTCTTTAAATAACCTCTTTCCTTTGTTTTGACACTTCTTGTCAGATAACTCCTTGTATCTTTTCTATTTTTCCTCACAATCTGACACCCATAACTTATGTATTGTAGTTTTTTTTTATATATACAGGTACCAGACATTCTTAGTGTTAACTGCTGGAAGTGTGTGCTGATGTGCGTCTGCGATGTGTGAGATGCATTTGCAACCACCAGCTGATGGGAGCGGTAATTCAGTAATGACGTATAACTCATTGCAATGATGCAGCAGTAAAGCAGCAGGTGAGGTCAGCACACACGACTACGGTGCAAGAACAACCTGCCTGTAATCACAGATGCCGCACACAACCATGAATGAATCAAAAACACACAAACACCTCCTCCGGCTCGTAAACATGTGTCCCAGCCTATCGCTCACTGTCCGTCCTCCCCCATTTTCCCCCCCAAAAAAACATTATTTCCCCTGCTGCTTTATTATTTCAATCAATCCACGCTCATCCCTTCCTCTTTTTTTTCATCCCTCTTCTTTTTTTCCTTTCTTTCTCTTGTGCTGATATTATTGGAGGTCACTCCACACCCGAAGGAAGATGACTAAAGAAAGGATCTATGATCACAAGCTGTAATTACAGTGTCAAGTGTTAGCGACTCAGTATGTGTGAATGGTTGCGTGTGTGTTTAGGTGGAGGAGGAGGGTGTCTGTGTTTCTATAATGTGTAAGTCAGCTCCCCCCATCAGGTGCAGCTGCCACATCAGCATCCACAACAGATGGAGTCCATTTGCGCACACATGCACACAGTCACTCGCTCTGTCTTACATTAATAATGTTGAGAAACTAAAAAGATAAGGGTTGCATGCAGAGCCAGGGCTTTTTATTTGTTTTTAGTCTTTGATGGAACGTGGGAGGGGGTCTGTTTTGATCCCAAAAAGAGCAATTCTGCACAGACTCGTACAGAAGTTAGTGACGGAGCGATCAACCACAATCTATCCTGTCATGGCATATTCCACTCAGCAGGAGCTTCTTTACTCTGCCAGTATCGCTGGCAGATGTTTGGAACTGACTCACACACACACACACACACAGGCACATCTCTCATCACAACCCATTGCCAAGAGATCAGTATGAGCTATTGACTTCTTTTCACGTTCTTTCATCACTCATGATAACAGAGAACTGCAGCCACTGGGCCAGACAGATTAACATCTGGGCTGGCAAAAATCGGAGACAGACAGACCAACAAACATCTGAGTCTTCCCTTGCCATCCTTACCCTCTCTCTGAGCGATAAGAAAAAAAGGACTTTAAATAATCTTATTACCTTAATATTAACTGCATTTACAACTCGTGTGCTTTAAATATAACTATCCAGGTTTCTCTCATCTTTTTCTGTATCATGTTAATGCTTTTTTTAGGAAGCAGCGACGCGTCAAAGGCATTTTGGCAATAATTTGGAGTTTTATTTGAATACACACAATCGATAATGGTCACAGTGTTCATTGTCATGTCCAAAAATACTGCAGAAACATCTGGCTCTCTATGTTTGGTCTGTTGGTCGCTGTTTAAGTTCCTGAGTGAAACAGACCACTATGGATTAAAAGAATGAGTAGAAACTCAATATAAAAATGTATGGTGCTGCATTTGTATCTTTTTTTACTGAATTATTCACAAAAATTGACATTTTTTGATTCCTTTTAGGTTTAATCTGCTCAGTCTGTTCTCTGTGAATAATGTGATAGCCGCCAATAATGAGCAAAGACAGAAATACCACAATCATCTCTGCTGGACTTTCAGGAAAACATTTTTTGTTTTCATACTCCAAACAGATATTTTAGCCATGTCACCAACATCAACATTTGTTTTGTTTTTTTTAAATAATGTAATGTTTTAGTCGTACTGTAGACATTAATTTAACCTAGCTTTTTTCGTCCACTGTCTATTCCTATCATTAAAAATTCTGTCTTCATTTGACCTGAGCATCTGTATCCTCAGTTTTAATAAGAAACTGTGCATATTCACAATATAAGCAAAACAGAACCAACAAACACAGATGAATGTTCTCTCTCTTGGAAAAAGAAAACTCTTGAAGATGACCTGTTGTCCAAAGTGTACAAGGTATAGTTGATGATTTACTGTATGTCTTACTAAATCAAGTGTTTGAGTGAGAGATTTGTTCTTTTTGACGCCACCCTAACAAAACCAGATTAAAAGACAGAGAAATAAAGGGCTCCATCCTTGGAAAACAATCCAAATTGCTCTGGCTAACATTAGTTCAGATAGTAATGTTTGCAACTATGGCCTTTTCTTTAATAGTGCAACATGAGATCAATGCACAAGATTTCCAAACTCATGCAAAATCTTAAATAATAGAAATTGGGGTTAAGACTAGTGTATGAAAGTCCAACTATGAAAGAAGTTAGTCTTTTTTTAATGCTCATCTAAACACACTGTCTGTGTCAGTTAAAAAATATATGCAGAAAAAAAAAACTAATTTAAAGTGATGAATCGAACTGCATCTAAGGGATAAATAATCATGGATGCTAAGTGTTGCCTCCAGCTTAAACGTGTCTTCATGCTTTGGAGCTGCGTGTCTGTAAAAAACACACACACACAGAAAATGTGTGTGCGCATGTGTGTTGCTGATACTCAAGGGTTTCATGTTGTGACAGTGGTTTCCCACAATTCTTATCAGAGCTGTGATCACAGAAAACTGGTTTCGTCTAATGGAACACATCCTTCCCTCTGACTATCAGGGACACACAAACACACTCGCTGAGACACACAGCCATCCCCCATGTTTCTCTGAAGGCGATTCCCTTTCTCGAGTCTTATTTAATCTTCACCACACCAAGGAATGCACACCCAAAAACATGAATGCAATTTGGAACAATCTGAGGTGAGTATGTCTGCCTTATGAATAAATAAGACCTTTTCCATTGGAAGTCCTGCTTAGAGCCGGGAGAGGAAATCTGCCTGGGGATGGATAAAACAATTGCTGGCTTAGAAAAATTGAAAACAAAGAGCAAAAAATGCTGTGGCAAATACAGCACAAAACACCAGGGAGAGGAACACATGCAATATTAAGTGGAAAAAGCTAAGAGGTTGACATCTTGAAGATTGGTGGTGGGGTAAAAATATAGAAAAGAAAATGGCTGCCAGGTGGCTCTTTGGTTCTCCCCGTCTTGGGCTGCTGTGTTCACTGTGCACACAAACAAACACATTCTTGTTTCATCGAAAACAAGTCTAATTAACAAGTCAGTGACGGAGCATGGTAAGAGGAACAATGGAGATTCAGTCAAGCCAATCTTACATGCAGATGGACCGGTAAAACAATACTTCATTTAGAAGTCTTATTAAGGATTCCGACTTCGCTTCAATATGTCCTAGTTAAAACTCTGCCGCTCAGCATGCGCACACAGAGTCAGTAAGCATACTCACACAAACACAAACATTCCCACATCCCTAATGAACAGGCAGCATGCTCACATGGGATTTATCTTCCCGTCTCCCTTATTTTTCCTCACATACCTTTTCCACATCCCACTGTCCCTGTCTGTTGCCTTCACTGTAAATTCCCGAGACAGCCTGTCCTCTCCAGAGTTTACAAATTTGACGTGTTTCACTCATGCGCGCACAAGCTGACACTTTTTGAACCCGAACACACGTGCACAGACACACTCATGTACACAAAAAAACAAATGTTTGCACAGTGATCCTTATTTCAGCTGTATCACAGTTTGTACACTTCAACTTTTAAGGGTGGAAGTTTAACCTCCAACTTTTCACACGTTAACCTAAAGTCCAGGAATCTCTGACATTGAAGAAAGTTTTTTAAATTTTAAATAAAAAGTTCATTTAGGGAAATAAAAAAATGATAAATAAAAACAAAATGATAATACTTGGGAATAAGCGGCTGAGAGGCACAGTTGGGTGTGTGTAGGACTAGGTACATGGGAAGCCAGGGTTCATTTCCCAGGTGTGCGATGAGCTTCATCCATTGTGGGTCCCTAGTCAAGGCCCATCACATTACTGCCTAACTATATCGCCACAAGGGGGCTCAAGTCTAGGGTCTCCCCAGATAAGATACAGGGTTGTGTCAGGGAGGGCATCATGAATCTCTGGTTTGGCAGAGATTCATGACGGAATATGTCGAAAGGTGAACGACAATAATATACAAATTATAGCAAGAAATTGCTACTGTAGGTTCAAATCCCGATCTAGGAAGCAGAGGTGGTTCAAAATGTCATTCTTGTTTACTTTGATACATGTTTACTCTAAGTTTCTAATGTTATGTGACTATTTATCCCCCTGAGTCTTGTTCCCACACACTTTTAGCTTGCAAACACCACAGCTGCTTCAGGTCTAAGTAGTTTTCCTTAGTGAACTTAAGTCAATGCTTCATTTGAACTGATCTTCAGTCGACACCTTTTGTTACCTTTGTGTTATGACTGTGTCTTATTTAGTTTGTTTGTGTCTGTTTCTGGTCCTGCGTAAACCTGATGGCATAAGTGATAGTAATCAATATGAATAAAAGCACTAATTGCTCAGATCTAACTGATTTTGTTATGGCTTGATTAATTAGACACCCTTTGGGTTACTAATGTCTGAAGTTATCTTGCGTTCTAACCCCAAATGATAACAAAAATGGATCTTTTGCTGTGCTAAAATGCTCTTTTCTGCAATAAAATAATTTTTTGAGGTCTTCACATGACTTAAAAAGTCGACTTTATTTACAAAGTTGATCCAAAGACTTCACAATTCTTGGTTCACTTGCATTAGAAGTGAAGGTATGCACATGCACACATGTAACAGCATTGTTTACATAAGCAATGGTCTTTTTAAAATTTTGCTAAGCGACGACAGTTTGTGGCATGTCATCTCTAAAATCTTTTCAAATTAACCATTTAAATTGGTAAGCACAAAGCCTTGTTTATTTCTGTGATCATTAATTTAGGAGTTCCTCGTCTACCTAATGATGCTCCTTGTCAGAGCTGCAGAATGGACCATCAGCTGAGCAGGAAGCCTCTCGTAAGGCTTTGCAACATAGATTTCATGAAGCTGCAACAAACCCAATAAATACAATCTCATCTTTCATATATTATATTGTAGTTTACACTATAATATAAAGGATGAGATTGTATTTATTGGGTTTGTTGCAGCTTCATGAAATCTATGTTATATTGTATTTGATTTTTTTGCCTGACAGCAAGAAGACCCCCGGTTCAAGTCCCGGCTTGGGGACCTGAACCAGAACATCAATGGGGAACCTTTCTGTGTGGAGTTTGCGTGTTCTCCCCGTACATGCGTAGGTTTTCTCCGGGGACTCCGGCTTCATCTCAGCCATCCAAAAACATGCTTCATAGGTTAATTGGTTAATCTAAATTGTCCCTAGGTGTGAATGTGAGAGTGCGTGGGTGGGTGTGTGATTGTGGATGCTCTACCCTGCGACAGACTGGTGACCTGTCCAGAATGCCCCCTGCCTTCGCCCACAAGTGGCTGGGATAGGCTCCAGCAGCCCTGTGACCCCGAAAGCGACAGAACAGAAGAAGATGAATGACTGTAATTCACACTATTTTTACTCAACGCATTCAGTTTTGTATTAGTGAAGCAAACTCATAAGTTTAATAACACAAAAACAAGGTTAATAGATTAAGAGGCTGTAGTTGTTGTTAAATTAAGAATATTGTGAAAAGATATGATTAACAAAATGCTAGATAATGTAACTTTAGGAATGTAGGTGTGTCTTTACATAAACAAAGAAAATGTAGGACAGCCTAATTAGACCAGTCTGTCAACAAATTAGCAGGTTGGGGGTAAATTTTCGAGCGTAATACTCAATGTTTCCCTTTGCAGGTTAGCTAATTTCACAATGTCTCCATTTATAAGTCACTTTGGATTAAAGCTTTTTTTTAACGTTATGTAACGGGATGACATTTTTCAAGAACTTGATGATTATCTTCATACTTTCCTTAGTCTCTCAATAGCAAAAAAAGAACTCAATAAAACGTGGGCCTATTTTGGTAATACTTCCTGTGGGACTGTTCTTTTGGGCACTTTCACAGTTTTATGCATCACATCTTTCTCTCACATTATTTCCAGCACCATCTGCCATAGCTGTGATCTGGTGCGGCATTCAGCATAGGAAAGCATTTGCTGGAGTCAGTGGAACTCATCTTACGTTAGACTGTGCTTTCACCTCTGCATGTGGAATGGAGCTTAAGGAAAATGTAAAAAATAAGCCACATTTAAAACATCGCTCAAACATCTCAAGCATTTTAAAGCTCAATATTCTATGGATTTATTTTATTTATCTTCAACTTGCAAACACCCCCTCGTTATATCAAAATTGCACAGATTGAATTTTCAAACTGTTTATGGAATCCATAGCCTCGTATCAACAGAAAGCTTGGATTTGATGCTTGATACACTTGAGTCATGGTTATGTTCTGTTAAAAACATAACTTTGAGCATATGCATAAACACCAGGCTGTTGTTTTAGTCAGGTGCCTTATAAGCTGTTTTACTGAGATAGAAAATGATAGTTTGACCTGGCCAGGCTGGAAAATGTAACATCTGCTGCATGCAAATGTAAATGTATTTAATGTATTTACTCAGTCCTGTTCTCATTTACAATCTAAGGCAGAAACACAGGTTGTGAATTAAACAAAAAAAAAAAAAGAAAAGAAAAATATTGTAAAAGAAAAAGAAAAGGAATATACTACTGCAGCCATAGCTACGCTTTTTCTTAGTTTTTGTGGTATAGCTGAGAAAAAAAGAGAGATTTATCATTTTTCATAGTCTGTCTGAAGTTGTGTGTTCTCAATTGTTGGTGGTTTTTCAGTTTTTCATTTGCCATTCATGTGGTGCAAATCTCATGCTGCAGGAATTCCCTGTAGGGCAAAGGCAACTTTGCTTTGCCCCCTCATTGGTTTTGGTGTTTAGCTGCTTTAAGTTGCTAGAAGGTTCAGTGTTGCTTTTACTAAAAACAACAGTGGATAAACAATTAAGTGATCACTGAGATTACAGAATTACAGGAGCAGACTGTCAGAAATGTTTATGCACAGCTGTCTGAAATGTTTGCAGTGGTGTGTAGGTGTGGGCGGGTCCATAATTAAGCCTGATTCCTACTGAGCTTTTTCAGAGTAACACACAAACACACACAGGCGCATACCGTTATTCGCATCACCTGATTATGCCTAATTACAGGCTGCCGTCTTCTGTGCATGACAGCAGTTCAGACGGGCAACTGAGTTTCCACACACACACGCTCAAAGCAGGTGTCCCGCTGCTCCTGATAGCATCATGTAAAAATAAGCAGCACCAACCCTGTCAACACTGAGATCTCTCACTGCAAACATTACACTCAGACTCACACCTGGGCATCACTCCCACACAAGCAAAAACACAAACACACAGTCTGCAAACTCATTTTTGCAAACGGAGGTGCGTGGAGACTCACAGCAGTGAGAAGACACTCGGTGGGGTGTTGATATTGCAAGCTCATGTGCACATGCCTTGCATCTCTGTCTCATTCTCTCTTGTGCACACACTCGAACACTCCCTCCTGACAGAGATACAGAATGCTACTGACGGGCTGATTTCCTGGCAGCCATCGTCTCTTCACCTCTTAATCCAAGTTGAAGGAGGTAGGCAGTGTTGATACACGAAACCAGTGTTTGAGAGCCTCTCATATCTGACCTTTAACACAGCCAGACCAGAGCAGGTAAAAGGTCTACAGCTCCCCAGTGACATGCATAAATATGATACTGCACACACACCGCAAAGGAGACCACTGCAGGGTCCTTCAACAAAATGATTTTGGCTACAAGGAAAAATATCATCTTTCTTCTCTCCTTTCAACTGTTCTGAAAGCACTTTGTGTGCTAATGGCACAACAGTCTAAAGTAGTATGACACTCACCATATTCCCTCTCACTCTATGTATATTACCTTTAGACTAACAATAAAAAAATATTTCAAAGAGCCTGTTTAAAACCCCCTTAAAAAATGACATGGTGTGGTTCTTGGACTCATTTGTTTAATTAGTTTTACCTTAAAAATTTGGATAAACAAGTTGTAAGAGTCATGAACAAGTCTTTTAGAGAACAATACACAAATTATAAAGATAAAATGTAAAAAGTATAAATATGTCAACTGAATATATGTTGTGCTTCTCTGGAAATGCCCAAATTCATTTGATTTATATAATTAACCGGGTTAATACCAGGGACTAAAAAGTAACTGCAACCAAATGGGAGCAGTTTACACTTTGCTTGTCCCAAGTCCGGTAAAATGTGGAGAGTTGTGTCAGGAAAAACATTTGCTATGAAAATGAAGCTAACTGATCCCTGTAGTATGAATGCAAAAGGAAAACAAAACAAAAAGACATGTAAAGTCTATGGTCAGTGTGAATTTTAGAATGGTCTGCGACAGTGACAGCATGTTCTCCGTATTAAAAAAATATGAATGAGAAATACTAAAAAACACATTTCTTAAAGTTTTGTTACATAGCATTTGTTTTTATCTCTGATCTATGACTATTACAAAAATATTTGAAACCAAGTATACATGAGAAACCATTTAAAACCTTTTGTTTGGAGCAGCTGGTCTGCCATGCACATTATATTGTGTGCTACTACTGACTGACCTGCCGCAAACCTCTTTTGGAGGAAGAAGAGGAGGCCAAGCTTTGACCTGTCACCCAAACCCCATAACACCTACCACCCTGGTCCATCAGCCAGGGGTAGCAGTGAGCAGGGGTAGCTGGTGACCAAGCATTGTAATCTCTCACAGATTCCCACCACCTGTTACTGCTGGCATCACATCAACCCCCACGGCCCCACAATCTGCCAGCTCCCATTGTCACATTGCAGGCCATTAAAAAGGACCCAAACTTGAGATAAATGGATAAATAGAAGGTCGAAGCTCATGAGCGCATAGTACACACAGACTCTTTCTGTACCTTCATCTCTTTGAGCTATTTGAACAAATTATCCGCCGCACCCCTCTGATCAGATGTGCTTTGTGGCGCACTGTCGGTGCCATGAGTGACCTGTGGGCTGCACAGCTCCAATAGTGAATGTGAATTCATGAAAGTTTGCCTCGGGCGAAGATTTGCTCTTGAGTATCATAGTATGATTGTAAAGACAGCGTCAAGCATTTAAAAATGATACAAATGTTGAATTTCCTTTGAGCTATGCAGAATCTAACTTGCAGTAAATCATCAAATCTGGTGTATGACAGTTGGCTGGCCATACTTTCATGCTAAATGCATGCTGTACTGTTAGTCTGCACCACTGATAGTGAAGTTTGATACGCTCATTTGACTTTTATGGAGAGACAAAAATCCTGTTTTGTGTCGCAAAAGTCCACAGGTGTGCAACTGGAAGCACTGGGTTGACCACATAGAATCTGTGCCAAATGTTAGCTCCAGCAGCTTAGCTTTTTTCTCCTCCCAATCATTCTTAGATTATAGCAAAGTAATGTCTTAGTCACATGCACCCGGGAAGAGGTTGACCCTGCTGGTTTTTTGGTTTTCCAAGCCAAGGGAGGGTCATAGACAGACAGACACATCTTAAAAGGGAGCACAAGTGTATCTTGCAGTTCTCTTGTGACTCATGCAGCCAACTTAAGGGACAATGGAATGTACCATTGTCATGCATATGATATATGTATTGTGAAGTATTTGCAAGGATAATGTAAGATGCATGGACTTATCACGTGTGGTGCCCTTACGCCACAGTTTAGTCATTAGCAAGATGTACTGGGTCCTTACCGCGCAAATGTTGCACGCATGGGATGTGCAGGTGTAAGTGCCACAGGACGCACTTAGGATGTCAATACAAAGTACACTCTGATTGTCTAGTTTCCTAATTTCTAACAGAGCAAGCACGGAGCGAGCAACCTGCATGCAAGGGATGTGCTAGAAGCACAGACTTATTACTTGAACAGCACTAACAGGCACATTTCCCAGTTCCCAGGCTTTGGAGGACTGGGAAAAATGATAAATCTGTATGATGTGCACCACTGTATGATGTCTCACCGACTGCACCCTTACTTAGTCTTACATGTTGTTTAAGTGTTAGCTACGACATCTCACCTGCAGCATGCCCATAGAGAAAAAAATGTGTATGAACATTTTTGCTGTGCGGGCTCACCGAGTGGTCTATGATCTTAAAATTTTCTGAGGGTCCTGAGTGCCCCGTTCACGTTTGCCCGTTTTTTGCCCTCAGACAGCCAGTATCCCCCCGTAAGGGCAGTTGTCACTAAGGCAAGCTGTGAACCCTTTACCGCCAGGGATGTCTCTGGCGACAGAAAATAATACATGTCCAATGGCCTACCATAATTCTTTGACTGTGACTGTGAAAAGCAGCTTTATACTGATGTGCAATACTTTACTACTGTAAAGTGTAATTGATAATTGCAGTCAAAAAGTTATGGTAATTCAAAGTGTTAAAGTATTAAACTGTTGGAGTGGCTTACCTTGCATTTAAAAATAAAATAAAATTTATCAAAGGTCGTGGTACATGGTTGAACACTGATATAAAACAATTAGCACTCGCCTTTACTTTAACATTGAAGATTTTCTTCTTCCTTGCTTCACAGATTACAGATAACTTTCTGTACTTTAGCACACTGAACACCTTCTCTACAATACAAGGTCAGTGGTTCTTTACTAGTAAATTTTAAACATCCTTAAAGTCGAACTCTAAATGGAACTTTGCTGCTGGTTGGAGAGAAGTAAAAGGTTCAAGATTGCTTCCAACATGCCCAAAGTATCAAACACTCCAAGTTTCTCCTCCCATCTTTGTTTCTCTATGTTTTAGAAGAAATTAGAATATTAGTAATTGTATAACTGAACAAAACTCACTGAAAACTGACCACATTTAGTCATTCCAAAGCATAAAGCTCTGTGTGAGCTGCAATGTCAGAACAGAATCTATCAGTTAGTTTAATTTATCCTTTCTGCTTAACGCTATTTCAGCATTATATGAATGTTGTAAGAGGAAGTAAGGAGCTGGTCAAAGAAATGTAACAATTCCCACGAGTAAGTCTTTTGTAAGTGTGGAACATTTCAATATGCAGGAAGGAATCCTTCTCCTGACTTTGCTTATTACAAAACCAGTTGTCTATTCCAGAAAATAAACTGAAAATAAGTCATCTGACCATGGGTGACCTCAAACTTCCAGCCACTTACAGGGACTGATAACTTGTGTGATTTTCAAGACAGGCAGCTGTAGAGGCAGCTGTCATTAGATTTAGACTCTTTCCGTCTGATAAAATTCCTTCGAAGGCTTTTTACAAATTTTCTTCCCAACCTCTGCAGTGCTTTCACACTGGAGATTGGATTTCCCAGCACCACTTCAGCTAGCTGTTGACTAGATTTCATTTTCCATATTCTACAAACACTCGCTTTTTCAGAAGGACAGCTCGGCCTCCATCTAACCCGAAGGGGAGACGTGCACCCCTCTACTTTTCAGCAGATGAACTCTAAGGCCTCAGATTCAGAGCTTTTTTCACATGAGCACCTGAAGGCCACGATGCACCAAGTAAACAATCATGCCCTTATTGTCTTTTTGTCTTGCCATTAATAAGGTCACACTAAGCGGAAAATTAATTGGTTGGGAATGGCTTAGTTTATGAGCCTAATCCCAGTTCTCAACTAAATTCAAGTTTGGAACCACCACCTTTTCTAGCAGGTACAGGAAATGATATTGATCATGTCAATATTGATTAGCTGTGCCCCAGTCCTTAAATAGATGCCATTTTCCCATGTAGCCTCCCATACATCTCAAATTCCAAAAACTGCAGCAGTTTTCACAAGAAAAAGATTAAATAAATATGAATAAAACCTGCACTGAATATATCAGACAAATTCTTGTGTAATGTTTAAATACTATGTCTTTTTAAGTACTGGAATTTCTCAAATTGGCTGATGAATAATGTGTACATAAAAAGAAAAAAGGCTGTCTGACCTCTTTGTCTGCTGTCTCAGAGAGGTACAAAAAACTGCTTACTGACTGTTTCTGATATAATTTAAAAAAAAAGTCATTTCAGCTTTTGAAATGTAGAATTTTGATCTTTTTTTATTTCTAACAAAAGAATGGCCTGAGAATGACTAAATAAGAAGGATGAAAACCTGAATAAAATCAAGAATGTTTTTGAATTTCTTGTTACTTACAACATTTATAATGCACCAAAACATGGGCTTCTTTATCAGCTTGCAGAGGATTAAAAAGCTGAGACACAAAACAAAAACAAGTTTTATTAGGTTGACTTCTTTAAACAGCTTTTCTATGAACTGAAATGGAATCTTTGTGCCTTAAATGGGATTAAGCTTCATTTTTTTGGACATTTGATTTGCCTGCGTGTTTTGCCAGGTGCTGAAATCTTTAAGTAAAATCTTAAACCTTAAATCTTAAAGTAGAATTAGGATTTTATGGTAAACCTTTAATTGGGGGTTTGATGATTAATTGACTTAATCGCTAAAACAATTTATATTTGATCCAACCAGATCAATCTGACTGAGGCAAGCTGTTATTTGAATAGATCTATACCATCCAAACATTGTTTTAAAATAAAATAAATCGATAATTGATAAAGGAAAATACCATTTGGATTGAGACATGGTAGATTTATTTTGCTATAACATAAAAACAATCAAGTGACAGTAGACAACACACATGTGATGACAGCAACAAATGATCAAGCCTGATGGCTTGTAATGACTTACAGTCCAATGTGTGGTAATTTTGCAGACATGTGACCATACAGTGTGGTAAAATATTATAATAATATTCAGTTCCTATTATTTTTATGTGGAAAAACAACATTCAGCTGATCTTTATGAAACTAAAATGTGAATGGATTTGCCGTTAATTCTTGTTTCCCTACTTGTTTGTATTGGAAATCTGGAAAATTTCACCTGCACTGTTCAGTACCCAGGTATTTATCTATGAGTCACATTGGTTATATGTTTGGCAAAAAATATCCTGGATTGATTTGATGTCAATGAATCGGAATAAATTAGATCATTCAAAATGAACCAACATCGACTATGAACCGTTTTTGATATGAATTGAATCATTGTAAATAGAATCCTTACACCCCTACTATTAACAGGCAAAACAAAAGTTGAAATATCAGATAATGGCACAATATTGATCAAAATGTGCTTGAAAATACTGTGATTGGATGTTTACAAAATGTTCAAATTGTACTACTAATGGCCAACATACCATCATCAATCCCACTTACTAAGCAGACGAGGATAAAGTATTTTGTGTCTTGGCTGTTTGTATTTCAGTCTGGCAGACAGGGTAAGGTTAACACACATGAGCACCTGGCTCTCAGTACCATTGCCAGAAAAGCAGCACCTTCATGACTCAGTAATACCACACTGCCAAGCAAAGGAAGAGCTTGTGTTTGTGCTGTGCTCATTCCACATTAGCAAACAGAAGAGCAGAGTCAGAGAAATGGAGAACCCAGATTAAAATACATGAGTGTAAGACAAGAAAAGGAGCCAAGAAGCACAGAGCTGTGGGGAGAGGGATACAGACAGACACAGAGGAAAGCTTAGCAGGTGGGGGCCGTGAAAAGCTTTTGTTCTCTGAACACGGAGGGTTAGCGAGGCAGCACTTGGCAGGTGGTTCAAAGCAACAAACTCCAAATCAATCTTTTACGGCTTGTCCGAGCCGACCCGTTGAGACACTCGCACGTGGACACAGAAAAGGGCACACACATACAATTGAGACACACACTGCTGTCTGCGACCTACGCTTCTGGAGAAAAAATAAACATTTGCAGGATACATGCCTAAAGATGGGGAGCATCTGGCTTGATCCATACACTGTGCTGGTGTGACTGTGTTTGTGAAAGTGTGTGTGACCAGCACTGTGTTTCTTTAATGAGCTCGGTTTACACACTTCGTTAATTGGCAGGCACAGCAGAGGACAGCCTATGACCAGTCCACACACACACATGTGTGCGCACACAAACAGACACACACACACATCTCCATTTCATTGTGCTTATTTATTCATGCATTAGTTAGTTTCTTCCACTAGATTCACATGCAGGCCGCTGTGGTAATTGCCACTATATTCTCTGCATTGATTTGCATTGTTGACTGTAACCCTTCTGCATTGGGTTTATAAGCTCACACAGATGTGCACACATGCACGCACCCACCTATACACAAACACATACATGCACAGACACAAACACGCACAGACACACATATGTCTTCATGCACCTATGGTCACAGACTAGATTCAAGCAATTTTTCATTTGTTTTTGCAGAAAAAAAGTGAGCGAAAATTGTATTCTCAGTCAATTTATCTATTGGTTCATCTATTTAACTGCTCCACTCTTACATGTATTATTTTCTCTTACAAAGAGACAGATGAGAAAGCAAGAAATGTAGCCGCTCTAATTAAAGTAAGGTGGAGGGGTGTATAATTTTCTCAGCACATCCCCATCACACTCCCAACAGAAAATAGCATCTATTCCTTAATCCCAGGTAGTGCTTGTCTTGCTTGGAGCTCATGGCTTGTTTTAAATGAGCAACAGGAGTTATACTGGAGAAATTGTGCATTGGCTGCACAACAAATAGAGGGCAGGCAAACTCAGTCTGCATAATTTTTCTTTCAGAGCCTGATGTATTTGTCCATTTGACTGAACTCTGCGTGTGTGTGCGTACAAATGGTATGCCAAACATGATTACAGATCGGAATGGTGAATGCATGTGTGTGTGCCCACATATTCTACCCTTTATGTAAGTGTGTCTCTGTGGATACGTGGAGGCTGGACAGAAGGTCTGCAGGGAGAGATAACTGCTCAAATCTGTCTTCTCCTTCTCACTTACACCCTTCTGCTCAGGCTCTAAAAGCTTACCCCTAGGCTTACCCTGCTCACACACACAACACACACCCACACGTATACATCTACACCAGCTTCAATTCAACGCCAGCCCCGATTCCCATTAAAGTCCTGACAAACCTCGCAAGTCAAAACCATTTATGGTCAATCTGAGAGATACCTAATGCATTTGCAAAGTTCAGTTCAGCCAAGGTAGGTCTCTGTTAAGAAAGATGTAGATGCAGATATCCAGATGCATGCATTTCAAATTTGTGCACAAATATCTTTATTTGAACTTGAAGTTTACAGAAATGTGGGCACAAGTTAGAAAAAAATGTCAAGAATTTGAGTTTTCAGCAAGGAATGAAATAAAAGTCATACAATTTAGAGGTTATGTATTGTGTGGGTGATTTCTAGTAAACTAACCTCAAAGAAAAACCCAACAGCAATGTCTAATGTCTAATAGTCTTTGTACTTCGCTACTTTGGCTGTCCATTTTCAGCTTACATTTTTAAGTTTTTTCTTTGCAGTTGTATAGTGTCCTCTGCTATCTTTCCTAAAAACAAGTCTTCATCAGATGGCTATACCTTAGACCATGTATCACATCTTTAGGAGTTACAGTTACCATACTATCTAAAGGAGATTTGTCAGAGCTTGTATCTTTGCTTGGGAATTCCTATAGTAAATAATATATTTTATTTACCACAGCTGATTCCCTCAACCTTTTACAGGTAAAACAGAGGACTTGTCCTTGTCAGGTGGGAACTAATACCCTTGGATGCAAAGTGGGTAACAGTGACCGCTGCTGCAGTGATGCTGCACATCACTCCTGCAGCACCATGGACAGCTCCATCAGAGAGCACTGCCTCACTGGTCAGAACCATGGACATCTCCTAAAGTGGCGTTCAATGACACGAGTCAGGGATTCCCGATGAGCATTCAGAGGGCCTTTAGGGATGTCATTAGAGAAGTCGTGGGCATCCAGGTTGTGCAGAAAATTTCCACTTCAAAGCACACTATAATAAAGAATATCCTCAGCTCAGTTTGACACCACTGCCTCCGGTACACAGCAGAGGGGTGGGGGGTAACAATTTTGCCTGATATATCAATTTATCCATTCAGAGACAAATTAATTGCATCCCAACAGGATTAAAACCTCTGAAGGATACCGAGCAGCTATTTTACAACAGCTTTGTTGTGAGAAGATTTTAATTAATAAACACTTCGTTTTCATTGTCAACAATGAACTCAAAACGCATCTGTTTAAACTGGCCCACTCATTATACCTCCTTTCTCAATGTAGCTGTTTCACTAGGACTGTATTTTATTTCTTAATCTTGTTTTTATCTGTTTAGTGCCGTTCTGTGACTCAATAAGTGCTTCAGAATGAAGCTGTAATTATTAATATGACTCATTCAAGTTAATAAGTGCTGGGAATTTAAAGTAAGGATAGGTGTGTAGTGTTTACTAGGAAACCTTTAAATTTCAGATAAAACATTTTTCAAACAACTTAAAAGTAACTTTTCAGATTAGAATAAACTCACTTCACCAAGCGCAGGTCCGAGGTAGACCCCCTAGATGACCTTGTCCTGGGGAGAGAACCTGGAGCCGTAATGCGTTTGTACTCATGAGGTTCTTAGGAATCACTTTTAGACTGGCTTTTCCCTCGTGGGCATTGAGCTCCTAGAGTCATTCACACTCCTGAACTTTGACAAGCTGGTGATTTATAGCAAGTGCACATAAACTACAGTCTCTCATAGGTATTATTGTTGGATTTCCCACAACTTTCCTATGTGTAGTTTAGTTTTTTGAGAAGACAAACAGTTAAATTGTGCCAGTTAAGAAAATGAAGATGTACAAGATATACCCTACCCTGTAACATTATCCACAAGACATTTTATAGCAAAAAAAAAGTCAAATAAATGTATTAATGTGTTTGTTTGTTTTTTACTCATTGTGACTAATAGTATACAATATAATACAATAGTCTGATTTCTTCAATTGAAAGACACTGTGTGAAATGACAGCAGAAAACGTGGAAAGACATATTGAAAAAAAAAATTAATTGACAATGTTATCTCTTGTGATAAAGTGCCTTTAAGGGATCGGCATCACAAGTGAAGCCCCTTTTTGTTTCCGCCCTCACTACCACAGCTGCAGTCTTGGAAAGGACACAAGGCTGGCTTAGCCTCATCTTGTAAAGGCAAACAGAATGCTAATAAAGGTTGATTCATTCAAATTGAAAGCGGTCTTTAATTCATGGCTTTAAAATTAGAATCCTTGTTTTGCATTCAGAGCCTCTCTCTAACTTTCTGAGGGTGAGTCTTTCTGGCTAAAAGAATGTTGTGGTACAAACAAATTGATGGACATGCTAATCTCCTTTGATGTGATTCACTTTAAAATGCACATTTTAAAGATACTGGTCTCTTTCTGTCTGGTGCCCAGGAGCATGGGCAGTCCAGGATGCTCTTCAGGTAAAACATCTAAGAACCCATGTGTGGTTTGTATGACGGAGTGTTAAGGCTAGCATGAAAGAAAAAAACATTAATAGATGAGAATAAAGTCGTAAGAGTATGAAACAATGTTACAATTTTTACGAGAACAATATTTTTAAAAAATTGCTATTTTACAAGGGAAAAGCCATGATTTTTCAAAAATGTCTAAGGTTGTCTAAGCCTCCATCCACATTACATGCCGACTAAATCCATCAATCTCCCCTTTATTGTCAAATGCCATAATACTTTAGTTAATCATCAGTAATGTATGTGCCGTAATGCAATGGACCTCTACAACTGTACTGCCGATGGAGTAAACGACGCACCCTCCAACACTCCACGCCATATGGGTCAAGAATCCTCCTATAAAGAGGCAGTTTCCTGCTAATCCTTTTCAATTACCTTATACTTTAGACTTTAGACCTTAGACTATTTGCATGTCATTTTCTAAATATGTGCTGAAATCTTTTCTTGGCCGCACGGACCCTAAGGAAGGGTTAAGTTTACAATTACAGGTTAGGGCTAAGCTGCATTCACACAGAGTTTAATTTTAAATATGAGCGTCCAACAACAAAATCCAGCCTTGGACTCACTTTAATGTGTTCGGAGAATGCTTTACTGTGCCATCTTCTCTTCTCCCACACCTGACCTTGTGCACGCTGCACAGGGCAAATCGGGGAGCTTGCACAATGCTCATAAGCTACTGGGCCATTGTGACACCACAACAGCTCACTGATTTAAATTAAGCATCTTTGTGACACTTTGATTGACAGCGATTTTAAAAGAGATACTCAAAAATGTATAAACGAAATGCTTCTGACTACATTTGTTCTATTTCTTAAGAAAAATGCCACATGTACATGTCAAAAACTCAAAAACATGATTTTCATCATAGGAGGAATATTTCACAGGTATGAATCGTTACCAATTGGCGTTTATGCCACTGCATGAAGAAAGGGCATCAGCTGGCCCGTAAGCAGCCAGTAAATATCTCGACACAATGAGGAAGATAATCGCGCAAATAATTATCATCTGGATGAATGAATGATGAATGGAAGAAGAAGCCCTCTCACACTTAACTGATGAAGGAGGAAACATTGTTGAGCAATATTCCAATGTTCTTTTATGAATGTTTTACAAAGCATCAGAAATGTTTCACAAGTATTTTTGATGAGTTATGATCAATGACCAACATTCTTCGGCCGCGAGGGGTGGTGGGTGGTTCTCCATGTTGCAGATTCTGTGGATTTGTGGTTGTCTCGGGTCTCTAATCCCCACGAATACGGGGGTAAAACTGTATGTATTTATGTTTTGTTTTTTTCTTTAATGGTGGCCCTAATACTCCTTCATGGTCATGGTTTTGTCCCTTTGTACACTGAAAAAAATGGCACCGACAGCCTTGGAGAGCTATCATGTCAAGTGCGTCTAATGTTCATATTCCTGCAAAGACAGCAAAAATACACAAAACATCATTAGGTGTACACAAATGGATTTTTGAGAAATGGCAAGCACTAAAGCTTTCAAAAGCCAACAGGAAATGCAAAAAATCTGATCTCTGAAGTGTTGTTAGGAGCATTATTTATATGGAAATCCAGCACACTTTAAAATCTACCCACACATATTGTGTTTGTGTGAATGCGCACAAAACCCTTTGTCTTTCATGTCTGCATGTACCCTCAGCTGATGAGAGCTGAGGCTAATGGCAGTGTCATAATATTGGGCATATTAGGCAGGGATTAGTAAGAGAACCCGCTTTAAGAATGTGATCCCCTGGGACGGGGTGCCGGATACTGCTTGTATTACTGTCAACGCCGTCTCTCACACACACTGTGAGCCTCGCAGCCTTGCATGCTTTCGCCAATAGCATACGTGGAGAAATACGACACACTGAAGAGCACCACCTATTGTAGTTCATTCTCGTCTTCCTCAGAACCCTGTTGAGAAGCTGCTGTGAATTGTGTCTGCTGGCAAAAAGTTGAAAAAGAAAATAACAGAGGAGTTCCTAAAGGAATGAATAGGAATGAGGTCTCTGTGAACCAAAAAGAACAAAATTCTCAGTGTGGTTTATGGTGTTTTTGTGAAAATGCAGCATTCATGTAAGAGATATCACTTTATTATGGCTAATATTTTTTTTTGACATTTTATTGCATTACATCTAAATCTCCACTTGCTTTAATTGAAATATTCCTGCTTCCAGCTTATCACCAATAAACATAAAAGGCTGTGACTGGAAGTTTGAGTATTTGGGAAGGAAACCACATAGTCACGTTAAAAAGATGTAAAATGTCAAAAAGAAAGACCCATGCCCAAGATTTCAATTACAAACTAAACAGACTAACATCCCTTTTTTACATTTGTATTTATGAGGGAGATGAATAAAAATGTATTGATTTATTGTGAAAGAAACACATTGTTTCCTCTCAGTTTTGCTTCATATGATTAACAGAACAGATTAATTGTGGAAAAGTTTAAATTCTAAAGCCCTAAATCATTAACAGAAAAAAGGAACGATAATAAAGAACTAGTTTTACTCTGTGTAAAAGTAATTCACATCAATGTTTCTTTTTGCCTTAGTACAGTTTAAACATGTCTGCTTTTCAGAAGGCTGGAAAAAATAGTGTAATAGATTATTACTATTATATTAGTCATTGATAGTCTCATTGATTGATTCAGAAAAGGGGTGAAAACATTGCAGAGAAATGCATACATGATAAAAGTGGATTAATAGTGTTTTTTTTTTTTTTCGGGCGGTTGCATCATCTAATATTTAGGGAGATGTATAGCCAGAGGTGTAATATATTTATAGCCATTTTTTTTTATTTGTCTTTCAATTCTTAATAAAATGTTTTCTGCAAATGCAGAGCTTCAATCTTCTTGTATAATACCAACGATCTATGCTGTTAATCATGGAGCAGAACATTAATCTAGGATCTACTTTTAAAGTCACGTTAATTTCATCTTTGTTACTGAAAATTATTGCTTTGTTTACATGTAGGAACTCGGGTACACAGTCTGAATATTTGATACAGGATAAGCTCATTAAAAGGTAGTCACACAACAAAAGCGGCGTACTGGGAATGTAGCCAAGCTAAGAGTTGGATGAGGTGTGTTGTTGCTGAGTAAATACAGAACAGTCCTGTGAGGTCAAAACTTTAGCCACAGCACACACAAACAATGTAGTTTCTATAACCCTCATCTATTACTACTTGTTGTCTTGTTATTAAAAATTAAAATGGAAATTAACAGAAACATTTAAAAAGAACAAAGTGAGCGGTCCTCATGGAGTCTCTCCTTCCTAATTAATTTCCTAAACTGTCAGGCGAAATCACACATCTAACACAACCAAAACAAAGATCTTATGAAGACAGCATGAAAAACATCTGGGCCATTTAATAAACAAAGTAAAAATAGTTTGTCTCAGAAAGGTGTTACTAGTGTGTGCAACCAAAGAACAGTGATGAGCTGAAACGCTACGAGAACACAGGAAGACCGCTGTCTCAGAACCAACAGAACCGTAGTTGATCCAATGACCCTGATGTCTTCTTAAGTGTGCCTCCAAGATTCGCCTCATTAATCGCATCTGCACTGTGTGCCAGCAAAACCATCGTTTCGATGGTCACTCAAAGAGGAGCTGAAGTGTTAATGAATCTTTTTTTTCGTTGTTTTCTTCCCAACCTTTACGTACACAAACTACATCCACAACCTGCAACCATTACTGCTGTGTGTGTTGCAGCTCAAAAATGCCATAGTATATAATGCCGAATACTCGATTCATAATTGCATAATTACATATAATTGCATGCACTGTGGGCTTGCCTGACAAACTAATGAGGCAGCTGTAAAATAGCTGGTGGTTCCACTTGTAAGAACATAATCAAAGACTACAAGATAAAAGTGTATGAAAAGATAAACATGAGCAGCCAGCAGAACAGGCCCTGGGCGAAAAGCAGGAAAAAAATACAGCCAAAATTATTAAAAAAAGATAAGACAGAGTGGGTGAGTAAGTTTACCACTCTCATTATATTCCATCAACAGTGACTCAGTTCATCAGTATCCGTAACTTCCCTCAAGGGCCGTCTATATCAACAACACCAACTATAGCAATAAGATGAGCCTACACTTCAGTGATGTGCTCTGTAGAGTCACACCAAACTTAAAATGGATTTAGATTAGCTACAACGGAGCTATTTATAGCACTAACAATGAAAACTCAAGGTTTTATGAGGATCTAACAGCTCGTTACACTACTTATCTTCTTCTGAGGTCAGCATTTTGTCGTTTTTCCATGTGGGTTAACAATGATTTACTGACAATAATAATATTCTTTGGATCATCAATTTTTCTCAACAGCATTGCAGGTAAATTATGTGTTTTTATGAGTAATTCAGCCTAATAAGGAATACTAATAAGATAATACATACGATTTTCAAGGAAAGGTGCCTGCAGGTAACGCAGTCATTTCAAGGGAATTGTGTTTGTAATATCATCATTTAGAAAATAAATGGTAAGTATAACTTTAATGTAATTTACGAAGCAGCTTTTATTTCATGAACAAACCTGGGCCAAAAAGCTTATTTTTTTATGCACCCATTCTCCTTAAAGTGATAAATAAGAATGATGATTTCATCTACTTTTGTTTATTGTCAGATTGGTTTAATCATCCATAAATTCCCACATTGACATGGTTCTCCTGGTGGTTGGTCTCTCCTATCCAGAGGGAGACGGGATATATTAGGCAGAGTTAGATCTTTCTATCAAGGGTCCTGAAAAAAATATAATAGAAGTTAAATAAAAATAAAGAAATGAAAGCCACTGGTCCCTCCTTAAATATTCCAGGCTAGTAAAATAGCAGGATACATTCAATTCACAACTATATAATGTCAGCATAATATAAATACTCTGGATGGAGGAGATAAATGAAGAAGGAAAAAACCTGTCCAAAATTCTTAACAGATTTTCTTCTGATTAAAATAAAGTTAAAAGCAGATAAAATTATAAAGCTCTTTTGGATGCAGTGCCACTTTCTTACGCATTAATCAAACAGAGAAGAGAAGAATTAGATGTAACAAATGCTTATAATTTAGGGAGCTCCACACATATTTCTGTTAAATTAAGCCCCAAAATGTTAAAGCCTGACACAAGATATTTCCTCTTGAAAAGAAATGTGTTTATTTACACATATTGTGAGTGTTGTTTTATTGTGGATTCAGAAAACCTTTAATTTCTTACCCTAAGAAGATCAGTGACAATGACTGAAGCTCCTCTATGGCGTAGTTGTTTTGTTCTGTGCGTAAAGGATGCTCAAACCAATACCATTTTATCGCTGATTTATCCAATAAAGAGTCCTGATGCTGCAGAATTAAAGCAGAAGCAAAGCCAACACCAAAGTCCCCATTACAGCTGCTCTTTGGATAACTTGACACTTATTACATATAGAGGGCAGCTTTTATAGCAGTTATCAATGAATGTATCTGTTGGCTGTTGTGTAAATTTAGGAAAAATCTTCAACAATCTGCTTAAAAGCCAATTAAAACCTCTACTGATTAACACACAGTTGGGAAAAATATACACAAAAATAAAGGAGAAAATACACTTTGTTTGCATTTATTTATTTATTTTTAAATGGAAAACTACAAATGGCCTCTTTTGAATGCAGTATTATATAGGTAATCTTATATTGACTTTAAAAAATGAATATGAATAATTTTACATTGGTGCTTCCTCCACTAGTGATTAAGATGTATTTGACATCATGTGACTGCCAGTTGATAGCTCATTAAAATTCTTCAGAAACCACATAGTCATTATATAATAACTTAAGCATTAATAACTCAGTGCTGGGCTATTAACCTTGTAAACAGTGCTTGCAATTGCCTTGTTTGGTACCCAACTGAATTTAACGGCTCCAACGAGCAGCAGAGTGAATGCACAAATGAACCGGGAGAATACGCCTTTACTATAACAGAAAGGCGTTCATTTAATGAACAACATAATTTTCACTTAATGAACAGCAATGTGGGGCATTTAAACTGTAATGCAATTTTGTAGATTAAAAAGGAAGGAGCATTTTGGAAAAGCAGACAGTGCAGAGTGCACAGTGTTTTTGTCAAAATGGCCATTAAAAGTGTAAATGAAGGGAAACATGTTTTGACGGGAATCCTGAGTTACTGATGAGGGTGATGGATGACTTTCAACTCAAAAACATGGCAGTTCATTTCTCACCTCACACACACACTCTCAAGCTGTACCTCATCACGAGAATCACTTGTCTCCTTTAATGCCTTCTATACATCCGGGGCGAACAACAGGCACCACTTTGACTTCCGGTTTGAAGCACTTGTGGAAAATAAAAGTAACTAAAGAGGGTGGAAGACCCCACAAACAGATCAGTTCACATTCACTTTAAACTAAAATAATTCAAAAATGGAGAACAGCCACAATGAACTTTCATGTTCTGTACATTTATTCTTTCATTTGATTTTTGATTTTAAAGTTTACGGTGAAATTGTGTCACGTTTTGGTCAACAGATGTTTATCAGTTCTAACTTACAGGATGTGTTCCAACAGGTTTTAGGCTTTTTTGTGTTATTTTGCTGTTGTCTATTTTCTTATGATGTTCTTAAAGAAGGCAGTCTGTCAATGGTGTTAAGGCAGACCATAACAGACTGTGACAGTCAGGGAGCTACACAGTTCGATAGGTCACATGACCACACAATCTTCATCCATCTTTGTACATCCATAAGTGTGTTCCCTTAATTAAAAGACTTTCCTCATTTTTCAAAATAAAATCAAATAAACAAACTTGGAAGAGTTAAACTTATTTAGAACTGTTACCAGCACCTGGATTACTAAACCTATCATCTTAGAAGGATGTCAAATAATCTTAAATAATTTTTACTAACTTTTATAAATTCATCTATCCATTTTCTGAACCTGCTAAATTCCTTTTGGGGTCCTGGGGTTGCTGGGGCCTATCTCAGCACGATGTTGGTTGAAGATGCCAGTTTAAAATACGCTTACAAATAACTAAAGTTTTGTTCATCATTATGTAATAAGCAGTTCATCTAAAATAAAATGAAAATGTTTCTAATTCCTCAGAAATAGTGTGAATTTCTTTGGTCTAAAATAACCCAATTGACAATTTTTCTGGTAACTTAATATTACTTACATTTTATTAGTTTTTAGAATATTAAACTTTAAGAAGCAGCACATTGTTATAGTTTATAATCCATTAGCTGAATAAAAAAATCAGAACTGTAGATCATTAACTGCATGTCTAAATATAATTTCCTCCTTCACCTGCATCTTTCTGTTCCAGGAGCTGGAGCCTTTCCAAGCTGTCATCAGGCTAGAGGCAGCCCACACCTTGGATATGTCAGAGGCACTTCACATGAATTTAACTGGTCTATAATTAATTTTATTTAATCTGACCACTAACTCTGCCAAGTACTGCCTCTGCACTGCACACCAGCCTTAATAAGACAGTGACAAGTCAGATGAAAGCATCCCCCTTTCTTCCAATGAAGCTCTTCTCCTGGTCTTCACCCCATCCTCACTCTGCAGTTGAGGTAAACAGTGTGGGGCAGAAAGGTGCCACAGTAAACAGTAGTTCTGCAAAGTGCTTTTTTCCAGGGCTGTGTATGCCTGGGTAATAGAGGCAGTAATGGAGTTTGTTCAGGCTAAGGTAATCCTGGAGCTGTGAGCGAAGCATCTGACGCCCTTTTCTCTCTGACGCTGCTGTTCCTCAGCAGGCGCAAACGTTGTTGCATCTGTCACTATTGCCGTTTCGTGCAAGCCTTTTCAGAGTAATGCAAAGTGCATATGTTTTTTTCTAAGAATGTGCATTTTCTCGTGGGAATTGGATGTTAAAACAGAATGTATGTATGTGTGTGTGAAACATTGCAAACGTTGCGTGCAGCATCTGCTTGCTTGGTGCAAGAAAGGTGTATGCAAAAGAGAGAAAAAGAGTCTAAAAAATAAATAAATGCGTTTGGATGTTGTAGTTCACCGTTGGGAGGCAAGATAAAAACAGGCTGACAGATAAGAAATGAATTTACGAGGCCCAATCTCCCAGAAACAATTTCTTTATGTGACTTACACACATTTAGTGCGGCT
Organism: Oryzias curvinotus; assembly: GCA_023969325.1. Classification (NCBI taxonomy): domain Eukaryota; kingdom Metazoa; phylum Chordata; class Actinopteri; order Beloniformes; family Adrianichthyidae; genus Oryzias; species Oryzias curvinotus. The sequence goes on along the minus strand of CM043712.1, from coordinate 22,848,146 downwards.
ACTCGTCCCTGCTGGGCCTCAAAGCACCAGACACAGCTGCTGGAGATGGCTAATAAAATACAGCACAGCCTTTTACAGGACACATGCTTTTTACTTCTTTTCATTTATCCTTCGCACTTGGCTATTTTTTTTCTTCTTTTTCTTGCCTCTGTGTTACATAGAAAAATCTTAGTCTGGTGATGTTGATTCAGATAATGCCCAGCAAATATATTTAGCTGATTAATGTGGAAATGGTTTGTGAGATACAAACTCTATTATTTGTCAGGATACTTTTATTTTTACTTTCTTTTTCTGTCTTTTTTACATCATCTGTGAGCCAGAGAGCCTATTAGTAAGATATGTGGTTGAAGTCAGTGATGAGGATCCTAAACAGCATGTTAACAATACAAAACAATGTGACAAAGGGAGATCTGCAAAATAAAAAATACCTCTTTATGTATCAAATGGACCCATTTCCAAACACCTTTAGTACCCGTGAAGTAAGATGATAGTGTAAATAGGTAGAAGTCCTTTAGGCATCAAAAGGTGATTAAAAAGGTGCTAAACCTGCAAACTGCTCCTCAAGCATCTAACTATCCAGCCATAGGTAAAGTGACTGCAAATTGTGGAATCACTTTGCCAGTTGGTTAGGGGTGTAACGATTAATCGATTAAACGTTTAAATCAAAATGTATTTCTTCGATCTAACCGGATTGATTTGTCTGAGGCCAGTTGTTAAGCAAATTGCATTGTATCAACATATGCCTATGTAAACCTTTAATTAGAAGTGTAAAGATTAATTATCTTAATCAATAATCGGTTTATATTCGATTCAACTAGATTAATCTGCCTGAGGCAAGTTGTTCATCGAATAGATCTATACCATCAAAAAATCTTTCCAAAATGAAATAAATCAATTGTATCGCTATTAGAAAATACCATTTGGATTGAGAAATAGTAGGTTTATTTTACTATCACGAAAAAAACCAACAAGTGCATCACAGCGGACAACACACATGATGTCAACAACAAAATGATCAAGCAATCCTTACAGTTCAATGTGTGGAAACATTGAATTTTGTAAAGACGTGACCATACAGTGTGCTAGAATGTTCAAATGATCTTCCGTTTATGTTATTTTGATGTGGAAAAACAACAGTGGACTGAACTTTAGGCATTAATTCTTGTTTAGTTGTTTGTTTTACACATACTTAATTTACACTTGATTATCATAAATAAATACAAGGAATCTGGAAAACTTTACCTGCCCCGTTCAGTACCCAGGTAATTCTCCCAGAATCACACTACTTGAATTTTTGGCTAAAAATGTCCTGGATTGATTTTAGGTCAGTGAATCGTATTGAGTCATATGATTCAGAATGAACTAAAATTGACTATAAATTGTATCAGCAAGCTTAAATTATGATATTTATCCAATCATACCAAAGAGTCTAAAATTGAACCTACAATCAACACATGATTCCTAATGGAACAACGAATGAAAGTTTGGTTATAGAAAAAAAAGCAGGTGTTCCGGTCTTTCTGTTTTTGTCTCTTCTTTCACTCTTTTTTGGAAGACAATAATATTATAAATGGCATAATATAATGTGGAAGACAATTTCCTTCACTGTATCTTCATGCATTCTCAGAATGATGACTATTTCAATAAATGTAATTGCTAAGTTATTAGATATTGTTTTATATCTAATTTATTTTTTTTTCTCTTTGATAATCTGTTATTCTATAATTGCTGTTTTAAAAATGTACCCAGATTGAAATAAAACTTGGATTAAATTCAAATGACTTTTGTGGCACATCAGCACACCAGAATGAAACTGACATTTGAATGTGTTTGTGATAAATGGAGCTTCTGGAATAAAGCACCCTGTGCAGAAAAAAACACAAGCTTTTCACCAATCTGACACTCCAGTCACAACAACATATCAGAGGTATGGTCAGAACTGTGTCCAGGTGTTGCCTGTTACGCTGAAAGTTGGGATGGAGCTTTCAAGAATCGGAGGTCATCTACATCGTTATTGTTAAAAGTCCACTAATGAGTATGTTATTTTACACTAACTGTCACACATCTCAATGTGAGCCACCAAGCATAACTGTGCTAGAATTTTCCAGTCCACATGAAAATACACAGATAGGCGAGATCAAACACATCATGCTGTGAGCAGCAAACAGGGCATCTGTAGTTGTGCCAGCGTTTTTGAAAAGAATTCCAGACTGCATGGAGTGACCTCAAAGATTTTATTATAGATTTGGATATCAGCATGCTTCTGCATATTTTTGGCGTTTTTGTCAGTTTGTTTCTGCAAAACCCCATGTGACCATCCTCCACAGGAAGCAGGCATGGGTGGATGGGTGGATTTTTATGCGAATAAGCTGTAAAAGGAGTGAGAGGTAAACAGACTAAAGAAAATTACATTGCAAAATGGGCTCAGTAAACACCCACCAGGTTCCAGACAGTTCAGAAATATGATTAAAAGTTACTGAAAACCACTCTGCTGTATTGTAATGTGTTTATAAACCTACTTTGCAAAATGTGTGTCATCTAAAGTGCTGGCTTTGTGCGATTTCATTCATTTTTCTTAAGCCACTGCCCTCTCTTCTGTTGTTCTGTCTCTCTTTGGAGTCACATAGCGCCCCGGATAGATGTCAGTTGGGTAACAAAAGTGAACTTTTGAGCAGAAAGTGCTGCAAGGGCAAAACTTTAAGGAAACTAAAACTTGCAAAGATACAAGTGGGGCAGCAAGCAGCGCAACAGCTTACAGAAAGCAACTACAAGATTCTGGCAAGGAAGAAAAGAAAACTGAGAAGCACTGCTGTGTTCCATTTGCACTTGGAACTCATTTTCCAAGTTGTTTTCCAAGACGGAAGTGACAAACTGAACACTCTCCGATGTGGGGCTTCCAACTCGGACAAACTCAGAGGAGTCTATTAACCAAGACATTACTCCCTGGAGCTCATGCAACAGACACTGGCAGCACATTTTTTCCAATACTAATGCCAACAACTTCAAAAACTATATGAAAAATGTAATTAAAAAGTTGCCTTTCTACAATTTGAAGTTCCTATTTTTAATGTCAGTAAACTAAACAACAAAAAAATGCATAATTTCAAAACAAAAGCAACTATTTTAGTCAAATTTATTTTTAGAGAAGTCCAGTTTAAGTTGGGGACAGACAATAAAAAAGCTTTGAGAACTCTTTTTTGATTGAAGACAAAGATTCCAAGCACATCCAGTTACAATGCTGGGAGGGTGTTTTCCATCAAGGATGGCAGGATCAATCTTTTTCTGAACTCAAATTAAGTGGTAACCTTTTTTCAGAGAATTAACAAGCTCAGGAAAATATAACATTCATTTGTGTTTTTGTCAGATAACGATGACAAATCTGGAGGCATCAGAAGATTACATTTACTTTAATTCTGCGGCATGTTCACAAACCTCTCCAACATGCTGTTGTTGAATTACCAAATATACACAAAATAAAATGCAGCTGAAGTAAAGTGCATTAGAAGCTGTTGTGAGAAAGTGCATTTGAAGATCGAGGAAATGTTGACAACTCAGTGGAAATGGAGCGGAGCATCGCCTCATTCTTCAATTCTAAAGAAGCATAAATGAAAAGAAAGAACCTAGCAGAGTATCTCAAAGCTGTTGTCATGTCATGTTTATTCTAAAAGATTAGATAATGAGTGGTACTGATGTATCAGTTTTATAGTTACAATTAGGGGAAAAATTTGTATTATTTATTAATTTATGGTTCGTATGAAATCAGAGCCTCTGATTTATTTCAAAACGGCCCCATTTCCATGCACACATTATCTGAAGGAAACTCAACTGTGGGCATTAAACATCATATGGCTCAAAAGAGCATTTGCAATTATATACTTAGGCTTTGGAACTTACATAAATCCATACAGGCTTTACGGAATCACTGAATCAAAATACAAATAAAAATCTCCTATTTCCTGCTTCAATTACCTTAAGTCTCAGATGGCCTGGTTTCCTTTTATTCTCTGCATCCCTACCCCTCTCCTGCCTGACACATCTATCTGATTGTGATTAATACAGTGAGCAGAAAAAACAAAATTGTTTATTGAATAAACTTGGGATGCTGCGGCAACATATGATGATTTATATCATTCTATGGCCACATTAAAAATACATTTGAGAACCATTCCTGGAGCTACCAATGAGCAACCACAAATTAGTTTGCTTTAATGTATTCACTATCTCCCCATAAAGCCCAGAAATCCAATCCAAACTCCCTCCGTGCTCCTCTCACCGCACCTCCCCAGCCTCTCTCCTCTCCTGTCAGTCTTGTCTGGCTGTCAGTTCTCTTCCTGCTCATTTTGTTACTCCCTCACTCCGCTTCTTTGCCTTGCCTCCCCTCTGTTCTCCACAGAGGAAGGAGGGAGCATCCTTTAAAAAAAAATATTCAGAGCCGAGACGACCTTCTTTGTTTGATATCAAACTGTGTACACAAAGTCTGGGCTTCTCAGTAGACCCCCAAAAATAAAAATAAAATAATGCTGTTCCAGTGAGAAGGAAAGAGCATCATCCCCAGCATCAGGAGTTGTTTCTGCTTCTGTTCCAAGATCCTGCTCCAAGATCCTAATGCTGGAGATGGGAGGATGTTTCCAACAACATCAGATGTTGTTGGAAACATCCTTCTATCATCAGTATGTGCAGAGGGGGCGCAATTCCAACCTTTTCTATTTTAAAGTGTTTTAACCAGAATATAAGGAACAAAAGTGTCATTATTATCTTTAAAAAGGGGGGAGGGGGAGATGCAACCAACGAAACAGGGAAATGAGATTGGAATAACTGAGTGTAAACTGCGCAAAAGGACACTGTGGAGAGTGCGCGCGGACGTTGCAACACCTGAAACACCGCAATCATTTATCTCCGCTTCAAAGGAAAAAAAAATCACAGCTCTCTCAATAAAATTGCTTCCAGATCAGGCTGCTTGTGTCAGCTCTTCCTCATTATCTGATGTTCATTCAAATATTATTTTTACCCCTTTCTCCCCCAAAACTGTCAGGATTGAGAGGTTTCCATCTCCAACTAAATGAGCTTAAAAGAAAAAAAGACATAACTATAAAAGTGCGCCCAAAGGAATAGCTGCCCTGTCCCGGGTGTGAGGGGGTGTCAGGTGAGCCGTACCTGTTGGTGCGGTGCGCTCTTCTGTTAACCCAGCAGGTGAATCTCTTTCCTCATAGCCACTCCGACGGGGACGCACGCATCCCCTCTCCGGCGCAGTCCTCAAAGCGGCTCCGCCGTCCGCTCAGGTTGGACTGGACACTGAAAGTTACACCATACCATCCACCCCTCCGGATCCCGGCAACGGAAAAAGACAGCAGATGACGTGACCTCCCGGTGAAAGCAGCTCCTGAGCAGGAGAGGGTCCACCTGAAAGTTGCGCTTCTCTCGTCCTCTTCAGCAGAAAGTTGTTAAGCCATGGCGACAGAAGGGGGCACGCCCGTCTTTTGTGTTTTGAATCTTTGCTGTTCTTTCTGCCCCCTCCGGACTGACACGGACAGCTGCCCTGTGACGGGGCAGGAGAGCGGCTCTGCTGGGGAATCACACAGACTGTCGTTGCGTTTCTTCTCATCCTGCCCGGAAAACAGAGCGTGATGTTCATTAATGAGGCGGGTTGGCGCCCCCTAGTGGCTCAAGAGGGAATACCTCCTTCACGTACACTTGCAATAAACGTAAATGATACTGTACAGTAACGTGAAGACGGCCATATGGGCTGCGCCAGGACGCGTTGGATACACGATATTAGTCATCTGATGACAGTAATGCTTGGCTGTAAAGCTGAAAGAACCACAAATGACACAAACGTGCAGATTGTAGGGCATCAGACAAGCTCTGATGCTGATGCAGGTTCGACTGGAAAAAGGCAGTTTTGATGTGAAGAAAATAAAACTTAATTGTTCATTGGTGTATGTCTTTGTGTTCTTGACTTTATTCACTTTGTAAATGAATTGCGTGCATTCCCCAGTCTACCAGCAGGAGTGGAAGGGTGATGGACAGCATGCAGACCAAGCTGACCAGCACCACCATGTGTGGCTTCCTCTGTGTGTGTTTGTGGGTTCCCATGGGTGACAAGAGCTGCCCAAAGACGTTTAGTCACAACAAAGCACTTCTCTGAAGTCAGTGGACTCTGGTGTGTTGACTTACTTTAAGGGTTAGATAGATAGATAGATAGATAGATAGATAGATAGATAGATAGATAGATAGATAGATAGATAGATAGATAGATAGATAGATAGATAGATAGATAGATAGATAGATAGATAGATAGATAGATAGATAGATAGATAGATAGATAGATAGATAGATAGATAGATAGATAGATAGATAGATAGATAGATAGATAGATAGATAGATAGATAGATAGGCAGGCAGGCAGATAGATGGACAGACAGATAGATGGACAGACGGATAGATAGGTTTTTCACTTAAATTGTAATTAAAAAACACATTAAAAATATTGAATTTTACAGATAGATAAACAGAAAAAACTTGACCTCTTTCAGTTGTGTTTTCTGGTGTTTTGTAACATATTCTTGTAGCCTTTTTCTGATAATGGAGGACATATATGACGAAAATCAACCTTAAAAATGCATTTCTGAGTATTACTTTTCAAATTAAAAAATGTAGTTGGAAAAAGCCTGTAGATGTAGCGTAAGACCTACACCAGCAAGCCACAAGCTCCCTGCTCCGCTCAATTCCATCCTCTTTTAGACGACTAGATCAATTTCTTTTTCTCATCCAAGCTGGTATTTGGCTCTAAACTGTACGGCTGGATAGCTCCAATATTACTCGTCATTTTTGTTGCACGTCTAATGTTAGGTTGGAGTTGTTAAGAGCTGTAAGCTAGTGGGGGAGAGTGTAAACAGATGGATAATGGGAAATGGAGAAAGACTTACTCTGTGTCAATGGTTTTGCCCACAACTCAGAGGCAAATTTCTTATGAACTACTCTGCAGAAACTATGTCTTCGAAAACAGCACAGTTTTTTTTTTTTTAATTTTGGCTAAAAAAGGCAAAAGACCACTGAGTCTTTCATCTTACAATAGATTTCCCCATTGGTTGGGATACCCAAGAGCCTTCTCCTGTTTGACCTGTTAAAAAGTTATATTGCCCTCATTTATCTGTGTTTTTTGCTTGTTTTTACTGAAGTGAAACTAATGTGTCACAGATAAGCTAGATAACCTGGATAACCCAACCATTTATTTTCAGTGCCGGTCCCTGGCAGCACACTCAAAGTCAGCATTTGGACTGCAAGATAACACACAGAGACTCACATGCATGCAAGGTCCTTTAACTGCTTGGAAACCCTCTAAAATCAACCTTGTTCATTTGGGATCTATGGCGTTTACCAACACACACACACCCACACACCCACATGTGCGTGTACAAACTATACACAATTACACACCAGTTGGTGGCCCCTCAATGACACAGAAAGGGATTTAACGTGTGCCAATCGGAGACCTCAGTGCATTTCTGTTACAGAATAGATAATCATTTCCCTTAGAGAGAAGCTTTGTGGATCACATGACAGCCTCAGGGAGGCAGGTTTTGAGTGTACACGAGTGGTACATGCTAGCATGCACATAGACAGGCCGTGTGAACATAATAATAGAGAAGCTCAGAATAGACCAATCAAATTCATTTGTCATACATTTCCCTCAGTCAGCTTACTAAGTCAGCTGAAATGGAGACAAACGCTGCAGGACCAGAAGATAATCCTCAGAGACATGAGGATTTTTCCACATGGCTCTTCGCTAATACTCGTAATCATCACAGCCATTAATTATATTACACAGTGGACTATTTGGCAGTTGTCACTTGTAAAACTTCACACTGAAAAAGATTTCTTCAAATGCAATTAAAAAAACTGTTACGAATTTTTATCATTGTTTAAAACAATAAAGTTAACAAAAAAAATGTAAAGCCAGTTGTGCTCTGATAGTGACAACATATGCCTCTAAGTTTATGTTCTGTTTGACAAGCACCTTAAATTTCTGTTAAAAGACAGAATGAGACAGAAAAACAACAGTGCTTTTTGTGATATTGGTTTAAAATTAGAATTTAAATACATCATTTGTTTTATGAATGCATATGTATGTTTTTTGGGGATTTTTACTGTTGCTGTTGGAAAAACAACAAATACATTTTTGGAGTCATATCAGGTGATATTTGATTTAGTTCTCACTGTTTACTTAATTTCTTAATTGTATATTCACAAGAACAGGTTTTTGAAAATCAAATCCCTTTTTAGTATGTTTCACAAAGACATTTGCTTTATTTTACCTCACCTAAATTCATAAATAGTAAAAATACAAGAACAATTTGTACTTTTGTCCATGATAGGCTAATAAGTCAAACTACAACTCCTATAGTGTTTAATTATTTGTGGGGTTCTTTTACTTTCCTTTTTTTCATTGTTCCTATAATATTTGAGCAAAACATCAGTTATTGTCAATAAATGTTAATAGGAGTTCACTTTTTCATGTTTTACGCACTGAAAAAAAATTTATTTTGGCCTTGTAAATATTATTTCAGTTATCTATGTAAATTCTACAAAATAATACCAGTTCTGTGCTTTTACTTAAAATATCTTGTTTTCATATAGTGCAGTACATCAGTGATTCTGACACACCTCTCCGTACTGGGAGGAGCACAACGTCAAAGCCCCGCCCCTCATTTAAGGTCTTTCGTCAAACAGACAGGTGCGCATGCTCCACATTTCAAATGTTGATGGACTCTGTTGACTGCGATGTGGATCACAAAGGTAAGTTTGAAGTGAAATAAACTTTGTACGTTCCTGTTGTCTCAACTAATTAAGTTAGTCCTCACTTAAAGCAGCTGAACTAGCAAATGGTGTATTTTCTTGCTAGCTAGTTGGCTAAGTTAACGAGCTAGCTACCTAATGCTACACTGTCCGTTTGCCTAGAAATGTCGATGCCCCATTATTATACTTGAAGGCGGATTTGTACCAAAGCAAACTGTGGTAAAAGTTTATCCTGCAATTTAGGAGGGAATTTTGTGATACACGTTTAAAAATAAAAAAAAGTCGTGCTGCCCGTCATGTTGTCTCCCCTCCCCCGCCGTTTTAGGATGTTGATACTGACCTAATAAAATGACCGAAGTCCAGTTTAAAATTATTCAATTTTTGCACCGCTCCCATTAAATGTATTTAGAAAAAAATGTGGTGGTTTCTGTGTACAGCACTCAGTCTCCCTCAAGTCTCCACATGCACATCGACCTGCTTTAATTAAATGTGACACCCAGGCAGCTG